>CM035159.1:49880748-50320997 GCA_020205615.1 Panax quinquefolius
TAAAGACTCTAAAGACCCACACGAAGATAGCGAATGTACGAGTAGAATCGACTTTATTCGATAAAGTTAAAGCCGCTCAAGCTACACACCCGAATCTGATGAATGTGAAGAAGAAGGTTCAAGAGGGAATTATTCTAGAAGCAATAATCGATGAAGAGAGGAAATCTCAACCCTCGGTTTTATTGGCCCATTTGAAATCCTCAATTGAGTAGGAACAGTGAATTATAGACTCGTTTTACCGCCAAGTATGTCACGTGTTCATAACATTTTTAACGTATCAATGTTACGTAAATATGTGGACGACCCGAACCACATTATTAATTTAGAACCGGACAAGATAGCGGATGATTTAACGTATGAGGAGATACGTGTTAAAATCTTGAATAAGAAGGATTATATTCGACACTCAAAGGTTATACCTTAAGAGTTAGAATCTGAAATGAGGTCAAGGTACTCTCACCTCTTCAGCATACCAGGTACGTACGTAAATTTCGAAGGAGAAATTCCATAAGGAGGGGAGATTGTGAGACCCCAGATTTTTTGAATAAATATTTAATTTTCTCAAAATAATTTTTTGAATATTATAGTGTGGATTTGATATAATGTTATAGTTGTGGGTAGTATTTATAAATTTTATAAAGTATGCAAGTTGTTATATAATATTCGATTGGTCGGGGAATATTCGCTTTAACAGGAATATTCTTACGACAAAGAAAATCATTAGTGGACCCCTACAACGGAATTATTATCGGATTGATAAAACGACAAATATATTTTTATGAAAATAACGGCGGAAGTTTTACGCTTAAAATTGTTGAACTACTCGGTAGTAAAAAATACGAAGAATGGCGTGGTTGCATAGTAGCACACCAGTATTGATTATCGATGCTTACATAAGAAGTCGCCATTATACTCAATTATTGCTACAAAGAATTGCTGCATCATATCTCTCATATTATTGATTCGATTATTGTCACAAGATCATCTCGTAATAATATGTTATTTTATTAAATCAATAATTGAGACGACAAAGTTATTCATATTATTAAATTGCAATATTTACAATGTCTAGAAGTTCTGTCAAGGAGAGGTTTGGCCACCTAATTGCGCGCTAATAGGGAGAAATCCTTATTGGAAAGCTCCCTCTTTCCTGGGAACGACCTGATTGATAAATATTGTGAGTTATAATATTAATGATGAATTTTATTAAAATTGAAGTTGTGTTTGGAGTTGAATTTGGAGACGCAGATGTGATATTTGTTTCCGGAATGATGAAATTAGTAAAAATAGTCTATAAACATAAAAATTTCCAAGATTAACTTTTTGGTCAAAAAGTTAACAGTTGACTTTTTCGAGAAAAGTCAAACTTTGAAATTTCAAAATTTATATTGTTGATAAAAAATAGTTTCATTGTGTTGAAGTTATTTGTGTTAGTGAAAATTGACATTTATTTCGATAATAATTGATGTCTGGAGGTTATATTGACCAATCGGGTATTTAACCGGATAAATGAGCAATTAATTGCTATTATTTCACATGATTATAACTATTTGTTAACATGTGTATACTATTGTTTCACATTCTTTTTACTATTAGGGGAGTTGGTGCAAGATTGATAATACTTACATGACTAAGTTAAAAATGGAGGTATAGATGGAGGTACTATACTGTAATTCATATTTTCACATGTCTAGAACTATTGATTCACATGATTTACTATTGAATCACATTATTTACTATTAAGGGAGGTGGTGCAAGTTTGATAATACTTGCATGACTAAATTAAAAATAAAGGAGAAGTTGGAGGTATTGTACTGTAATTTTTTCGAGCCCCAAAACGTGCAATTATTGAAACTATATTTTTCTATAAATAAAAGTTCATTCTTCCTTCATTTCTCACCAATTCACTAAAGCTATAGGGCAATTATTATAGAGAGAAATTGTAGAGAGAAAATCTATAGAAGAGGAGAATCCTACTACCTCACTATTCCAGTATCCAGTTTCTTCTAAGGTAAGGGGTATTATTTCTTTCTTTCGTCTTCATGAAGAGAACTTCTGTTATTCCATTCTTTATTATTATGTTGAAATAACCTATCTATGCGAAGTACCGTATACATGGTGAAATTCTTTTGTTATTCCATTCTTTATTATTCTGTTGGAACATCATGTCTGTGCTTTACGCATGACCTGGTTCCGTTATTTATTATTCTATTGGAATATCATGTTTATACATGCGTTCTGACCTAGTTCCGCCTTTTATTATTCTCCGTTGGAATATACCGTGCATGCATGCGTTTCTACGCAGGACCGGGTTCTCGCTCTTTATTATTCTATTGGAATATCCTGTCTATGCGTTTTACACCGGACCTGGTTCCGTCTTTATTATTCTATTGGAATAACCTGCCTATGCGGTCTACCGCATTCTTGGTGATTTCTTTTGTTATTCCATTCCTTATTATACTCAGTTGGTTAAAGTTTTGAACTCCTTCGGGATGTTGTCATCTGTTATGGTGGAACTGTGAGGAATGTCCGCAGTAATTCAATTAACTTTATTAATAGAGTATAGGACACAAATAGAAACTTCGACCCTTTTTTTTGCGAGATTACTGCTAAGGAACCGATTGGAGTACTATTAGCTGCAACTGCAACTAATATGAAACTTAAATTGACTCTTCTCCTAGTACTATTATAGCTGCAACTGCTATGAAACTTAAAAACCCGTTTGATAATTGTGTTTATTGGAGTGGATGTCGAACAGTAATCTCTATAGATTCCAAATAACAATTCTCATAAACTAATTAAGTACCACTTACTTAGTTTATCACTGGCAAAATAAACTAAGTAGCATTTGCTTAGTTTGCCACAATTTTTAATAAACTCAATAATACTCTCCCTTTGCATTTCAATACACTCATATATATATATATATATATATATATATATATATATATATAATATATATACTTTGAAACTTAGAAACCCGTTTGACATTCACTCAATAGGAGTGAATGGCGAATAGTCCCCAGTTTGGGACTGTTACTGGATGTTATATCTCTCACTTAGGTCGGTGCTAATTCACAAGGTGCATACGTGTTTATAATATTTTATAATATTTTGAGGATTTTTCAAATGGTGTCTCTACATATGTTCTTCGAGTGCATACTTAGACTAAGTTGTCTTGGTCTATTTCGTGTACTTGGAGACCATGGGGAGGTGATGTTGAAATTTTCTTAAAATATTATAAACACACACCTTGTGAATGGCACTAGTGAAGAGACGAATCCAGGAACGGGATAGAATCCATAACCCCTATAGAGTGGAGATATATACTAGGTAAACCAAATAAATGCATATATATTCTAATTGGGTATTTTCTTCAATTAAAGATGTCAGTCGACTGGAGTTGGATGTACCGTAGGATACCAATTGATGGGAGGGGATTAGTTGATCCATACCGTGAAGGGGTGTCCAATTTTATGAACAAAGCAATAGAACATGTTGATGATCCAAACGGAAAGATGAGGTGCCCGTGTTTCAAGTGTAAGAACATGATATGGAAGACTGTCGATGAAGTTAAATTTGACTTATATTCACGTGGGTTTGTGGATGGGTATTCGGTATGGACTCATCACGGGTAATAAACTGAGTTTAGAGAACGGACAGATAGTACTGTAGACCAATCGAATCACAGGGATTCGCAAGCAGATAACTATGACGTTGTGCAGATGTTGGTTGATGCGTATGGCCCTACCAATATTGACTGGGCTGAAAACGAGCATGCATCAAGCAGTGCTCAGTAAAGCCAAATGATTTAGCAACTACTTTCTACAAGTTTCTATCTGAATCGGGTGTTCCATTGTATCTTGGAAATGACAAGCACACAAGGCTTTCTGCAGTTACTAAGCTTTTACATTTCAAGAATGAGCATGACTACAGTGAGAGAGGATTCAATGATTTGCTTGATATTCTCAGCGAGTTCTTACCCAGGGATAATACGTTGCCCGCGAATTACTATGAGGTGAAGAAGATGGTTAAAGGGTTGAATCTCGGGTATGAGAAGATCGATGCTTGTGAGCGGAATTGCATGTTTATATTATGGGGAGGACAAAGATAAGGTGCAATGTGATATCTGTAACTCGCCAAGGTACAAGATCGCAAAATGTGGGGGGAAGGAGAAACATGTTCCAAAGAAAATTTTACGGTATTTTCCTCTTGCGCCGAGGTTGCAGCGGCTATTCATGTCTGCACACACTGCTCAGCATATGAGTTGGCATAGAACAAGGGATGTCATGCCTGGTCAGTTGTCTCCCCCAGCAGATGGAGATGAATGGAAGAATTTTGATTTCGATTTTCCACAATTTGCCGAAGAAGTTAGGAATGTAAGGCTTGGCATGGCTACAGATGGATTCTGCCCATTTAATAATTTTAGTCAGCCTTATTCTGTTTGGCCAGTGATTATAGTAGCTTACAATCTTCCACCGTCAATGTGAATGAGGGATCCGTATCTTTTCTTGACCTTACTTATACCAGGGGATAAGAGTCCTACAAAAGACATTAACGTGTACCTCAGGCCATTAGTCGATGAACTTAAGATGCTATGGGAAACAATTGTTCAGACTTTTGATAAATCTATCGGGTAGAATTTTGTGATGAAGACAGCCTTGTTGTGGACTATCACTGACTTTTCGGCACTTGGGATGATTAGTGGTTGGTCGACTCATTGCAAGTTGTCATGTCCAGTCTGCATGGGGGATGTGCAAGGCACTCAACTACGTCATGGTCAAAAAACTAGTTTTTTTAGAACTACTCGTAGATTCTTGCATGCTGAGCACAGTTATAGAAAGATGTCTACACAATTCAACAGAAAGACAGAGAAGAAAGGGGTTGTTGGTCGCTTGTCGGGCAGCGACATATTGGGCTGGTTAAATGATCTAACATTTCCACCCCCTAGGAAGGAGCATGGTACGTTGAGAGCTATAGGATATGGGAAAAGTCATAATTGGACTCACTCGCCAATTTGGTTTGAGTTTCCATACTGGGTCACACTAGCACTTTGTCATTGTATAGATGTTATGCATACAAAAAAGAATGTATTTGAGAACTTATTTTACACCGTAATAGATACAAGTGGTAAAACAAAAGACAATGATAAAGCACGTAAAGACTTGGAGGAAATGAATATCAGGCGGGAATTTTGGCTCCGACCTAACAACAAAAAACCAAAAGCTCCATTTTGTCTTACTAAGCAACAGGTTGAAAACATTTGCAAGTGGCTTAGCGCATTGAAGCTCCCAGATGGATATGCTTCTAACATATCTCGGTGTACTAAGGTTAAACAGTTAAAAATTAATGGGTTCAAAAGTCACGACTGTCATGTATTCATGCAGAAGTTGATGCCAATTTCATTTCGTGAGGTGTTACCTAGGAATATTAATGATACTTTTATCGCACTTTCAAATTTCTTTTGGGATATTTGCTCAATTGTTATAAGGTATAGTGATGTGGAGCAGATGGAGAAAAATATAGTGTTGACAATGTGCAAGCGCGAAATGATTTTACCACCGGGGTTCTTTGACAGCCTGGAGCATTTGCCTATTCATCTGCTATATGAACTTAAGCTTGGAGGACCGGTGCAATATCGATGGATGTATCCATTTGAGAGGTAATATGTGAGACCCCAGATTTTATGAATAAATATTTAATTTTCTCGAAATTTTTTTGAATATTATAGTGTGGATTTGATATAATGTTATAGTTGTGGGTAGTATTTATAAATTTTGCAAAGTATGCAAGTTGTTATATAATATTTGATTGGTCAGGGAATATTCGTTTTAACAGGGAATATTCGTACGACGGCACAATCATTTATGGACCCCACAACGGAATTATTGTCGAATTGAGAAAATGACAAATATATTTTTATGAAAATAACGGTGGAAGTTTTACAGTTAAAACTGTTCAACTACTCGGTAGTAAAAGTACAGTAATACGCGTGGTTGCATAGTAGCACACGGTATTAATTATTGATGCTTACGTAAGAAGTCACTCAGTTATACTCAATTATTGCTATAGTAATTGTTGCATAATATATCTCATATTATTGATTCGGTTATTGTCACAGTATCATCTGCATAATATGTTATTTTATTAAATCAATAATTGAGACGACAAAGTTATTCATATTATTAAAATGCAAAATTTACAATGTCTAGAAGTTCTGTTAAGGAGAGGTTTGGTCACCTAATTGCGCGCCAATAGGGAGAAATCCTTATTGGAAAGCCCCATCTTTCTTGGGAATGACCTGGTTGATAAATATTGTAAGTTATAATATTAATGATGAATGTTATTAAAATTGAAGATATGTTCGGAGTTGAATTTGGAGCCACGGATGTGATATTTGAGTACGGAATGATGAAATTAGTAAAAATAGTCTATAAACACAAAATTTTCCAGGATTAACTTTTTGGTCAAAAAGTCAACAGTTGACTTTTTCGGGAAAAGTCAAAATTCAAAATTTCAAAATTTATATTGTTGATAAAAAATAGTTTCATTGTGTTGAAATTATTTGTGTTAGTGAAAATCGACATTTATTTCGATAATAATTGATGTCTGGAGGTTATATTGACTAATCGGGTATTTAACCGGATAAATGAGCAATTGATTGCTACTATTTTACATGATTATAACTATTTGTTTACATGTGTATACTATTGTTTCACATTCTTGTTACTATTAGGGGAGTTGGTGCATGATTGATAATACTTGCATGACTAAGTTAAAAATGGAGGTATAAATGGAGGTACTATACTGTAATTCATATTTTCACATGTCTAGAACTATTGATTCACATGATTTACTATTGAATCACATTATTTACTATTAAGGGAGGTGGTGCAAGTTTGATAATACATGCATGACTAAATTAAAAATAAAGGAGAAGTTGGAGGTATTGTACTGTAATTTTTTCGAGCCCCAAAACGTGCAATTATTGAAACTATATTTTTCTATAAATAAAAGTTCATTCTTCCTTCATTTCTCACCAATTCACTAAAGCTATAGGGCAATTATTATAGAGAGAAATTGTAGAGAGAAAATCTATAGAATAGGAGAATCCTACTACCTCACTATTCCAGTATCCAGTTTCTTCTAAGGTAAGGGGTATTATTTCTTTCTTTCGTCTTCATGAAGAGAACTTCTGTTATTCCATTCTTTATTATCATGTTGGAATAACCTATCTATACGAAGTACCGTATACATGGTGAAATTCTTCTGTTATTCCATTCTTTATTATTCTGTTGGAATATCCTGTCTGTGCTTTACGCATGACCTGGTTCCGTTATTTATTATTCTGTTGGAATATCATGTCCGTGAGTTTTATGCTGGACCTGATTCCTTCTTTATTATTCTGTTGGAATATCCTGTCTGTGCGTTTTACGCCGGACCTAGTTCCATCTTTATTATTCTGTTGGAATATCCTGTTTGTACGTTTTACGCCGGACCTAGTTCCGTCATTATTATTCTGTTGGAATAACCTTCCTGTGCGGTCTACCGCATGCTTGGTGATTTCTTTTGTTATTCCATTCCTTATTATACTCAGTTGGTTAAAGTTTTGACTTCTATACTCCATGAAATTAGTGGAATATCCTTGATAATTGCGCTTCATCCAATATCTTTTCATGGAAATATTCTCCTAAGAATTCTTGAATTTTACTCTACAAAGAAGTATCATGTTGACAATTTGGACGTTATTAATTTCAAGATAAATTAATTCGTGAACTTGTTTTATTGAATTCTTATATCATTGTCATCATCCTCTTGTTTATATTTTTTTGAAAGTCATCTGTGGCCTGTAGTGCATAGATGGACTTGGTATGATTATGACCAGGGATTATTCGGTATAATCATGATCGTAATGTTACAAATGATGTGATAAAAGTCCTCATTGGCCCGTAGTGCATTGATGGACAGTGTGTTGGAATGATCATGACCATTGATGAATACACGAATGTCCTTGGCCCGTAGTGCATGGATAATTTGTGGTCGTGATACTAAAGAATATTCTTGGCCGTAGTGCAGGGGTGATTCGATGATGTGGATTATTTATTAAGCTGAGTCTCAGCGATAAATGTGATGAAAAACCTTTTAAATTATAAAAGATAGTAGATTTTATTCTCTACTCGACTCTTTTAATGGATTGCATGTTCCGCTGCAGTTAAACTTGATGTCTATTGTATTTTATTAGTTTAACATTGTTGTTGACTAATGATAATTTATTCTGCATAATCTTAGTCATAATATCTCTTACTGGGCTAGTTGAGATCACCCTTTCTTTCACTGTTCTCTTTAGGAAATGAGAATATAACTGGGACTAGTCGGGGAACGGAGTAATGGACCAGATGATAGTATTAGTAGTCCTCACCATTCTGTTAAATAGTGTGACAATAAATGTAATGAGGACTTATTCTGAGAGTGGATATTGTCTTGAAGAGAACATTTGTATTAAAACTCACAGCTCTCTTGTTGTATATTAAAGATTGTATTTGTATTCTATACCATGTATTTGGCGACTCAGAATAGGTGATGTATACCTATTTTGGGGGCGTCACAATTGGTATCAAAGCTAAGGGATATGATCCCTGGCTGAAATGTGAGATAAGAACTAGGAGGGAGAGACGGGGAATTCTTTCGCTAATATGATCTACCTAACTTTATTTGATATTTAATTGGTCGGTCGGAGTATAGGGATAATATGTGATATGTTAACTAACCATTGTTTTGTGGATGTATTTGAAAATGACATCCGAAAATGTTGAGAACATCAATGGAGCACAGGAGACTGTTGAGTCTCCACAGATCAATAATCAGGATAATGTGCATCAAGAAGGCGACAATCCTCATGCAAACAACAACACTGACCAAATGATGAACGATGGAATATTCTGAGGCTTCATACAATTCATGCAACATCAGGCAAGGGCGGCTCCTGTACAAAATGCAGGTGGAAACACTGGCAACTCTCGAACGATCACCGCTAAGCAGTTCAAGGAGTTGGGACTACTGGAGTTTTTTGGAGAGCCAAAACCACTTAAGGCGGAGACATGGATAAAATAGATCAACAAGATATTTGATGTCCTGGGTTGCTCTGAGGAGCAAAAGGTTCCCTTTTCCACCTTCATGTTGCGGGCAGAGGCAGATTACTGGTGGGAATCTGTAAAGCGTACTCAACCTGCCGCACTGAAGATGTCTTGGGAGAAGTTTCAAGAACTGTTCAACGACAAGTACTTTTCCGAAAGTATTCGTCACATGAAGGAGGTAGAGTTCATTAAATTGGAGCAAAACATCATGACCGTGTCACAGTACGAAGCCAAGTTTGCCGAGTTATCCCAGTTTGCGTCCCATTTGGTTGATAATGAGGAGAGAATGACGCGGATGTTTCTAAGAGGTTTGAAACCCGAGGTAAGTCAATACCTCATTTCTCATAAACTGTGTTTGTATTCAGATGTTGTTAATAGGGCTCAGTTATTTGAGCGCGATAGTGAATCAACCCAACCAAAAGAGAGCAAATGACAAATGATAATACCAAAGGATGCAATCATCGAAAACAAAGGACAATAAGCGTGAAGGGAATCAACATGCCAGAAATGGTAACCACTTCGGTGGTAATCATGGCCAAAATGATAAGAATGGACATTTTAAGAATAGGAAATTCAACAATGATGGAAAGACGTCAGCACCAGCACCCGTTGTTAAGGAAGGAGAACGACCACCTATCATATGTTTCAAATGCGGAGGGGAGGGACATATCAGTCCAAACTGTGTGATGCCATCCAAAGCGTGTTACAATTGTGGAAGAGAAGGTCACCTAGTCCGATTTTGTCATTCACCGAAGACAAGTCCAGCTAGGAAGGAAGCACCAAAGGCCGTCCCAGAAAAGTCAAAATCGGTAGTACAAAGGAGAGCATTTTTTGTGACTTCTCAAAAAGCGAGTAACCCGAACGAAGTTAGCACGGGTTAGTTAATTATAAATTCTTGCAAAGTCTATACCTTATAAGATACCGGTTCTACCCATTATTTTATCTCTCTTGCTTGCGTTCAACGTTTAAATTTGACCACAGAGAAGCTAGGCTTTGACTTATTGGTTGAAATTTTGTTAGTAGAAACTGTGACGCCCCCAAATCCGGGTCTCTTCCAACCCGACAGATGGTGCTACACGGTACTACCATTCATTCATTCATTCCATTGAATAGTCTCAAAAGGACTAATATAACTTATATATATATTAAAAATAATATTACATTCCCCAGGTTCGTTGTAACCCTTTCAGTTGTTTTTGTCATAATATCAATATATTACAACAGTCTTCCTATACTATTACATAAATATGCTACGGGTTCATCTTCGCCTTGCCTTTATCCTTGCCTGATACTTCTGTACGCTCGATCTTAGCTGTGTTAATATGGTCCAAGCAAGAGTGAGCATGGCTAGCTCAGCAAGTACTACAATTCTAATAAACAACATGCTTGAAACATAGAACTCATATATCTTCAATAACTGAACAATAGTTACGAAGTACTATTGATAATTCAAAATAACACTTCTTTTCCTTCAAAACGTTTTACACAACCATACTTAATGGAATAACAATTATGGCTCAAGTATATGAGCATTCATAAGTTCTTTTAAAAAGGACAACCCGACACTAAGTCCGTAAGTCCGGCATAGCTTACGAGAACTTCTGAGTGATCAGCTCATAGTACTCTATGTTGATCAACACTACATTCATTAAACATGTATACGTTTAAGTAGTGGCAACCTCACGTGCCTGTCGTTAAACGACAAAAACATTTTAATACACTTGGTCTTCGATTGAAAACCACACCAATATAACTCGGTAAACATTAAACATGCTTGCTAGGTTCATAATACAAGTCTAGCTAAAAGAATTGGCTTAAGACTTCATCATTCAGAACTTCATGCGAAAAGATACATGAATTACAAAGCTCGTCCAGACTGAACTGGAACAAGGGTTAGAATACTTGCCTTTGACATCTGATTACTGGTTAATACTCGTACAGTACTTTAACTCTTTATGATTCTACATACATAAGCATATAACGTACCACATTAGGTCATACATAATCAAATATGATTACTATTATATCTTACCCTTCATCTCAATGTAAACCCTAACTTAGTCTCGGTAATTAGGGTTTTTGGCTTTCGTTACGTCATTCTCCTTCCGTTAATCTTCGATTGATTATTACTCTTAATCAACATGCATTAGTGTCTTACAAGTACCTTACAATGTCTTAATTATGTTATGCTTACATCTTAATACGTTACTATTAAGTTCCCTTTTTTTTCTATACTTGAAACCATTCTTTCTCATCAACTTTCTTGAATCAGCCATGGGGCTAAAGTCTTATATGGGACTCCATGCCATAGCGAGTTAGCAATGCACCATGGTTCAGCCTCGCACTGCGACGCGGACAATTGGGCTTAGAGTCGCGCCGCGGCGCCGACTCTGCACCTTAGAAAAATTTGAAATTTTGACGAACTTCCCGGACGCATAACTTCTTCGTTTTAAGTCCGAATTGGTTCGTTCAAAAGCCAACAGTTCACAAATTTCATAATCTACGCGTTCATGCAAGAATTTTATCTATTTAACTTCGTTTGCTCAAAATTCACCTATGAGTTCATTTTTAACAAAAACGATAAACGTTCGTGGACGTTCAACGCTCGTTTCTTCGTTTCAAGTCGGAATTCCATCATTTTCGAGTCCGCAACTCTATAATGACTAAAATGACTTGTCTCCATTAAAAACTAACATTTCTGACTTCCAACACAAAATGCGACTTTCATTCCGAGAATTTCACGAATTCGACGATAATCATCCAATCGTGTGAATTCCGGCAAATCTTCATTACTAAGCGTTCTTAATGGATTTTAATCAACATAAGATCATTACAAGTTACTTGCTATACCAACTTATAATCAAAGTAGGTTTTGACTTATTTTCATAAGTCATTAACTTAATTAACTTATGAACTAGAAATTTCCATGCACATGGCTTATTAGCAACTTAAGTCCTTCAATCAAAGTTTTCATGACCAAATCAACATACTAAACATCATATGACAACATATGATAGTTTATTTATGTCTTAGTAACTTATTAACGTTCGAAGTTGCTTATTCATCTTATTCGGCTTAAGTTTATTACTTATAACTTATTACATGCTATCATCCAACCCTTCCCCTTCTCTATCATTCCAATCATAGAAGAGATGAAGATATAAGAGATAAGTCTTACCCTTGAAGACTTCTATTTTCTTTGGAAAACTTATCAAAGGTTGAAATGGCTTATGAGTCTTAAGTGACTTATTCTCTCTAACAATTAAGTGGCTTAGGTTTGAGAGGAATTGAGAGTAAATTTTATCAAGCAACAAAAGAGTTGAGAGCTTGCTATTTATAGGCTATTAAAAGCTAGGGTAGAAGGGTCATTAACACCTCCCACCTCCTCATTTCCACCTCCTCAACTAACCTCTTTACTATTCATTTTCTTAACCTCCAAGTCTTCTTGCTAGCCACTTCTCTTGATCACCACACCACTTGATCATCACATAAAGTTCTTGCCCACCAAGACTACCAATTTCCTACTTGGTTTGACCCATGGATCATGGCTTCTCATTGGGCTTTGATAAATAATCTAACTACTTTCTTAATGAGCTTGTGCTACCAATAAATTGGACTTATGATTAACAATCACTTGAGCTTGATTGTCACATTCATTGGACTTCTACCAATAACTAGCAATCCTATAAGTCTATTAACAACTTAACATATACATACCTTACGTATATTCTTCGTATACTAACTCGTATATTAGATCGTAATATACGCTATTTCATTCTTCATACACAATAGTACAATACGTCGTATTATACATACATTCATTACCTTCATATAATGAATACACATTATACGATCACAACTTTCTTCCTTTAACGCTTAATTAACCTAACGTTCTCAAATTACATCTGTATGCGAAATATTATGTTTTCCATACATCGATTATTATTACATAATCGATATCACTTTGATATTATAACATTACATATTTCTTGGAAATTCAAAAATAATACCCGAGCTGAAATCGATGAATAGTGTTTTTCAGAAAATTTCTTGGAAAACTTTTATTTTTGTTTTAGAAATTCAAACACTTTAATTCTCTCACGTAGTTAAAATACTACGACGTTCTGACGTTTCTAGGTTATAGAACGACATTCATCTTTTCAACGCATTATAATAATAAATATTATTATTTTATTCATTATTGAAAGAAATTACAAAATGTTCAATTTTCCGGGGCGTTACAGAAACATTCGTTACATCCGTTGTTTATAAATCTTGTTTGATTCAAATTGACACTTTCACGTTACTTATCGATCTTATCTCTTTGAAAATACTTGCCCTTGTTGTGATTTTATGAATCGATTGGTTAACTACTCATCATGCCAAAATTGATTATTTTCGTAAGGTTGTTAGCTTTCATATTTTTAACCAACTTGTTATGCGAATTCAAGCAACCAAACAACTAAAGTCAATCATTGTCATATCAAGCCATAAGTAAAAAGCCACGAGCCTTTCGTTGCTGACTTCCAAGTCTTGGAATACACCGAAGCCAGACTTTCTATAGGCGACGCCGTGAATGACGATGACATGTTGATAGGTATCAATGTGACGTACTACCCAAGTCTTAGATGAGAGTCACAGTTTTTAAATGATATTCCTATTGTTAATAAATTTCTTGATGTATTCTAGAAGACTTCTTAGCCTACCCCTAGAGCGTGAAATCAAATTTTGTATTGACCCCAGTACAAAACCCATTTCTTCAACCCTTAAATATTTCTTCAACCAAAATAAACGTATAATGTGCCAAAGACATTGGCTCGAGCTATTGAAGATTACGGTCATACCATTCAATATCATTGTGGAAGAGAGAACGTGGTAGCTAACGCGTTGAGTAGAAGATCGTATGCGTTTACGAGTGCGATGTTGTTAACATAAAAACCAATTTTGTATAACTTACAAATGATGAAGATAATTTAAAGACTCTAAAGACCCACGCGAAGATAGCGAATGTACGAGTAGAATCGACTTTATTCGATAAAGTTAAAGCCGCTCAAGCTACACACCCAAATCTGATGAATGTGAAGAAGAAGGTTCAAGAGGGCGTTATTCTAGAAGCAATAATCGACGAAGAGAGGAAATCTCAACCCTCGATTTTATTGGCCCATTTGAAATCCTCAATTGAGTAGGAACTGTGACTTATAGACTCATTGTACCGCCAAGTATGTCGCGTGTTCATAACATTTTTAACGTATCAATGTTACGTAAATATGTGGACAACCCGAACCACATTATTAATTTAGAACCGGACAAGATAGCGGATGATTTAACGTATGAGGAGATACGTGTTAAAATCTTGAATAAGAAGGATTATATTCGACACTCAAAGGTTATACCTTAAGAGTTAGAATCTGAAATGAGGTCAAGGTACTCTCACCTCTTCAGCATACCAGGTACGTACGTAAATTTCGAAGGAGAAATTCCATAAGGAGGGGAGATTGTGAGACCCCAGATTTTTTGAATAAATATTTAATTTTCTCAAAATAATTTTTTGAATATTATAGTGTGGATTTGATATAATGTTATAGTTGTGGGTAGTATTTATAAATTTTACAAAGTATGCAAGTTGTTATATAATATTCGATTGGTCGGGGAATATTCGTTTTAACAGGGAATATTCTTACGACAGCAAAATCATTGGTGGACCCCACAACGGAATTATTATCGGATTGATAAAACGACAAATATATTTTTATGAAAATAACGGCGGAAGTTTTACAGTTAAAATTGTTGAACTACTCGGTAGTAAAAGTACAGTAATACGCGTGGTTGCATAGTAGCACACGGTATTGATTATTGATGCTTACGTAAGAAGTCGCTCAGTTATACTCAATTATTGCTACAGTAATTGCTGCATCATATCTCTCATATTATTGATTCGATTATTGTCACAGTATCATCTGCATAATATGTTATTTTATTAAATCAATAATTAAGACGACAAAGTTATTCATATTATTAAATTGCAATATTTACAATGTCTAGAAGTTCATCGAGGAGAGGTTTCACCTAATTGCGCATAATAGGGAGAAATCCTTATTGGAAAGCCCCCTCTTTCCTGGGAACGACCTGGTTGATAAATATTGTGAGTTATAATATTAATGATGAATGTTATTAAAATTGATGTTGTGTTTGGAGTTGAATTTAGAGACGCGGACGTGATATTTGAGTCCGGAACGATGAAATTAGTAAAAATAGTCTATAAACACAAAATTTTCTCGGGATTAACTTTTTGGTCAAAAAGTCAACAGTTGACTTTTTTGGGAAAAGTCAAACTTCAAAATTTAAAAATTTATATTGTTGATAAAAAATAGTTTCATTATGTTGAAATTATTTGTGTTAGTGAAAATCGACATTTATTTCGATAATAATTGATGTCTGGAGGTTATATTGACCAATCGGGTATTTAACCAGATAAATGAGCAATTGATTGCTATTATTTCACATGATTATAACTATTTGTTCACATGTGTATACTATTGTTTCACATTCTTTTTACTATTAGGGGAGTTGTTGCAAGATTGATAATACTTGCATTTTAAGTTAAAAATGGAGGTATAGATGGAGCTACTATACTGTAATTCATACTTTCACATGTCTAGAACTATTGATTCACATGATTTACTATTGAATCACATTATTTACTATTAAGGGAGGTGGTGAAAGTTTGATAATACTTGCATGACTAAATTAAAAATAAAGAAAAAGTTGGAGGTATTGTATTGTAATTTTTTCGAGGCCCAAAACGTGCAATTATTGAAACTATATTTTTCTATAAATAGAAGCTTATTTTTCCTTCATTTCTCACCAATTCACTAAAGCTATAGAGCAATTATTATAGGGAGAAATTGTAGAGAGAAAATCTATAGAAGAAGAGAAGCCTGCTACCTCACTATTCTAGTATCCAGTTTCTTCTAAGGTAAGGGTTATTATTTCTTTCTTTCGTCTTCATGAAGAGGACTTCTGTTGTTCCATTCTTTATTATTATGTTGGAATAACCTGTCTATGCGAAGTACCGCATACATGGTGAAATTCTTCTGTTATTCCATTCTTTATTATTCTGTTGGAACATCCTGTCTGTGCTTTACGCATGACCTAGTTTTGTTATTTATTATTCTGTTGGAATATTCTGACTGTGCATTTTACGTCGGACCTGGTTTCGTCATTATTATTCTGTTAGAATATCCTGTCTGTGCGTTTTACGCCGGACCTGGTTCTGTCATTATTATTCTTTTGGGATATCCTGTCTGTGCGTTTTACGTCGGACCTGGTTCCGTCTTTATTATTCTATTAGAATAACCTGCCTATGCGGTCTACCGAATTCTTGGTGATTTCTTTTGTTATTCCATTCCTTATTATACTTAGTTGGTTAATGTTTTGACTTCTATACTCCATGAAATTAGTGGAATATCCTTGATATTTGCGCTTCATCTAGTATCTTTTCATGGAAATATTCTCCTAAGCATTCTTGAATTTTACTCTACAAAGAAGTATCATGTTGACAATTTGGACGTTATTAGTTCCTGGATAAATTAATTCGTGAACTTGTTTTATTGAATTCTTATATCATTGTCATCATCCTCATGTTTATATTTTTTGCAAGTCATCTGTAACTTTTGTAGTGCATAGATGGACTTGGTATGATTATGACAAGGGATTATTCGGTATAATCATGACCGTAATGTTACAAATGATGTGATAAAAATCCTCATTTGCCCGTAGTGCATTGATGGACAGTTGTTGGCATGATCATGACCATTGATGAATACACGAATGTCCTTGGCACGTAGTGCATGGATAATTTATGGTCGTGATACTAAAGAATATCCTTGATCGTAGTGCAGGGGTGATTCGATGATGTGGATTATTTATTAAGCTGAGTCTCAGCGATAAAAGTGATGAAAAACCTTTTAAATCATGAAATATAGTAGATTTTATTCTCTACTTGACTCTTTTAATGGATTGTTTGTTCCGCTATAGTTAAACTTCATGTCTATTGTATTTTATCAGTTTAACATTGTTGAAGACTAATGATAATTTATTCTACATTATCTTAGTCATAATATTTCTTACTGGGATAGTTAAGCACACCCTTTCTTTCACTGTTCTCTTCAGGAAATGAAAACGTAGCCGGGATTAGTCGGGGAACGGAGTAACGGTCCAGATGATAGTATTAGTAGTCCTCACTATTCTATTAAATAGTGTGATAATAAATATAATGAGGACTTATTCTGAGAGTGGATATTGTCTAGAAGATAGTATTTGTATTAAAACTCACAGCTCTCTTGTTGTATATTAAAGATTGTATTTGTATTATGTACCTTGTATTTGGCGACTCAGAATAGGTGATGTATACCTATTTTGGGGGCGTCACATAATATCATATACATTGTTAGTTCCGTACAAACTTGTTAGTTCACATACATGGTTTAAGAGAAGGGTCGAAGAAGAGAACGCGTATGATCATTTTAGAGATGTCATTTTAGGCCCGTACAAACTTGTTAATTCATTTCCAGGTTGTATCGTGAATGGGTATAGATTCAAGGTTGATTACTTGAATGAATTAACATCAGTCAACTCCGGCGTTGTCGTGTTGGGAAGTTTTTATGGAGATTCTGAATCCAATTACTATAGAAGATTAAAAGAAGTGGTTATGCTCAATTATCCAGGGGCTAAAAAGGTCGTTACATTTAAGTGTCTCTGGTTTGATACTGCAAAGGGTGTTAAAGTTGATCGTAATAGAATCGTCACAGTAGATATAAAATCTATTTTACAATCTGA
Source organism: Panax quinquefolius (assembly GCA_020205615.1). NCBI lineage: Eukaryota > Viridiplantae > Streptophyta > Magnoliopsida > Apiales > Araliaceae > Panax > Panax quinquefolius. The sequence goes on from CM035159.1 coordinate 49,898,721, forward strand.
TGATGTATTTGTGTTAACCAGCCAAACAACTCAAGTGTACTAAACCCCTAATGTCATTCACAGTAGAACCCCCTGGTATACAGTTGTGACAACGAAGACTCGGCCATTTGATGGTACTAATTTGTCTGGAACGGATAACCCATTGCAAGAATAAGTTAGCAATCCCTGCCATGTTGTGGTATATGATGACGATATGTTGGGTGATGATGTCGTTGACGTACTCTATGTTGACGAAGTGGAGGAAGATGTGGTTGTTAGTCCGTATGTGATGGTAGAAGATGATATTGAGGAAGAAATTGATACAGACGAGGAAGAGACAGAATTAGAGGATGAAAATGATTTTGATTCTGACGGGTTTGACGACGTACTACTTCTTCACTAATTGGTGTTTTGTAAATACTATACAACTAAAATCAATCATTATATATATAAAATCAATCATTTGATGGCCATATGATCGTTCATCGTATCTATATACATTATTTCAATGTACAACTATATATGCCTCGACACGGTGGATGGGAGGTGGTAGTGGTGGCGAGAGTTCGGATCGGTGACTCTCCCTGTGGAGGGTCGTCTTTAGATGCTAGTGAGTTGATTTCTTTTTTGGCTCAGTAACATTATTTTCATAACTATATTATACATTCATTTACTATTTTTGGACAATGTCATAAGTATATATATTAACATACAAATGCTAGACGTCGGCGTTCGCGAGGGCCTAACCTCGATCAATTAGGTCATCCACCGGCATTGCCTGACACATTTTTAGTTGATGTCGGCTCGTCTTTGTAGGTTTCAACTATAATATATCACTTATGTTCAATTAGAATGATATTATCATATGATTAATAAATTAAAATGTTCTTAATAAATTTTTTATTCTAGTATTATGGATCCTGTCGCTAAGGCGACCGTACACGCCATCTTCCTGGCGCATCTCCCTACTGGCTGCATGTGATTTAGTCAATACACGCGCTACGATGTCGGCTTCATGGTGACAGTGTTGCGGGAGTTTCACGTAAATCGACTTACATATATTAAATCAAGGTCCATGCATGTTATTTACATATTGTTCAAATAATAAATTATACGTATGTTATGTCTATTTGATAGAGATACTATAGATACGAGGTTGGCGTCACTGAGGCGGATGGTGACGTCGTTATCATTGCCCACATCTCGAAGAATTATGCGAAATTTGGTTGTGCGAGATGCTGACGGAGGGCGATCAGAGCAATATAGAAAAGCGCCGGGACTACTTTATAGAGATCATCACCGCCAATGCGATGTCGAGATCGGCATAGGGCGCAATGTGTGTACTGGGATGATGCTACGTTCAAGACCAAGTCGGAGCAGATGAAGAAGAATCGCGGCAAGCTGCGAGTTATACATACTTCTAGCTCGCAGTCGTTTTAGGAGGTTAAGTCGGTATGCATTTCTCTTTAGTTTAGTTTAATCTTATATTGCAACTATAGTAAATTAAGGTGATCTTATTTAATGTATATGATCTAGGCCATGCGGAGTAGCTTGGGTCGACCTCCTACTATGATCGAGTTCGGGATAGAGTCCATACAGCAGAAGGAGGGCTCTACTTGAGGTTGATTTATATCTCCAAACACTTAGCTATATCTGGGTAATACATTTACTATAATAGATATTATTTAGGATAATATTACGTAATTTATATGATGATACCAAGATAACTCACTTGTATATCAAATTATAGGAGCGGTTTGAGAAGCTCATGACACATATGATAGCGTAGTTACAGTCGCTAGGGGCGATGCCGAGACATTAGATTTCACCGTCCCTCCACCCGAGATTAGTTTATCTCAAGATGAGGAGACGGCTCTTTGGGTCGCGTCTCAGGATACTCCCACTAGTACTACCGACCGGTATCGAGTGCTGGGGTTATCGAGGATACCAGCCTATACACTGCCAGGAGGTATACTATTTATGTTTATTTTGTGTTTATGAATAAAGTAAACTTGTAATATTATTCATGTTATATTTATTTTGTAGGCTCTAGCCAGCGTCTGCGTCCGAGAGCCCCCGTGGGACCATCACATACGGGCGCTGGCTTAGATGATGCTTTATTCCAGCATGTTATGGCTGCGGTGTCGAAGAGGTTTGAGACCAATCCGCTGTTCCATCGTCGAGACCCGCCTAATTCTTGCCTCCATCAAGATGCGTGGGGCGACGTTGTACCGGTGCCACCGCCGAGAAATCGAGTATCCCTCCCGAGCAAAGGGGTCACAATCTGCCGACGAGATTATTCGGATGGTGGTTACCTTAGTCGAGGATGCGTTTGGGCCGATGTTGAGTCAGCGCTCGACTGCTCAGGTATATTTCATTTTAAATACAAATATATATTCTGCATGTTATTTAATTTTCATTTAGTTATCTTTAACTGAATCATATATATGGACTAATGAGTTACATTATATTGTATCAACAGGGTGACGAGTGGACTGACGAGCGGGATGACGATTTTCATACTCCAGAGCAGCGTCGACGCCCGCCCGATGATCCTCCTCACACCGGGGGCTCTACTAGCTTGACTTAGTTTACATTCTTTTGTAGTTTAAATTCTTTTGTATTAATTTTACATAACTTTTGACGTACATATTGTAGTTTAAACATTATCATTACTTTGGTTTTGTTGCGGTTTGACACTTGGCTTAATTTAGATTAAAGGGATGTTTGTTATAGTTTAGTTTAGATTAATGGGATGTTTTTGACCTTTTTACTTCTCATTTAATTAGTTGGTTTTTGATATATTGTTGGATGAGGTGATTGTAATTGTAATTTATGTTATTGGCCATATTGTTAGCTTGTGTATGTGATGTTGGGAAAATAGGCACAGGTACATGCACAAGATGTGGGTTAAATCCCTGGATATTGCAAAAATAAATAAAATATTTAAAAAAAAACACTATCCTCGACGAAATCTGGGTATTGTCGATGGATGTCCATCGAGGTTAAAGTATTTCCCATTTTTATCAGATTAGCATGTGGCAAGCTTATCATCGACTGAATATCCTCGACCGAATAACCTCAACAGAATGGTGGTATACTCGACGGAATTCCGTCGTAGTTATTTTGATTTTCCAATTTTACCAGGCTGCCACATGGCAAGCTTATCATCGACTAAATATCCTCGACCTACACTTTTTAGTTAGGGATATATTAACTCTGACTGAAAGTTCGGTCGATACTAATTTCGTCGACTCTAAGTATTACTGACCGAAAAATCAAAGAACTTATTTTCGACGTGCTTATATACAACCGAATTTTCGACCGACGATTCCGTCGATAATAAGGTTTTCCTCGACGGAATAAACTTATTATCGACGAAATATTCAGTCGAAAATAACATTTTTTGTTGTAGTGTGTTTTTCATGTGGGCAAACGGGGCACGGATTCAACAAGTGTCCCAACAAGAAGAAGACTGGTGCAGGGAGTGGATGGTATATAGTTTAAGTTTGAGCGTTAGTATCTTTTGGTAGTAGGTTATGATATTAAAGCTTGTAATATCGAGAACGATGTGTAAGCATATGAAAATATATATATATATATATATATGTTTATATGAATAAAATCTTTATTTTCTATATGAATATAAGATTACGATTAAGTTGTGAGTTCTTAAAACTCATACTTATAGTAAGTTCATGACTCATAATTATGTGAAATGTTTCTGAACCCCTCAGCGAATGGACGCCAATGATCTGACTATGATAATTTTATACACTCATATAATTGTGGCAAGTTTTTGAACTCATAAGTGTGGTAAGTTTGACGAACTGGGAATAGTTATATGTGAATGGAGAATTACAACTTTTTGTGTAAAGTTGTGTATGGTTAATCCTAAAATTTATTATAAAAAAAGGATAGTAATATGTGTTAAGTACTAAATATACTATGTGCTATTTGGATAAATATGCGATTATATGAGAAATATGTGTTGAATTCTTATTGTGTTAAGAATTTGTATAGAGAAAGAGAATTAATATAAAATTTTTATTTAAATCAGATCATGCCGCCTAGACAACAGAATCGAAATCAAAGAGAAGAGAAGTCGGTGAATAATGAAGGAGGTCAAGCTGACCCGATGCAGAATTTCGTAGATATGCTAGCCCAAGCTATGGGAGATAGAGCTCCAGCAGCAAGAGGAAGAGCGAGAAATCAGCCAGTCGACAGATTGGCTAACTTCAAAGACTTTAAAGCGATAGGACCACCTATATTCAAAGGAACCATAGATTCGATTGAAGCCCTAAACTTGGGTAAAAGAAAATTGAGAAAGCATTCATTATTGCACGAGTGGCAGAAGAGCAGAAGATAGCTTTTACAACATACTTGATGAAGGGGGAAGCCAATTACTGGTGGGAGACTAATCAAGCGAGAGCTGGTACAGCTGTAAGACCCTAATTTTTTGAATAAAGATGAATTTTCTATAATTATCATTTTTGAATATTATGGAATGAATTTAATATAATGTTATAGTTGTGGGTAATATTTACAAATTTTGCAAAGTATGCAAGTTGTCATATTATATTCAATTGGTCGGGAAATATTCTTTTTGTCAGGGAATATCCATATAACAGTACAATCATTGGTGGACCCCACAACAGAATTATTCTCGGATTGAGAAAATGACAAAAATATTTTATTGAAAATAACAACGAAAGTTTTACCATTAATATTGTTGAACTACTCGGTAATAAAAGTACAGTAGTACGCGTGGTTGCATAGTAGCACACGGTATTGATTATTGATGCTTACGTGAGAAGTCACTTAGTTTTGTTTAATTATTGCCACAATAATTGTTTCATAGTATCTCATGTTAATTGATTCAATTATTGTCAATATTTTATATATTATTAAATCAATAATTGAAATGACAGAGTTATTAATATTATTATTTGCAATATTAACAATGTCTAGAAGTTACATCGAGGAGAGTTTTGGTCACCTAATTAAGCGCACTGATAGGGAGAAATCCTTATTGAAAGCCCCTCTTTCTGAGGAGCGACACAGTTGCTAATATTGTGAATTATAATAATGATGATAAATGTTGTTAAAAATATTGAGGAGATTTTATGAAGTATTTGTTGTATTTATGGACCCCCCCCATTTACCCATTTTTCAAAATAATCGGTAGAAATTTATTCTTTATAATAAAGGTGGGGCCCACATGTGGGGCCCACATGTGGGGGCCACATGTGGGGCCTATGTGGAAGAAATGGTTGAAAGGAAAATGGGGTGGGAGGAGAAAACATATTAGGAAGGTAATTAGTATAATATATATTTGGTTATATATATAACATATGTGTTTATGTATATATATATATATATATATATATATATATATATATTTATATTGTTATTTGATTGAAAATAGGAATCGTTGAATGGAAATAATGCATATCAAACCAAAGTTTATATATATCGGCATGTGTGGTGTAAGGATACCTTTTTAGTAAAGGCAAAGGTTATAATTATATATATTTTATATATTTTATAAGTTTTGTTTTATTAGAATATTTTATGGACCGTCCGATTAAAAAGTAAATCAATCTGACCGTTCATGAATTAGTTACTATCAAATCCATTCTTCTATAAATAGAAGCTCATTCCTTCATTATTTCTTACGAATTCACTGAAACTCTAGAGAGAGAAACTATAGAGAAAAAAAGAAAGAAAAGTATTCTGCTACTTCACTACTCCTATATCCAGCTTCTTTAAAAGGTAAGGGGTATTATTTCTTTTGTATTCATGAAGAGAACTTCTGTTATTCCATTCTTTATTATTACATTGGAATAACTTTGTACTGTCTGGCTACCCTATACTTGGTGAAATTCTTTTGTTATTCCAGTCTTTATTATTCTATTGAATATCATGCATGCGTTTTCTGTGGGACACGGTTCCGTTATTTAGTATTTTGTTTGAATAACTTTGCCTATCGCAAGTCCGCATGCATGGTGATTTCATTGTTATTCCATTCTTTATTATTACATTGGAACATCCTCGTCGATGCGAATTTCGCCTGACCTGGTTCCGTTAATTATGATTCTGTTGGAATAACCTGTCTATGCAAAGTACCACATACATGGAGATTTCTTTTGTTATTCCATTCGTTATTATACTAAGTTGGTTAAAGTTTTAACTTTTATACTACATGAAATTAGTGGAATATCCTTGATATTTGCGCTTCATCCAGTATTTTTTCATGGAAATATTCTTCTGAGCATTCTTGAATTTTACTCTACAAAGAAGTATCATGCTGACAATTTGGACGTTATTGGTTCCTGGACAAATTAATTCATGAACTTGTTTTATTGAATTCTTATATCGTTGTCATCATCCTCATGTTTATATTATGTTGAAAGTCATCCATTTGCCACAGTAGTGCATAGATGGACTTGGTATGATTATGACCAGGGATTATTCGGTATAATCATGACCGTAATATTACAAATGATGTGGTAAAAGTCCTCATTGGCCCGTAGTGCATTGATGGACAGTTGTTGGCATGATCATGACCATTGATGAATACACGAATGTCCTTGGACCGTAGTGCATGGATAATTTGTGGTCGTGATACTAAAGAATATCCTTGGCCGTAGTGCAGGGGTGATTCGATGATGTTGATTATTTTTTTAGCTGAGTTTCAGCGATAAAAGTGATGAAAAACCTTTTAAATCATAAAAGATAGTATATTTTATTCTCTACTTGACTCTTTTAATAGATTGCATGTTCTGCTGCAGATAAACTTGATGTCTATTGTATTTTATCAGTTCAACATTGTTGAAGGCTAATGATATTTTATCCTGCATTATCTTAGTCATAATATTTCTTACGGGGCTAGTTGAGCTCACCTTTTCTTTCACTGTTCTCTTCAGGAAATGAGAATATAGCTGGGACGAGTCGGGGAATGGAGTGATGGACCAGATGATAGTATTAGTAGTCCTCACTATTCTGTTAAATAGTGTGAAAATAAATGTAATGAGGACTTCTTTTGAGAGTGGATATTGTCTAGAAGACAGTATTTGTATTAAAACTCACAACTCTTTTGTTGTATATTAAAGATTGTATTTGTATTCTATACCATATATTTGGCGACTCAGAATAGGTGATGTATACCTATTTTGGGGGCGTCACAGTTGGTATCAAAGCTTAGGGATATGATCCCTGGCTAAGATGTGAGATAAGAACTAGGAGGGGGGAGACGGGGAATTCCTTCGCTAGTATGACCTACCTAAGTTTATTTGGTATTTAATTGGTCGGTCAGAGTATAGGGATAATATGTGATATGTTATTTAACTCTTGTTTTGTGGCGATATTTGAAAATGACATCCGAGAATGTTGAGAATATCAATGGAGCACGAGAGACCGTTAAGTCTCCACAGATCAATAATCGTGACAATGTGCATCGTGAAGGCGACAATCCTCATGCAAACAACAACACCGACCAAATGATGAATGATGGAATTTTCCGAGGCTTCATGCGATTCATGCAACATCGTGCAGAGCGGCTCTCATCCAAAATGTAGGTGGAAATCATCGGCAACTCTCGGGCGATCACCGCTTAAGCAGCTTTAAGAAATTGGGACCACGAGTTTTTGGAGAGCCAAAACCACTTAAAAGCGAGACGTGGATAAAATAGATCAACAAGATATTTGATGTATTAGGTTGCTCCGAGGAGCAAAAGGTTCCTTTGCCACCTTCATGTTATGCAGGCGGGAGGCGGATTCTTCGTGGGAATCAGTAAAGCGTACTCAACTGCCGCATGACCAAGATGTCTTGGGAGAAGTTTCAAGAACTATTCAACGACAAGTGCTTTCCTGAAAGTATTCGTCACATGAAAGAGGTAGAGTTCATCAAGCTAGAACAAAATAACATGACTGTATCGCAGTACGAAGCCAAGTTTGCCGAGTTGTCCTGGTTTACGTCCCATTTGGTTGATAATGAGGAGAGAATGACGCGAATGTTTTTAAGAGGTTTGAAACCTGAGATACGTCAATATCTTATCTCTCATAAACTGTGTTTGTATTCAGATGTTGTTAATAGGGCTCAGTTATTGGAGCGTGATAATGAGTCAACCCAACCAAAAGAGAGCAGCCGACAAAATGATAATACTAGGGAGAACAGTCATCGAAGTGGTGACAACAAGCGTGGGGGGAATCAACAGGCCAAAAATGGTAACCACTTCGGTGGTAATCAAGGCCAAAACAATAAGAATGGACATTTCAAGAAGAGGAGATTCAACAATGATGGAAAGACGTCAAAGACCAAAGACCAAGTTGTTAAGGAAGGAGAACGACCACCTATCATATGCTTCAAATGCGGAGGGAGGGACACATCACCAAACCGCTCGATGCCAGTCAAAGCATGTTATAATTGTGGAAGAGAAGGTCACCTATCCCGATTTTGTCATTCACCGAAGACAAGTTCAGCTAGGATGGAGGCACCAAAGGCCGTCCCAAAAAAGTCAAAGCCGGTAGTGCAAGGGAGAGCGTTTGTTGTGACCTCCCAGAAAGCAAGGAACCCGAACGAGGTCATCACGGGTAAGCTTATCATAAACTCTAGTGAAGTTTATACCTTATTTGATACCGGTTCTACCCATTCTTTTATTTCCCTAATTGCGCTCAACGTTTAAATTTGACTCTGGAGAAACTAGACTTTGACTTATCTGTTGAAACTCCATTGGGAGAAACCTTCATTACATCCACTGTTTATAAGTCTTGTTTTCCATCCATCACTCATTTATAACAATTTTTACACCACTAGTAATAATCAATCTTGAGCTTTGACGTTAAGCATTGAAACAAAAAGAAAAGGTGAAAGGAACAACAATCATTTTATTCAAAGACTTACTCTTTTGACATAATTTCCAAAATGAGAGGAATTTTGGAGACCATATCTTTAGAAGCATCAATCTCAAGAACACGACAAAATGAAGCAAGAAGTGTAACTGCTAGCTGCAAATACGCTTCCCGATTTTCACCTCCATTCCCACTAGCACTTCTTTTTCCCATCCCTAAATTAAGACATCAAGTTGTCAAATTGAAAGTAGTATGCACACAAGCCAATCATGTTTGATGATAAAGCATATACTTTGTAACAATCTTATTCGTTTATTAATAAAAAAGTATTAATTTATTAAAGGCTTTTAATTATCTACATGATGATAATTTATAATATGTTATAAATGAAATTAGTATGCACACAAGCCAATCATGTTTGATGATAAAGCATATACTTTGTAACAATCTTATTCATTTATTAATAAAAAGTATTAATTTATTAAAGGCTTTTAATTATCTACATGATGTTTGTTTTATAATATGTGATAAACCCATAGTTTTAAGCAATGCTTTTAGAATAATGATGATGATCATTCTAATGAGATCTAAATTCTTAGAAAGCTTAAAACTAAAATAGTTCCCAATCATTGGATTACTAAATTGGGGATTAGTGAATCCGGATAGATTGGTACATACGTTGCTTGCTAATTGGATGAGGATGATTGATCTCATAATCATTTGTGTGGAGACACTAAAGCAAGTATGTAGGTGCTTATTAGAGAATAAGTTCACTGAATGTGGCTCATTAAGGAATACCTAATGGAGTTTTACTTGCCTGTCAATAGGAATTCATGTAGTGATAGTAGTACAAGTAATCCTTGGACTTGAGATCATCATAGTATCTTATGTATGATGAGTTATACTTTGACTTATTCCTTAAGATCCTTAGGGTATATCAAAGGGTATGCTTGGGTATAACAAGTTGTACATGGAGATAATATATGATCAATAAAGAATCTACCACTTCTAATAAAAGAAGAGAAATGTCCTCATGTGATTCGATAAATAACAACCCAAAGAGTCCTTGGCGGCGAGGCGAATGAAATTAGAAAGGAATTTCTAATTTGCATTATTTGAGTTGTGCATTTAAGGATCGAAATACATATAATTAAATAAAATAAGACTTGACATGAATTACATATGTCTTATATTTAATTGGGACATTATATGGTGGAAGGATTGAATTGTCTGATAACTATTTACTCAAAGGTTCTTTTATGATTAATGTTGAAATCTATATTATCTGGAAAGTCGCTTGATCATTAGGGAGGCTTATCCCTATTGTAGAATAAATATTATTTATTTAAATAAATTAATTTCTTTAATTTATTTATTTAAATAAGATTAGAATTGTTCTAATTGATTTATTCACAACTGCTTTAATATGGAGAACCTAAAGGGTCACACCATAAAAGGAAGAATAATTATTTAAGAAGTTAATGACATAATCGTAATAATATAATATGTTATGTATATTTAATTTAATCTATGGTGATAGAATAAATTAAATAGCTTAATATTTATTATTTAATATTTTAGAAATATTAAATATAAATTAATAAGAGGAGTCTTATTAATATTATTACAATTATTATTATTATTTTAATTTCTAAAAGAGTTTAGGAATTAATTTAATATAAGTACTCTCATTTATTCCTAATTGGATTAGGAAGGAAAATTAGTTAAAGGAGTTTAATTAATTATCCCTAATAAGATTAGGGAGCCCCTTTAATTAAAAGGGTTTAATTAAATAATACCTTATTTTTTTTAATAGGGTTACTTGATATCTTTATAAGAGGAGTCTTATATGAGATATCAATAAGACGATATAATTCCAATGGTTGGAAAGTACGCTCCTTTTCTATAGAGATAGAAAAACTAGGGTTTAGCCAACCACCCATCTTCTTGAATCCTTCTTCTTCCGTGGTGGATCACCTCTAGAGGCCAAACATTTGGGTGGCTAACGTTGATCAAAGGAAGGAACCAAACCCGGTGGATTCAAGTTGAACGTGAAAAGAATTGGAGGTGAACTTGTACCTGAGGAAGCTTGGATCTTCAAGGGTATGATTCTTGTTCTTCAATTTTTCGTTTAATTAATAATTGTGCATAAAGGGTGATCCGGGTATATGGTTTGTAAAAATTTTAAACTCTGATTTTTACACGTTTCTGCTTATTTATGCAATTTGATTGCATTCTTGAATATTACAAACCTAACAATAAACCCATAGTTTTAAACAATGATTTTAAAATAATTATGATGATCATTTTAATGAGATCTAAATTCTTAGAAAGCTTAAAACTAAAATAATTCCCAATCGTTGGATTACTAAATTGGGGATTAGTAAATCTAGTTATATTGGTACATATGTTGTTTGCTCATTAGATGAGGATGATTGATCTCATGATCATTTGTGTGGAAACACTAAAGCAAGTATGTAGGTGCTTATTGGAGAATAAGTACACTGAACGTGGTTCGCTAAGGAATACCTAATGGAGTTTTACTTGCATGTCAATAGGAATTCCTGTAGTGATAGTAGTACAAGTGATCATTGGAGTTGAGATCATCATAGTATCTTGTGTATGATGAATTATACTTTGACTTATTCTTTAAGACCCTTAGGGTATATCAAAGGGTATGCTTGGGTATAATAAGTTGTACATGGTGATAATATATGATCAATAAAGAATCTACCGCTTCTAGTAAAAAAGAGAAATGTCATATGTGATTCGATAAATGACAACCCAGTAGTCCTTGGCCAAGGCAGAATGAAATTAGAAAAGGAGTTTCTAATTTGCATTATTTGGAGTTGTGCATTTAAGAGTCAAAATACATATAATTAAATAAAATAAGGCTTGACAGTAATTCCATGTCTTATATTTAATTGGGACATTGTACGGTGGAATGATTGAATTGTACGGTAACTATTTACTCAAAGGTTCTTTTATGACTAATGTTAAAATTTATATTATCTGGAAAGTCATTAATCGCTAGGGAGGCTTATCTCTATTATAGAATAAATATTATTTATTTATATAAATTATTAGTTTAATTTATTTATTTAAATAAGATTAGAATTGTTCTAATTGATTTATCCACAACCGGTTTAATATGGAGAACCTAAAGGGTCACACCATAAAAGGAAGAATAATTATTTAAGAAGCAAATGGCATAATCGTAATAATAAGTTAAGTATATTTAATTTAATCTATGGTGATATAATAAATTAAATAGCTTAATATTTATTATTTAATATTTTAGAAATATTAAATATAAATAAATAAGAGGAGTCTTATTATTGTTATTACTATTACTATTATTATTATTTAATTCCTAAAGGAGTTTGGGATTTAATTAATAAAAGTATTCTCATATATTCCTAATAAGATTAGGATGCTAATTAATTAAAAGAGTTTAATTAATTATCCCTAATACGATTAGGAATATAACGCCCCAGAAAATTGAACCTTTTGTAAATACTTTTAATAATGAATAAAATATTATTATTTATTATTATTACGTGTTGATAAGATGAATGTCGTTTTATAACCTAGAAACGTTGGAACGTCGTAGTATTTTAACTACGTGAGAGAATTAAAGTGTTTGAATTTCTAAGACGAAAATAAAAGCTTTCTGAAAAATTTTCTGTAAAAACACTATTCATCATTTTCTGCTCGGGAATTATTTTTGAACTTCCGAGAAATTCGTAATGTTATAATATCAAGGGGAGATGGATTATGTAATAATAATCTAAGTATGGAAAATGCAATATTTCGCATGTGGACTTACATTGAGAACGTTAGGAATATTAAGCGTTAAGAAGAGAAAGTATTAATCGTATGATGCGTAGACATTATGCAAGGTATTGAATGCAAGTATGATACGAACTATTATACGAATAAGTATGGAGAATGGAATAACATATATTACAATTTAGTATACGAGCTAGCATACGAGAATTATACGTATAATATATATGCCAAGGTGTTTAATTAAAGGGAATCGACTTATAGGATTATAATCATATTGGTAGAAGTCCAATAGAAAGTGATATGCAAGCCCAATGGGTTAGCCATGATCCATGGAGCAAACCAAGAGTAATATGGGGAGACTTGATGGGAAAGAACTTTATATGATAATCAAGCATAAGATAAGTGTTGTGTTGATCAAGTAATAGAAGTGGCTAGCTAGTAGACTTGGTTGATAAGCAATGAATAGTAAGGAGGTGTATTAAGGATGTGATTAAAGGAGGTGGAATGTCCAAATGACTAAAGTACCCTCACTTTGTCAAGCCTATAAATAAAGAGCTCTCAATTCATTTGTTGCTTGATAAAAAAATTCCTCCCAACTTCTATCATAGATAAGTGCTTAAGTGTTAGAGAGAATAAGCTCACATAAGTCAAGAATAAGCCAATCATCCTTTAATAAATCTTCAAGGAAGAGAAGTAATAGTCTTCAAGGGTAAGACTCTAGTCTAATATATCTTTTATCTCTATCATTGTAGGGTGATAGGAGAAGTATGATTGTATGCTAAGAATATATAAGAAGTAAGTAATGAATGAACTTAAGCCGAATAAGTTGAATAAGCAACTTGAACTTAAATAAGTTGATAAACTTGTGAAGAACGTATCATATGTTTGTCATATTATGTTGATATGTTCAATATGGTATGAGAATATTTTGATTGAAGGACTTAAGTCCATATTAAGTCATAAGCAAGGAAATTTGTAGTTTATAAGTTAAATAAGTCATTAACTTATGAGAATAAGTCAAAACTTACTTTATTAATAAGTTGTTCTAATAAGTAACTTGAAATGTTCATATGTTGATTAAAATCCATTTAGAATGATTAGTAATGAGGCTTCGCCGGAATTCACACGATTGGACGATAATCGTCGAAATCGTGAAATTCTCGGAATGGAAGTCACATTTTGTGTTTGAACTTAGAAACGTTTGTTTTCGATGGAGACAAGTCATATTTGGCATTATAGAGTTGTGGACTCAAAAATGACTAGATTCCGACTTAGAACGAAGAAACGAGCATTGAACGTTCATGAAAGTTTATCGTTTTTGTTAAAAATGAACTAATAGGTGAAATTTTAGCAAAAAAAGTTCAATAGATAAAATTCTTGCATAAACGCATAGAGTATGTAATTTGTGAACCGTGGGATTTTGAATGAGCCAATTCGGACTTATAACGAAGAAGTTATGCGTCCGGGAGTTTCGCAAAATTTTCAAAATCTACAAATTATCTGAGGCACAGTCCGTCATGGCGCAATGCGCGACTCACAACCTTAAAAGCCGTGTGCTTGCTTGTGAGGTGGTCAAACCAAGCACACTACTAACTGGCAATAAGCAATACGACATGAAGAGTAAGGACTCGCCGTCATAAAGATCACTTCTGAGGAAAGCAATGGGTGAAATATACAACACACCAACCCTGGGTTTTGAACGAAAAGAATGTTTACAAGTATAGAATGAAAGATAACTCATTAGCAACGAACTAAGGTGTAAATATAACATTGTTAAGGCATTGTTAGACACTTAATGTATGATGATTAAAGGTTGTTAATCAATTGAAGATGAAAGTAATGAAACAATGTAATGGAAATCTGGAACCAATGATAACAAATCTAAGTCAGGATTAGATTGAGATGAAGGGTAAGATGTACTACCTACATGATTATATATGACCTAATGTGGTACGTTATATGATCATATATTGTAGAAACTGATAAGTGGTATTTTTACCTACTTATTGCATACTAATCCCTGCGAATTGTGCCCATCTCAAGTACATTTCATTGTGTTTTAGTTGCATTTTACGTTATTTTGCATTGTATTTACTTAAAACTCCTTTTGGTGAATAAGTGCAGGATTCGGCTTAATTTTGGTGGGATTAGAGGCACAAGGCGAATGGATGCGTGAGGGCTAGTCACAAGGCGAGGATGTGCATGGCATGGAGGTGCAATGAAGCATGGAGACAAAGCAAGCAAGAGAATCAAGCTTGAAGAAACAAGCAGCAGCAGCAGCAGAACAAAACCAGAGCCATAATCTGCTGAACACAAGCCAGCGGCAGTACAAGCAAGGCAAAGCAATGAGACTTCATGGCCTTCAGCGAAGTATAGGGCTAAACAATGAGAACCTTCTGTAAGTTGAGCGACCGCGAGGGAAGAGACGCGCGCCCGCGAGGTATAAGCGCACGCCCGCGTGAGAGACCGGCTGGACTGGACATAACACACTGCAAGTCTCGCGGCTGCGAGACAGAGAAGCTATAGAGGAGCGCGGCCGCGCGCGATGCTGATGTTGTAATTCTGTTTTATTTTTAATTCTTATTTAAATGATGTGTAATGGTTTTTAATTTTGACGAGTGTCAGAGGGAGACTTGATCACTTTTACGTATTTTTCATATTAGAAACTAGGGTTTACACCTTGGGAGAGATTCCAACGTAGAACGAAGCCACAACGTCAATTTCTCTACTTCTTCTTGGATTTCTCTTCTATCGTGGATTTTGATTATTATCTATTGGATTTCTTTGAGGATTTAATAGTTGATCATTGGTTTCTATTCAGCAATTGGGTTTGATCATTCTATCTTTCTCACTTCAATTGTTTGTTTATTGATCATGTTTAACGTTGATCCCATAATGGCTTTTGGTTCAGTTATGAACTAAACTTCATTATGGGATTCTAACGGATTTTAATATGTAGTTTGGTTGTACATCTAAATGTTAGATTTGTTTTGCATATCATATGGGATATTTGTCATGGTTGTTTTACATGTATGAATGCTTGATCACCATTCATCTCAGTATTTGTATGGGATTGATAATGAACATATAAATATGGATTGTAATCATGATAGCATGCGAATATGGGGCTGTTGTGATGGCTTGCGTATTTTGTGAACCAGATAGACATATACTATTTCACCGTATGAGCTAGAGTAAGGGCTTGTGCTTAAAATCAATATTACATAGATTCTAACATCTGTAGATGCTATGTGAGTAGGTTATAGTGCATTGAAAAATGGTTATAACTCTTTTTGTGCTCTTGGCTATTTTCCTGTGATATGTGAACACTTCTTGCATGACAGTGGCGATTAGATGAAATATTAAATGAAGTTTGGATCCCATTGTTTCCATATTATATTTATTCCATTTATATTCTTAATTTTTAGTTGGTAATCATAATTAGTTTAATTCAACAATTTTTAGCCATCAGTATAAGCATATAAGTATAGTGAGTTAGTTAATGCATAATAGTCTAAGGTTAACAACTTTCTTTGTGGGATCGATACTCTACTTACTCTATATTACTTGTTGACCCGTGTATGCTTGCATGAGTTAGAGCTCTTTTATAAGAACTATAAAAGAGGCAACAAGTTTTTGGTGCCGTTGCCGGGGAAAGGCATTGAATTTAAATAATTATCATTAGTTTAAAGCTATATTGTATGACTTAGACAAATCTAATCTTTTCTCATTTCTATTTTTGTTTTGGTTTTGGTTTTAGGTTCTTGTATAATTTTTATGCACTCACGATCGTCCAACTCAGAATTGATACCAGCACAGGATAATATTAACAAAAGAGGTTGGAAAGCGAGAGTGTGCAGAAATTTACAAGCACAGTTAGAGGGTACCATGGATGAATTTGCTTATCAATGGCCTTATGCAAATAGGATTCAACCAAGGGACACAAGAACTGAAAGACTCAATGTATTTTCTACATTGTCAGCACAGATTGCAACACTTTCGGAGAGGTTGGATGTTCTTGCGATGAACGCACTTTTCGAGATATAGCGATTACATGTGAATATTGTGCTGGCGAGTATCCGAGTTATCAGTGCGACATCAGAGTTGGACAAGTATAGTTTGTGGGTGATTACCTCAACAACAATGTTTATCCCAATTATCATCAAGGTTGGGGGTATCACCCAGATTATGAATAGAATTATAACTATCAAGACCAAGACTGTGTTCCAAGTCCAACATATCCATCGAATTTCTCAAATCCATCTCCAATGCAACAAGAAGACAATTCAGAGTTGAAGGAATTGTGGTTAAAGTTTGTAGCATCAACTGAGGAGAAGATGATTGAGCAAGAAAGGTCAATTCAAAAGCTACAGAATCAGATAGATCAATTGTTTGAAGCATTGAACAATCGCCCTCAAAATAATTGGTGCTATGACATGGATGATGAAATCGATGGAGAGCCAGAAGTGCACATGCCACTAGATGAACTTAAAGGAGTTGACGTTGAGGAGACAACTGGGGGTTCGAAAAATGAAGAATATCAGATCACCTGTATTATACCCCAAGTACCTTCTCAACTAGAGTTGAAAAATCCAATGAGTTTTGCACACCCATGTCCCCTAGGTAGTCATATCCAAGGAAATGATCAGCATGATAAAGAGGCTTTGTATACACCATGGTGGGCTGAGGAAGAGAAAATTAAAGAGGACAAGTCCATTGTACTTTCCATACCTCGATGCAATAATTTATTCCCAAATACAATGGACGAGACACCTAGCCATGCAATGGAACTAGGGACATCATGTACAGGAAATATGCTAGGCGATTTCAATCCGAAGACTCTCATGATGGGGAACCTACCAAAGTACATAGCGGTTCTAATGGATGGAGGATTCCTAACTTATCGCATGGGAATTAAATAGCGGTGTTAAGAAATAGAGTCCAGCTAACGGACTATAAACTAGCGCTTGATGGGAGGCAACCCATTATTTCTATCTCTAGTTCTTTTTATTTATTCAGTTTAGGTTGTTTTAGTTAGTTCATCTTCATATCATTTGTGATAAACTGTTATGTTTTGCAAAAGTGAGTGTGTAGCTAAATTTGCATTGGGCAGTGTTTGAAGCTAGTATAACATGTATTTTGTCATTTATGCTTATTCAGTAGTTCACACTTTGACATGAGAGATTTGTGTTTATGTAGGTGTACTGGAGTGACAGCATTACTACCTTGCAGTAGGGGGAAGGAAAACTGGAAGTGCAGGAAACAGCCTCGCGTGGCCGTGCAAGGACATGCCTCAGAATGAGCGCGCCCGCACGGCAAGGAAGCCAGATCAAAATTGCCACTCGCATGCCCGCACACAAAACACAATGAATACTCGCGTGGCCGCGAACGACATCAGACGGGGAAAAAGTTTTAAGTTTAAAAACATGATGGAGAACATTTGGACTCTCATTTGAAATCATATCAATGGCGTAATCACCTCAGTCTCCATAACACATGTCCATTCTCTCTATCAGTTATAGATTGAAGCAGTACATCTCTCAATCACATCCCCACGATTCTCTCCACGTTCAAAGCGCATCCCCATTCTCTCATTCAATGCTATAAAGCTAGGGTTTTGATTGGGATAGCAGCCACGAGTTTGGAGGCAGTGTCGTCAGCCGCTCTCAGTCATTATCAAGCATATCATTTTCAGTTTTCTTTTAAAGCAAATGGGTCCAAAGAGAGCACGACCATCTTCTTCTTCCTCATCTTCCTCCAGCAGCCAAAAGGAGGACATTGTCGACCACAACAAATTCTTGTGTCTAGAAGCCCAGCAGGACTACTACCGTATTGTCGTGAAGACATTTATCAAGGAAAGGGGATTCAAACCAGAAGGCCAGGATGGACAGTTGTGTGCCATGATCTATGAATGAGGCTAGGGTGGACTGCCTGCATCTCCCATGCCCATTCCGATGAGCATAGTCTGAGAGTTCTATGCCAATGCCAAAGTCACCATGAACGATACCTCTATGGTTCATGGTGTCGAGATAGACTATAGACCCTCCGCCATCCGAAACGTGCTGAGAATCACCGCAAGACCACCAACAGGGGCGATAAATTGGATCATAGGGACACATCTAGAAATGGACTTGGAGCTTGTTATCGCTGAGTTGTGCATGCCAGGCACGAAATGGACTTACAAAGTTAGCACGACCCAGCCTCGAATATTTCTAGCAGCCGCACTAAATCGATATGCCAAGGCATGGAATCTATTCATTTGTGCCAAGCTATTGCCTTCATTGCACCAACATGAGATCACGGTGGAACGGGCTATAATCTTTTGGGGCATTATTACTGGCAAGTACATTGATGTGGGGTATTTAATTCATCAAAATATTGTGAAGTATCTGAAGGGAACTACCATTGGGAGCATTCCACATGCTTTAGTGGTAGCCATGTTATGTGCGCAGCAGGGGTGCAATTGGGGCAACGAGGAAATGTAATATCCGAGTCAAGCCATCACACATGCTACCATTGCAAAATTTGAGGATTGGGCAGGTGGTGAGACACACCCGCGCGGACGAGGATTCATTCTCTGACCCACCTTTCTAGAGCCATCCCAGCAGCCCCCTCAGACCAATGAAGCAGGCCCATCCACCCGAGCACATCCTGTTCCTAGAGATCGACAGCTCCGAAGGTTGGAGCACAAAGTCGACGCCATGTATGACAATCTTGGGACATTTGCTACAGGACTCACAAGGGCCTTGGCCGAAGCTTTTCAAGAACAAAGAACTACGCCGAATTGCTGCAGCATTTGGGATCGCCACCAGCACCCACCACTGATTCACCACCCGAGGAGGGTGGTCAAGCCGATCACTAGGGGAGTTTTTCTTGTACCCTTTACCTTCATCCAATGAGGACATCAAATACTTTAAGTTTGGGGGTATTGGGGTACTTGTAAAGTAGTTTAGATTTCATTTTATTTTTGCATGTTTAGTATAATTTTGCATGATTATGGGTTAGATAAATTTTTGCATAAAATTTTTAATTTTTATTCATTATTGATTATGTTAGTATGTTGTTGTTTCATGTCTCACACAAATTCCTGCTTAACAGAAATTTTTGCCTAGCCAATGATGATAGTGAACTGTGAAAGATTCTAGAGTATTTTAGATAACATGAGCTGTGATATATTGTTTTACACGATGAGATTCATGTTGCTGTTTAAATGCTTTCGGTATGCACGAATGTGTTCACAATCACTTGTAGGTTTAAGATGTGTGTGTGGCATTGCTCGATAGAACATGCAATTTTAAAAAGAGAAACATGAGGAAAGTGTTGTAGATTGCATGAGTCATTGATGTGCAAATTTTGGGAAAACATGGGTATGCTATGTATAAAATTAAAAGAAAATAAAATAAAATAGCAATAACGTGGCTAGTCTTAATTTAGGGCCCTGACTACTTGAGTAAGTACGGCCAAGGGGATTGTCTCTACACCTAGCGCCCTAAGGTCTTTCATGGTCTGGGAGTCATTGGTTGAAAGCTCGCTAAGGAGTAGCAGTGTGCCTAATGGATTGAGATATTGCATAGTCATGTGAAAAAAAAAAGAGAAAAAGAGAAAAAGAAAAGAAAAATAGCAATAAAAATCGCGAGAAAGTGTGAAATTGCCCTCGTGAGTAGCAATAAAGCATTGAGCCCAGTGTTGAACCTTAGTTTGCGTTGATATGTCGAAACAGTCTGCATTACATGATTATACATGAGTCTTGCTTTAGACTATAATTTTCTGTTTGGAGCAATGTAGCATATGTACTCTTTGCTTATATCAAGTTTTAGTGAACACTACACACACACATAGCATCTCGGTAGCATTCATAAATTATCTGAGTGTATGATATTATGTCTATCGTTTGGTTTGAAATAATGTTCTTGGATCTGGATAACTCACTGAGGTAATTTGGGCAGAAATTCTGTTGTGGCTGGGATTGTGTGAGGTTAGTTTGCATCATAGAGTAGTTACATAGTTTAGTAGTTGCATTTTCATTGTTCATTAGTATGCATTGCTTGAGGGCAAGCAACAGTTCAAGTTTGGGGGTATTTGATAAGTGGTATTTTTACCTACTTATTGCATACCAATCCATGCGAATTGTGCCCATCTCAAGTACATTTCATTGTGTTTTAGTTGCATTTCCCGTTATTTTGCATTGCATTTACTTAAAACTCCTTTTGGTGAATAAGTGCAGGATTCGGCTTAATTTTGGTGGGATTAGAGGCACAAGGTGAATGGATGCGTGAGGGCTAGTCACAAGGCAAGGATGTGCATGGCATGGAGGTGCAATGAAACATGGAGACCAAGCAAGCAAGAGAATCAAGCTTGAAGAAACAAGAAGCAGCAGTAGCAGAACAAAACCAGAGCTAGAATCCGCAGAACACAAGCCGCATTGCACGGCATGCAAGCAGCGAAACATAGACTTCATGGCGCCATGTGAAAGTCTGAAAACTAAACAATGAGAACCTTCTACAAGTTGAGCGACCGCGAGGGAAGAGACGCACGCCCACGAGGTATAAGCGTGCGCCAAGTGAAAGACCTACCGGACCGGACATAACACATCGTAAGGCTCGCACCATGAGACAGACAAAGAAGCTATAGGCGGCGCCATGGTCATACGCGATCGTCGATGTTGTAATTCTGTTTTATTTTTAATTCTTATTTAAATAATGTGTAATGGTTTTTAAATGATTCTGACGGGTGTCAGAGGGAGACTTGATCACTTTTACGTATTTTTCATATTAGAAACTAGGGTTTACACCTTGGGAGAGATTCCAACGTATAACGAAGACACAACGTCTATTTATCTACTTCTTCTTGGATTTCTCTGCCATCGTAGATTTTGATTATTATCTATTGGATTTCTTTAAGGATTTAATAGTTGATCATTGGTTTCTATTCAGCAATTGGGTTTGATCGTTCTATCTTTCTCACTTCAATTGTTTGTTTATTGATCATGTTTAACGTTGATTCCATAATGGCTTTTGGTTCAGTCATGAACTAAACTTCATTATGGGAGTTTAACGGATTTTAATATATAGTTTGGTTGTACATCTAAATGTTAGATTTGTTTTGCATATCATATGGGATATCTGTCATGGTTGTTTTACATGTATGAATGCTTGATCACTATTCATCTCAGTATTTGTATGGGATTGATAATGAACATATAAATATGGATTGTAATCATGATAGCATGCGAATATGGGGTTGTTGTAATGGCTTACGTATTTTGTGAACCAGATAGACATATACTATTTCACCGTATGAGCTAGAGTAAGGGCTTGTGCTTAAAATCAGTAGGATTGCAATTTCGCATAGACATTTGGTGATTGTGATTTATTGGTGATTACATAGAGTATAACATCTGTAGATGCTATGTGAGTAGGTTATAGTGCATTGAAAAATGGTTATAACTCTCTTTGTGCTCTTGGCTATTTTCATGTGATATATGAACACTTCTTGCATGACAGTGGCGATTAGATGAAATATTAAATGAAGTTAGGATCCCATTGTTTCCATATTATATTTATTCTATTTATATTCTTAATTTTTAGTTGGTAATCATAATTAGTTTAATTCAACAATTTTTAGCCATCAATCAATCATATAAGTATAGTGAGTTAGTTAATTCTAACCCTCTTCTAGTTTAACAACTTTCTCTATGGGATCGATACTCTTGTAATTTTGTATCCTTGCATGAGTTAGAGCTCTTTTATAAGAACTATCAAAGCCAATTCTTTTTGTGATAAGCGATGGCGAACACTATGTTAACCCTGTTCTATTCAATCATTTTTGTAATTTATGTATCCTTTCGGCGTGAAGTTTTATATGGGAAGTCAAAGCCAATTCTTTCGGCTAGACTTATGTTATGATTCTATCAAGCATTTTTAATGTTTACCGAGTTATATTGTTGTGGTTTTCAAATGAAGACTGAGTATGCTAAAATGTTTTTGGTCATTTAACGACAGGCACGTGAGGTTGCCACAACTTAAACTTATACACATTTAATGAATGTAGTGTTGATCAACATAAAGTACTATAGGCTGATCACCTAGACGTGCTCGTAAGTAATGTTGGACTTACGAACTTAGTGTCGGGATGTCCTTTTCAAAAGAACTTATGAAATGCTCAAGGTCTTGTACCGGAATTGATGTTTTACTGAATATTGTTGTTGTAAAACGTTTTGAATGAAAAGAGGTGCTATTTTGAATTATCGATAGTACTTCGTAACTATTGTTCAATTATTGAAGATATACAAGTTCTATGTTTCAAGCATGTTGTTTATTAGAATTGTAGTACTTGCTAAGCTAGTCATGCTCACTCTTGCTTGAACCATATGAACACAGCTAAGATCGAGCGGACCGAAGGCTCTGGTAAGGATAAGGGCAAGGCGAAGACGAACCCTTAAATTACTTATGTAATAGTATAAGTGAATGTTTGTAATATATTGAATATTATGACAAGAACAGATGTATGGGTTATAAAGAACCTGGGGAAATATAATATTATGTTGAATATATAGAAGACATATCCGTTCTTTTGAGACTTTTCAATTGAATATATGTGTGAATGGCAGTACCGTGTAGCACCATCTGTCGGGTTGGAAGATACCCGGATTTGGGGGCGTCACAGGTTGGTATCAAAGCCTTAGGTTAAAAACTTAAGGGGGTATTAAAAACCTTAAGTCATAACCTTAAGAGAAGTCAAAGAAGTAAAAAAAGAAAATAATCTTATAAAAAAATGCATTATGATTATGTTATGTGTTTTTTATTATTCTACTGACGTGTACTAGTCAACTTAATTGTTTTGTGTAGATGTCAGGAGTAAATGAAATGCATGTAGATGGGCAGGCTATTAGTTAAGAGTCGGTGAACCAAGTAGAGGTCATACCGAATCCCATAGCGGCAGATCCGGAGTTAGTTGTTATTGAGTCTGGAGACTCAGAGGATCCTGACTTCATGTCAGTATTCGATGGTATGATAGAGGATGAAGTGGAGGCAGTGTTCTTTAATCCCATAGCTATAGTAGCAGAGATAGCTCCTAAGGGGTCGATGATGTCTTTGTTCATGTCAGTATTGGATAGAAATATCCATTACTATCAGGAGGTCAAGGAGCTAAAGGCAGAGCTCCAAGCTGTCATAGAGGACAAGACTGATGTGGAGTCCATGTGGGAGCAAGAGCATGATGAAAGGGTTTTGGCAAAGGACAAGGTCCATGAGCTAAAACATGAGGTCTTTGAGCTTAAGGAGGAGCTAAAGACCAAACTACAGAAGATAGGGAGGATGTCCTATATTCATAGGCATTCTCACACAGATTTCCAGCAGCAGGTAGCTGGTTATCCTGTAGAGGTGGGGCAGACGCGGCATACTATTAGCCGTGATATCATTGCCGGTCTTGCTAAGGCAGATTTCGATAATGCCTTAAGGCAGATGTAGACTAGTAGTAGCTAGAGTAGTTCAGTATGTAAATATTTTGTAATTAGTAGTGACGTAAAGCCCTCTTTGTATAGTGAAGGGTAGTTTTTGTAAATCCCAATTTTTGGAAAGCAACAGCGGGAAAGTAATGTAATCATCTTAGGCTGTGTAATGTAACCGATGTAGTATTATACTACAAAGAAGGAATATAAGCCTTTTTATGGAAAATAATGAGTAATGGATGTTGAAGTTATTGTTTATTATTAAATAATAACTAATAAAGAAAGGAATAATAACGAAATGTGTTGTTTATTGTATCAGCAAAATGCTGCTAAGAAGAGTGCAACGTAATCAAGGAGCTAATATGAATTAACCAGAGGGAGGTCCGGTTAACCCGATGCAGGAGTTTGTTAACCTTTTAATAGCTGCCTTTAATAGAACAGGGACTAATATCCCCGTAAATCCAGGAGTAGCACGAGTTACTACCTTTAAGGATCTCAAGAGCGTGGGTCCGCCGGAGTTCAAAGGAACTACGGACCCTATCGAAGCCCAAACATGGGTGAATGAAATAGAGAAGGAATTTGTGATAGAAAATGTCGACGAGGCCCAAAAGGTTGCCTTTGCAACCTATATGATGAAGGGAGAGGCCAACTTTTTGTGGGAAGCCAATCAGGCTAGGGTCGGGATAGAGAATCTAACGTAGGTGAGGTTTAAGGAGATATTCTTCGAGAACTACTTTCCCATGAGCATGCAGGGAAGGATGGAGATGCGGTTTCTCGAGTTGAAACAATGGGGCATGTCGGTTCCCCAATACGCCGCCAAGTTTAATAAACTGGCGAGGTTCACTCCACACCAAGTGGATCTGAGGTTAGGAAGGCGCGATGGTTCGAAAGAGGGCTTGAAACCACAGGAGTAACCGTATTTCGGTGTTTCAAAGTACTTCATTTGTAACCATTTTAGAGAAGGTAATAATCGCCAAAGGTGGTAGTGAGGCTCTGAGTCAATACCACAAGGACAAGAAGAGCAAAGGGAAAGTGGATGGGGGAATAAAGGTTCAAGGAGCCAGTGGTAGTGGCGAGGGATAAAAGAGGAAGGCGTTCAGCTCTGGGAATACCAGAGTGAAGAAGGGTGACCCAAAGAGGAGGATGGAGGCCTGCAAGACCTGTGGGAAAACTCATTTAGGAGTCTGTCTCAAAGGGAAGGCCGTTTGTTACAACTGTGGACAGGAGGGGCACATTGCGCCTAACTGTCCAAGTCCAAAAAAGAATCATGGGTGCTTTGTATGTGGGTTAACTGACTACATAGCAAAGAACTGCCCAAAGAAGGGGACGGACGGGAACCGGGCACTAATGGCGGTAAGTTAGCTATTAGTGGTCCAGCACAGCCGGGTAGGCCGATGGGCCGTACCTTTAACATGACAGTCCAAGATGCAGTTGCATCAGGGGACGTCATCGCAGGTATTATTCCGATCAACGACACAAATGCTTACGTGTTGTTTGATTCGGGTGCTACTTGTTCGTTTATAGCATGCGATTTTTCTAGATGATTAGGATTACTTCCTAAAAAGTTGCCTATACCTTTAAATATTAAGGTAGCAAACGAAGAAATTATTCCTATTGAAGATGTTCATAGGAGTTGTTGCGTAGATATACGGGGTTGTAAATTATCGGTAGATTTGATACCAATAAAGTTAGGAGAATTTAACGTGATTCTCGGAATGGACTGGTTAGTTAATCATGGGGCAATTATAGATTATCAAAAGAAATGTGTGAACATTAAGACGTTAAGACAACCTCAGGTAGTATTTTATGGGAATAGATCACCGAGATGTTCGTGTTGTCTAACCATGACATTAACGAGGAAATTACTGAGGAAGGGATGTGTAGGTTATCTGTGTCATGTTGTTGATACCCAGAGAGTGGTAGCAACCATGGAACAAATACCTATAGTGAGAGATTTCGCCGATGTATTTCTGAGTGAATTGTTGGGTTTTCCGCCAGATAGGGAGACAGAGTTTATAATAGACATTGTGCCAGGAGCGACACCAGTTTCCAGGGCACCGTATCGTATGGCGCCAGTGGAGATGAAGGAGTTGATGGTGCAGTTACAAGCACTGTTGGACAGGAAGTAAATTCAACTGAGTGTTTTGCCATGGGGAGCCCCAGTACTATTTGTCAAGAAGAAGGACGGATCGTTAAGACTTTGTATCGACTACCGAGAGTTGAACAAGTTAACTGTGACGCCCCCAAAATAGGTATACACAACACCCATTCTGAGTCGCCAAATACATGGTACAAGAAGCAAACTACAACTTCAATAATACAAATGTCGTGTGAAATACGACAATATATCTTAATGAGTTTAAATATAATATTGTCTTCTAGACAATATCCACACGCAAATAAATCCCCATCATAATTATTGATTCATTATTTTACAAAAATGGTGAGGACTACTAAACAACTCTCTCTAGAACCTTCATTCCATACCCCGACTAAGACTACTACATTCTCGCCTCCCGAGAAGAAAAATGGAACAACAAGGAAAATGGTGAGCTCAACTAGCCCAATAAAGAATATTATGACTAAGATAATATACAACAAATTATCGTTGGTCTTCAACGAGGAAAAATCGATAGAATACAATAGACAATAAGTTTCGGATCAATATTCGCAATGAAAAATAATAATTCATAGAAGAGTTACGTAGAGAATGAAATCTACTATAATCTATGAATTTAACGGTCCATCATCAATATTTTATCCTGTAACATCAATCAATATGCATCCGGAATCAAATATTCATCTTTTCACTACAGCCAAAGATATTCATCGAGTTGGTCATGTTCATTTAAACACTGCTCATCTTTGCACTACGAGCCAAAGATATTAATCAATCCAATCATGTTCATCTTAACACTGTTCATCTTTGCACTCTGGACCAAAGATATTCTTCAGAAATCATTCATCTTTGCTACTGTGCCAAAGATATTCAATAATATCATCATTTAAAATCGAGGATGATGAAAATATTTTTTTAAGAAAGCGAATCCAAAGAAACAAAATGACAAGGATTAAGGATTAAGGATTAGTACTTGGTTTTATCCACGCCCAAAAATACCTCAAAAATAATCATAGTGGTGTAAAATTCAAGAATGATCAAAACATGGATACAATCGAGTTAGTATCCGAATAGATGTTTTGATTTAAAAGAAGAAATTTTATTTTTGGTGAATAATACCGTGATATCGTGAATAGTCTTGGATATCGTGAATAGTCCGTAGATATCGTGAATAGTAACTCAGACACCAAAAGATAGAAATTCCACAAAAACATCTTCACGCTTCATGAATAGTACTGTGAATAGTAACTCGTGAATAGTAACTCGTGAATAGTAACTCGTGAATAGTAATTCATGAATAGTAATCCATGAATAGTAACCCCACATGAAAAAGTTCCAAATTTGATAAAAACTTGAGATCAACATTTCAAAGATAATGATATTGAAGAAATAATATCATTACTGAAAAAAATAATATCCCTTACCTCGAAAGATCAAGACTTCTTAATTTAAAAACCAGGATATAGGCTATGACTTGGACTTGCACCGTATATAGCAATACTCAAAGTATACTCAAAATACTCACAAGAATATGCTCGATAATAATAGAGAGAAAAAACTGATTTTGGTGTGATTTTCAATTCTAACCTAAGCACCTATTTATAGGAAATTGCTTAGAACACCAAAGCGAAAAATTTAATAAATTAATAATATAATTATATTATTTTCTACACATGTCTAGAATCTGATTTCAGCCATCAAACACATGCCACCTTCTAGAAAAAATAAGAAAAACGTTTTCTAATTTTAAATATTTTAAACTTCAAAATCAATTATTTGAGCTTGAACTTCAATAATTCATAATAAATAGCCCTTTCATCAGAAAATTCGAATCTCGCGAGTTTTTATAGGAAATTCAATTCTCTACAACTTTGCAGAAGAAAGTTTTTCCAAATTCCAATCAGAAATTGACCGAAATCCACAAACGGCAATTTTACAG
Source organism: Panax quinquefolius (assembly GCA_020205615.1). NCBI lineage: Eukaryota > Viridiplantae > Streptophyta > Magnoliopsida > Apiales > Araliaceae > Panax > Panax quinquefolius. The sequence continues at coordinate 49,926,851 of CM035159.1, forward strand.
GCTATAATCAAATTTCAGTCAATAAATGGGGTCCACCGACATGTTTAACATGTTTTAAACATTTATTGCAACAAAAATACTCTTCCTCCTCGTATACTCATATATCCCACATTCGTTGTAAAAATATCACCGTTAATATATTATTAAAATAATATATTTAAATTAATTATTTTATCATAAAAATATAAAATATTAATTTTCAACAATTGTCATTTTAAAATTTTCTCCATCTATATCCACATAAAATCAATATTTTCCTCATCATATAAATCAATAATTAATTATTCACAAATAATATTACGAATCACAATATTGACAACCAGGCGCCTCCGGGAAGAGGGGCTTTCGATAAGAATTTCTTCTTCTTGGGGCGCCTTGATTAGGTGACCAAACCTCTCCTTAGATGTAACTTTCTAGACATTGCCAATAATGTTATCTAATAATATTATTCAGATAATATGAATTATTGCTTCGATAATGAAAGATACCGTGTAATGACAATTATTGAAACAACAAAGAATATAAAATATCAACGCAAATTATTAACTCAATAAAATACTGAATAAAGAATTACTGTAACCATTATTGAGTAGTGCCTTCTTCGTAAAATCAATAATTGGTGCAATACCGTGCTTCTTGTTCAACAACGCGTATTATTGGTGTTTTTTAACCAATTCGGGTATTCCAACAAGATATTAACTTGAATAACTACTGTAGTTATTTAAAAACAACTTATATTTGTCGCTTTCTTCATCCAATCGCTTTTACGTTATGGGGCCCACATTATCATTTGTCTTGCAGTCGTCACGAATATTCCACGACCAAAACGAATATTCCCACAACAATGAATATTTTATAACCACTTGCTTATTTTGAAATATTTGCATATTTAACCCTTAACTATCCACATTAATCAAATCAACCCTTACTATTTCAAAATAATAAATAAAGGAAATTCCTTTTATTTAAAAAAAATCGGGGTCTTACAACCTCCCTCCTTATGAAATTTCGTCCTCTAAATTGACGACGTGACGCACTGGTGTTTCAAAAGGTGAGGATACCTCGCTTTCATTTCCGCTTTCAATTCCGGTCATTTCCTCTATAGCATGATTCCTCCACAAAACTTTAACTTGTGGTATGACCTTTCATTGGCGTAGGACATGCTCCTTCCTATCCAAAATCTTGACAGTACCTCCTCATCGTTAAGTCTTGGCTATCTTGTCCTGTTCTAACTCAATAACGTGGTTCGGTCTTTCACATATTTGAAATACGATATGTGAAACACATTATGAACACGAGACATACTCGCAAGTCTATAGGCTACATTTCCTACTAGGTCAAGAATTTGAAATGGACCAATAAATCATGGATTGAGCTTTCCTCTCTTCCCAAATCTTGTAACACCCTTCCATGGAGCAACTCATGACAATACACGATCCCCTACATTAAATTCCACGTCCTTTCAATGAAGATCCGCATAACTCTTTTGTCGATCTTGTGCCTTGCTTTATATCGTTGTCGAATCATTAGTCATACGTATTAACTTCGGGTCCCAACAATGTTGCTTCACCCACCTCATCCCAACATATTGGAGAACGACATTTTTGTCCATATAATGCTTCAATGGAACCATGCCTATATTTGTTTAATAACTATTGTTGTATGAGAATTCCACCAATGGCAAGTACTTATCCCAACTTCCTTTGAAATCTAGGACACGAGTTTTAATATATCTTCAAGAGTTTGAATAGTCCTTTTTCGATTGCCCATCCGTTTGAGGATGGTATGCCAAATCAATCGTAAATCCGTGCCCATAGCTTTTTGCAAGCTAACCCAAAATCTTGAAGTGAATCTTGGGTCACGATCCGAAACTATGGATACAGCATGCCATGCAACCTCACAATCTCATTCACGTATATACTAGCAAGACGTTCAAGGAATAAGTCTCCGTATAGGCAAGAAATGAGCGGACTTGGTTAATCTATCAACAATAACCCAAATAGCATTGATGCCTTGAAAACCGTAGGAAGACCCGTAACGAAATCCATAGTAATGTGTTCCCACTTCCATTCCTAATCTCAAGTGGTTGCAACGGACCCTTAGGTACAAGATGCTCCGCCTTTACACGTTGGCAAGTTAAACACATCGAGATAAACTTTGCAATCTCTCTCTTCATATTGTTCCACTAAAATGTATGTCAAGATCACGATACATTTTAGTACTTCCGAGATGGATTGCAAATGGCGTATTGTGTGCCTCCATCATAATCTTGTACTTCAAATCGTAGTCGTTAGAACACAAAGTCTAGAGTGGACTCAAGTATTCCTTCTTCATCAATTCTCGCCTTAAATAGCTCCTTCTTGTACTTTTTCTTCTTCATACGCATCACTCGTAGTCGGTGGCTTGAGCAATCTTAACTTTTTCTATTAAAGTTGGCTCTCTATCGTATACTTGACATCATCGCACTCGCTCGTTCCGCATATGATCTTCTACTCATCGCGTCACCTACCACGTTAAACTTTTCCGGGATGGCATGATCGTAACATGTGTTTGAAATGAGTCTCCTCTTGAGTTCTTCAAGCTCTTCCCACATTCCTTGCTCCATTCGAATTTTGTATCTCTACGAGTCAATTGCGTTAATGGAATAGCGATTCGAGAATATCCTTCAACGAATCTCCGATAATAACCAACTAAGCCTGAAAAAGCTACGTATTTCGATTCTTGACTTAGGTTGCTCTCAATCGTGACTCATATCCCAATCTTGGATAGCACGTCACAATGACACCTATCGAGTTTACTATCGCATCGAATATGACGCCCCTACGAGAGAGTTCGCTTAGGTGAATTCCACAAAGAAAGAAGTCACAAGATAAAGGCTCAGTACCAAATTCTATAGTTGAATTTTAACTCCACAAGTTCAATAGAGCCATTCGATATGAGATTTTAGAAATGAGTTTTGTATCGGGTTCAAAGTCGATACAAAATTTAATATCGAAGCTTTGGGAGTAAGCCAAGAAATTCTTCAGAAATACGTTAGGAAAAATCAATAACAACAGAATATTATTCAAATATGACGCGTGTCTTTATTCAAATCCATAACATGGACTAAGAAAATTTGACATCCGTAATAAACGAATGACTTCATGGCTTGATATGAAAATGTTTGACTACAATGGTTTGATTGCTTGAATTGAATAACGAGGTTGCTTAGGAATATGAAAACTAACAACCTTACGAAAATAATCAATTTCGGCGTGATGAGTAGTTAACCTTAAAATCACATCAAAAACAAATATCTCTATAGAAATAAGGTTAACGGTAATGTGATAGTGCCAACCCGAATCAAGCAAGATTTATAAACAATGGATGTGATGAAAGTTTCTCTAACGGAGTTTCCACAGATAGGTCAAAGTCTAATTTCTCCGAGTCAAGTTTAAACGTTGAGCGCAAGTAAGAGAGATAAAAGAATGGGTAGAATCGATATCTAGTAAGGTATATACTTCGCAAGAATTTATAATTAACTAACCCGCTACTAACTTCATTCGGGTTCCTTGCATTTTTGACCGGCCACGACAAACGCTCTTCCAAAAACCGCTGACTTTGACTTTTCTCGACATCCTTTTGAGTCACCATTCCCGCCGGATCGGTTTCGATATCGTCTAATCTCGGCGATGTGTCCTTCTTTTCCACAATTATAGCATACCTTAAACTGTTGTGGGCGGTTTGATGATATGTCCCTCTTTCCGCATTTGTAACATACTGACCGGTGGGTCGCTTCTCCTCCCTAAAACTAGTTGCTCTCGGGCGCCGACGTCTTCACATGGTCGTTGTTGAATCTCCTCTTTTAAAATCTCCTCCCGACTCGCTTCTTCTATTTTCATGGCCACGATTACCACCAGAGTGGTTACCGCTTTGTCTCAGTATCTTTCTTTCTCCGCCGGGTTATCGTTATTACGATGATCGCTATCTTGGTATGATCCTCGGTTATGGTCCCTCGGTTGAACGTACTCGTTATCTCGCTCTAACAATCGAGCCTCATTGACAACATCTGAATAGAGAGAAAATTTATGAGAAATGAGATCTTGACGTATGTCGGGTTTCAAACCTCTCGAAAACATCCGCGTCATACGCTCCTCATTCTCCACCAAATGAGTGCAAACTCGATAACTCCGCGAACTTCGCCTCGTCTTTGGGACACCGCCATGTTATTCTCGCTCTAGTCTAATAAACTCCACTTCCTTCATATAACGAAATACTTTCGGGGAAGTACTTGTCATTGAACTGCTTTTAACGCTCTCCCACGACATCCGAAAAGTCTGCCGGATGGATACGCTTTCGTATTCCCACCAAGATGTCTGCCTCGCCACGGAACATAAAGGCGCGAATGGAACTTTCTGTTCCTCCGTGCATCCCAAGACATCAAATATCTTGGTAATTTGTTTGACCCACGCTCTCCGCCTTAATCGGATCCGGCTTTCCCGCATTAAGTGGTCCCAACTCTTTGAATCGCTTGGTTGTGACCACCCGTGAATTGCTATCATTTCCTCCTCAGATTTGAACACGAAGTCTCCTCGCCCGATTTTGCATGAATGCAAAAAGCTTCTAAACATCCCTCGTTCATCATCTGCTTTCGGTGGTGTTGTTCACGGGAGGAACATTACCACTGTTGCACGCTTCTCCTCGTTGGTGAGTCTGAGGGCATCTCCACGGTCTCATTTGCTCCATCATTAATATTCTCGATCGACATTCTCAAATCTCGCCATAAAATAAAGGTTAATTAAGGAAATCAATATATCACATATATCCCTATATACTGACCAACTAACAAATAAGCTTAGGTAGGACACACTAGCGAAGGATTTACTCGTCTCTCCCCTCCTAGTTTTATTCCCCGATCTCCGCCAGAGATCATATCCCTAAGCTCTGATACCAACTGTGACGCCCCCCCAAAATAGGTATACACAACACCCATTCTCGAGTCGCCAAATACATGGTACAAGAAGCAAACTACAACTTCAATAATACAAAATGTCGTGTGAAATACGACAATATATATTTAATGAGTTTAAATATAATATTGTCTTCTAGACAATATCCACACGCAAATAAATCCCCATCATAATTATTGATTCATTATTTTACAAAAATGGTGAGGACTACTAAACAACTCTCTCTAGAACCTTCATTCCATACCCCGACTAGTACTCGCTACATTCTCGCCTCCCGAGAAGAAAAATGGAACAACAAGGAAAATGGTGAGCTCAACTAGCCCAAGAAAGAATATTATGACTAAGATAATATACAACAAATTATCGTTAGTCTTCAACAGGAAAAAATCGATAGAATACAATAGTATAACAAGTTTCGGATCAATATTCGCGTGGAAATAATAATTCATAGAAGAGTTACGTAGAGAATGAAATCTACTATAATCTATGAATTTAACGATCCATCATCAATATTTTATCCCCAGTAACATCAATCAATATGCATCCGAATCAAATATTCATCTTTTCACTACTGAGCCAAAGATATTCATCACCGGTCATGTTCATTTAAACACTGTTCATCTTTGCACTACAAGGCCAAAGATATTAATCAATCGGTCATGTTCATCTCAACACCTGCTCATCTTTGCACTACGCATCAAAGATATTCTTCAGAAATCATTCATCTTTTGACTACAGCCAAAGATATTCAATAATATCATCATTTAAGATCGAGGATGATGAAAATATTTTTTAAGAAACGAATCCAAAGAAACAAAATGACAAGGATTAAGGATTAAGGATTCGTACTTGGTTTTATCCACGCCAAAAATACCTCAAAAATAATCATAGTGGTATAAAATTCAAGAATGATCAAAACATGGATACAATCGAAGTTAGTATCCGAGATAGATGTTTTAGACGAAAAGAAGAAATTTTATTTTTAAATGAATAAAGACCGTATATCGTGAATAGTGTCAGATATCGTGAATAAAGTCGTATACGTGAATAGTAACTCAGACACCAAAAGATAGAAATTCCACAAAAACATCTTCACGCTTCATTTAATAGTACTCGTGAATAAGAATCGTGAATAGTAACTCATGAATAGTAACTCGTGAATAGTAACTCATGAAATAGTAACCCATGAATAGTAACCCCATACATGAAAAAGTTCCAAATTTGATAAAAACTTCAGATCAACATTTTAGATAATGATATTGAAGAAATAATATCATTACGAAAAAAATAATATCCCTTACCTCGAAAGATCGATCTTACAAAAACACCTGGATATAAAGCATGACTTGGACTTGCACCAGTATAGCAATACTCAAAGTATACTCAAAATACTCACAAGAATACGCTCGATAATATAGAGAGAAAACTTCAGTTCGGTGTGATTTTCAATTCTAACCTAAGCACCCTATTTATATGAAATTGCTTAGAACACCAAAAGCGTAAAATTTAATAAATTAATAATATAATTATATTATTTTCTACACATGTCTAGAATCTGATTTCAGCCATCAAACACATGCCACCTTCTAGAAAAAAAATAAGAAAAACGTTTTTCAAATTTTAAATATTTTAAACTTCTAAAATCAATTATTTTGAGCTTGAACTTCAATAATTCATAATAAATAGCCCTTTCATCAGAAAATTCAATCTCATGAGTTTTTATAGGAAATTCAATTCTCTACAACTTTGCAGAAGAAAGTTTTTCCAAATTCCAATCAAAAATTGACCAAAATCCACAAACGGGCAATTTTACAAAAGTATAATCAAATTTCGATCGATAAATGGGGTCCACCGACATGTTTAACATGTTTTAAACATTTATTGCAACAAAAATACTCTTCCTCCTCGTATACTCATATATCCCACATTACGTTGTAAAAATATCACCGCTAATATATTATTAAAATAATATATTTAAATGAATTATTTTATCGAAAAAGATAAAATATTAATTTTCAACAATTGTCATTTTAAAATTTTCTCCATCTATCTCCACATAAAATCAATATTTTCCTCATCATATAAATCAATAATTAATTATTCACAAATAATATTACGAATCACAATATTGACAACCGTGCGGTTTCTCAGAAAGAGGGGCTTTCGAATAAGAATTTCTTCTTCTTGGCCGCAATTGATTAGGTGACCAAACCTCTCCTTAGATGTAACTTTCTAGACATTGCCAATAATGTTATCTAATAATATTATTCGGATAATATGAATTATTGCTTCGATAATGAAAGATAATTGTGTAATGACAATTATCAAACAACAACAATATAAAATATCAACGCAAAGAATTATTAACTCAATAAAATATCGAATAATAATTATCGTAACCATTATTGAGTAGTGCCTTCTTCACGTAAGAATCAATAATTGGTGCAATACCGTGTGCTACTTGTTCAACAACGCCAGATTAGTGTGTTTTAACCACCGGGTATTCCAACAAAGATAATTGAGTAATAACTACGCCTGCTATTTAAAAAACAACTTATATTTGTGCTTTCTTCATCCAATCGCTTTTTCTAGTTATGGGGCCCACACATGGTCACTACCGTAAATGCGAATTATTATTCCTAACCGCATTTAATATTCCACGACCAAACGAATATTCCCCAAACAATGAATATTTTATAACCACTTGCTTATTTTGAAATATTTGCATATTTAACCCTTAACTATCCACATTAATCAAATCAACCCTTACTATTTCAAAATAATAAATAAAGGAAATTCCTTTTTATTTAAAAAAATTTCGGGGTCTTACATTAACAATAAAGAATAAATACCCATTGCCCAGGATCGATGATCTCTTTGATCAGTTGAAAGGGGCTAAGTATTTTTCTAAAATAGATTTAAGAACGGGGTATCACCAGTTGAAGGTTAGGAAGGAGGATGTACCAAAGACAGCATTCATGACTAGTTATGGTCATTACGAGTTTATGGTGATGTCTTTTGGATTGACTAATGCACCAACTGCATTTATGGATATGATGAACAGAGTGTTCAAATAATATTTGGACAAGTTCATCGTGGTGTTTATCGATGATATTCTAGTCATTCTAAGATGTCAGAAGATCATGCCGAACACCTAAGATTAGTGTTAGAGACACTAAGAAAGGAGAAGTTGTATTGCGAAATTCACTAAGTGTGAATTTTGGTTGGAGAAGGTATAATTTTTAGGTCATGTCATTGACCATGAGGGAATCTCAGTAGATCCAGCAAAGGTGGAAAGCCGTGATGAATTGGGAACGACCGAAAATGCCGACTGAGGTGCGGAGTTTCCTAGGGTTAGCGAGTTACTATCGGAGATTCATCGAAGATTTTTCGAAGATAGCTACTCCATTGACTAACTTGACAAGGAAGACGGTGAAATACGCGTGGACTGATAAGTGTGAGGATAGTTTTTAAGAATTGAAGAAGAGATTGAGTGAAGTGCCTGTTTTGTCATTGCCCGATGACACAGAAAATTTTGTAGTTTATAGCAATGCTTCACATAGAGGACTTGGTTGCGTGCTCATGCAGCATGGCAAGGTCATTGCGTATGCATCTAGGCAGTTGAAGGATTATGAGAAAGTTTATCCTACTCATGATCTGGGACATGCCGCAGTAATTTTTGCTCTAAAGATATGGAGACATTATCTTTATGGAGAAAAATGTGAGATATACACGGACCACAAGAGTCTAAAATATATTTTCACACAGAAGGAGTTGAATATGAGGCAGAGGAGATGGCTGGAGTTGATAAAGGATTACGACTGTGAAATCCTGTATCACCCTAGAAAAGCCAATGTAGTTGCCAACGCCTTCAGTAGGAAGGATCGGGAAAAGTTATCTTTGTTAACGGCTCAAACTGAGTTAATAACAGAGATGGCTAGGATGGAATTGGAAGTGAAGTCATTGAGTGAAGCGTGACAACAAATCTTTGTAACTGCGAGATGCAATCTACCATCGTAGAAAAAGTTAAGGAAGTGCAGCTCAAGACTGATGAGTGTGACCGGATGAAGGAGTGACTAGCCAATAAAGAAGATACTAAGTACAGTCTTGATAATGAGGGATTATTGAGATTTGAAGGAAGAATTTGGATTCCGAATGAGACAGAATTAAAGGAGCATGTGTTACAAGAGGCTCGTAGTTCGAGGTTTTTGATTCATCCTAGTAGTACTAAGATGTATCAAGACCTTCGACAGAGTTTTTGGTGGCCGAACATGAAGAGAGAGATAGCAGAGTACGCAAGTAGGTGCTTGACTTGCCTGAAAGTTAAGGCCGAACATCAACGACCAAGTGGCTTATTACAGTCATTGGAAATTCCGGAGTGGAAGTGGGAAAATATCACGATGGATTTTGTGGTGGGACTTCCGACTACAACGAAAGGGTATGATGCGATTTGGGTAATAGTGGATCGATTGACGAAGTCAGCTCACTTTTTGCCAATCAGGGTTAAGTATAACTTAGATCAGTTAGCTAGACTCTATGTTAAGGGGATAATTTCCAGACATGGAGTACCAGTATCATTTGTGTCAGATCGTGATCCACGATTCACATCACACTTTTGGAGAAGTCTACAAGAGCAGATGGGAACACAGTTGAATTTGAGTATGGCGTATCATCCACAAACTGATGGACAGAGCGAGAGAACAATTCATACGTTGGAAGATATGCTAATATCTTGCGTCATGGATTTCAAGGGTAGTTGGGATGATCATCTACCATTAGTGGAGTTTGAGTATAACAATAGTTATCATACGAGCATAGGAATGCCACCTTACGAAGCCTTGTATGGGAGGAAATGCAGAACACCATTGGGATGAGGTAGGAGAACGCCAAATGCTAGGACCAGAATTGGTACAGCAAACAGTGGATATTGTCAAGATGATACAAATGCGTCTTCTAGCAGCTCAAGACAGACAGGAGAAGTTTACGGATTCGCATAGAGAGAATAGAGAATTTGAAGTAGGTTCGTACGTATTTCTAAAAGTATCTCCCTGGAAAGGAAAGATACGTTTTGGAAAGAAGGGAAAGCTAAGTCCGAGGTTTATAGGACATTTTGAGGTATTAAAATGAGTGGGTGAGGTAGCTTATATGATAACATTACCTCTAGTCCTAGAATGAATACATAACATATTTCATGTATCTATGTTACGCCCTTATAAGCTATATTATAAACATGTTATAGAATATGAGTCTATTCATATCGAGAAGGACTTAACGTAAGAAGAAACGCCGATTCAAATTGTCGATAGAAAGGAACAAGTTCTACGGAACAAAGTCATATCTTCCGTAAAGGTGATATGGAAAAACCACGATGCAGAAGAAGCAACGTGGGAGTTGGAAGAAATGATGAAAAAGAATTATCCTCAATTGTTTGTGTAATTTTTATTTTTATTTTTTTGCGAGATTCTAGGGACAGAATCCTTATAAGGGGGAGAGAATGTAACGCCCCAGAAAATCGAACCTTTTGTAAATACTTTTAATAATGAATAAAATAATATTATTTATTATTATTACGTGTTGAAAAGATGAATGTCGTTTTATAACCTAGAAACGTTGGAACGTCGTAGTATTTTAACTACGTGAGAGAATTAAAGTGTTTAAATTTCTAAGACGAAAATAAAAGCTTTTTGAGAAATTTTCTGAAAAACACTATTCATCATTTTCTGCTCGTGAATTATTTTTGAACTTCCGAGAAATACGTAACGTTATAATATCAAGGGGAGATGGATTATGTAATAATAATCTAAGTATGAAAAATGCAATATTTCGCATGCGGACTTACTTTGAGAACGTTAGGAATATTAAGCGTTAAAAAGAGAAAGTATTAATCGTATGATGCGTAGACATTATACAAGGTATTGAATGCAAGTACGATACGAAGTATTATACAAATAAGTATGGAGAATGGAATAACGTATATTACAATTTAGTATATGAGCTAGCATACGAGAATTATACGTATAGTATATATGCCAAGGTGTTTAATTAAAGGGAATGGACTTATAGGATTATTATCATATTGGTAGAAGTCCAATAGAAAGTGATATGCAAGCCCAAGTGTTTGTTAATCATGAGTCCAAACTATTGTAATGTAAGCCCAATAAGAATTAGCTAGATTAATTAAGCAAGCCCAATGGGTTAGCCATGATCCATGGAGCAAACCAAGAGTAATATGGGGAGATTTGATGGGAAAGAACTTTATGTGATAATCAAGCATAAGATAAGTGTTGTGTTGATCAAGTAATAGAAGTGGCTAGCAAGTAGACTTGGTTGATAAGCAATGAATAGTAAGGAGGTGTATTAAGGAGGTGATTAAAAGAGGTGGAATGTCCAAATGACTTAAGTACCCTCACTTTGCCAAGCCTATAAATAGAGAGCTCTTAATTCATTTGTTTCTTGATAAAAAATTCCTCCCAACTTCTATCATAGATAAGTGCTTAAGTGTTAGAGAGAATAAGCTCACATAAGTCAAGAATAAGCCAATCATCCTTTGATAAATCTTCAAGGAAGAGAATTAATAGTCTTCAAGGGTAAGACTCTAGTCTAATATATCTTTTATCTCTATTATTGTAGGGTGATAAGAGAAGTATGATTGTATGCTAAGAACATATAAGAAGTAAGTAATGAATGAACTTAAGCCGAATAAGTTGAATACATAACTTGAACTTAAATAAGTTGATAAACTTGTGAAGAACGTATCATATGTTTACCATATGATATTAATATGTTCAATATGGTATGAGAACATTGATTGAAGGAATTAAGTCCATATTAAGTCATAAGCAAGGAAATTTGTAGTTTATAAGTTAAATAAGTCATGAACTTATGAGAATAAGTCAAAACTTACTTTATTAATAAGTTGGTGTAATAAGTAACTTGAAATGTTCATATGTTGTTTAAAATCCATTTAGAATGATTAGTAATGAGGTTTCTCCAGAATTCACACGATTGGACGATAATCGTCAAAATCGTGAAATTCTCATAATGGAAGTCACATTTTATGTTTGAACTCAGAAACGTTGGTTTTCGATGGAGACAAGTCATATTTGGTATTATATAGTTGTGGACTCGAAAATAACCGGATTCCGACTTAGAACGAAGAAACGAGCGTTGAACGTTCACGAACGTTTATCGTTTTTGTTAAAAATGAACTAATAGGTGAAATTTTAGCAAACGAAGTTCAATAGATAAAATTTTTGCATGAACGCATAGAGTATGTAATTTGTGAACCATAGGCTTTTGAATGAGCCAATTCAGACTTATAACGAAAAAGTTATTCATCCGGGAGTTTCGCAAATTTTTCAAAATCAGAATTATCTCGAGGCACGAGTCAGGGGCCGCGCATGACTCATACGCTTTAAAGCCCATAGCCATGATCTTGAGGTCGAACCGAAACACTGCTAATCGGGCCATGAAGGAACACAAAAGAGTAAGGACTCAGGCAGCAATACCCAAGTCATGTCTGCAGCATATCTTGTTAATGCGCGTCATGATATGCGACTTACAGAGCAATGGGTGGCACCGCAGCGCCAACCCTAGGGTTTTGAACAGTAAAGAATGTTTACAAGTATAGAATGAAAGATAACTCATTATCAACGAACTAAGGTGTAAATATAACATTGTTAAGGCATTGTTAGACACTTAATGTATGATGATTAAAGCTTGTTAATCAATTGAAGATGAACGTAATGAAATAATGTAATGGAAAGTCGGAACCAATGATAATAAATCTAAGTCAAGATTAGATTGAGATGAAGGGTAAGATGTACTACCTACTTGATTATATATGACCTAATGTGGTACGTTATATGATAATGTATTATAGAAACTTAGAGACTTAAAGTGTACGTGTGATAAACAGTAAGCAGACGCTAAAGGCAAGTATTCTAACCCTTGTTCCAGACTTAAACTGAGTATGCTAAAATGTTTTTGGTCATTTAACGACAGGCACGTGAGGTTGCCACAACTTAAATGTATACACGTTTAATGAATGTAGTGTTGATCAACACAGAGTACTATAGGCTGATCACCTAGACGTGCTCGTAAGTAATGTCGGACTTATGGACTTAGTGTCGGGATGTCCTTTTCAAAAGAACTTATGAAATGCTCAAGGTCTTGTACCGAAATTGATGTTTTACTGAATATTGTTGTTATAAAACGTTTTGAATGAATAGAGGTGCTATTTTGAATTATCGATAGTACTTCGTAACTATTGTTCAGTTATTAAAGATATACGAGTTCTATGTTTCAAGCATGTTGTTTATTAGAATTGTAGTACTTGCTAAGCTAGTCATGCTCACTCTTGCTTGAACCATATGAACACAGCTAAGATCGAACGGACCGAAGGCTCTGATAAGCATAAGGGCAAGGCGAAGACGAACCCTTAAATTACTTATGTAATAGTATAGGTGAATGTTTGTGATATATTGAATATTATGACAAGATGGGTTATAAAGAACCTGGGGAAATGTAATATTATTTTGAATATATAGAAGACATATCCGTTCTTTTGAGACTTTTCAATTGAATATATGTGTGAATGGTAGTACCGTGTAGCACCATCTGTCGGGTTGGAAGATACCCGGATTTGGGGGCGTCACAAGGAAGCTTAATTAATTAAAGGAATTAAATTAATTAAATAATACCTTATTTTTTAATTAGATTATAAGGGTTAACTGATATCTTTATAAAAGGAGTTTTATATCAAATATCAAAAAAAATATGTAATTCCAATAGTTGGGAGAGTACACTATTTTCTATGAGAGATAGGAAAACTAAGATTTTTGTAAGACCCCAACTTTTATGAATAAAGATTAATTTCTCTCGAAATATATTTTTGAATATTATGGTGTGGATATGATATAATGTTATAGTTGTGGGTAATATTTACAAATTTTTCAAAGTAAGCAAGTGGTTATATAATATTCGATTGGTCGGGGAATATTCGTTTTAACAGGGAATATTCGTACGACGACACAATCATTGGTGGACCCCACAACGGAGGTATTGTCATAGTTTGAAAATGAAAGAATTATCTTTTTATAAAAATAACGGCGAAAGTTTTACCGTTAAACTGTTGAACTACCCGGTAGTAAAAGTACAGTAATACGCGTGGTTGCATAGTAGCACACGGTATTGATTATTGATGCTTACGTGAGAAGTCATTCAGTTATACTCAATTATTGCTACAGTAATTGTTGCATCATATCTCTCATATTATTGATTCAATTATTGTCACAGTATCATCTGCATAATATGTTATATTATTAAATCAATAATTTAGACGATAAAGTTATTCATATTATTATTTGCAATATTGACAAGGTCTAGAAGTTCTGTCAAGGAGAGATTTGGTCACCTAATTGCGCACCAATAAGGAGAAATCCTTATCGGAATACCCCCTCTTTCCTGGGAACGACCTGGTTGTTAAATATTGTGAGTTATAATATTAATGATGATTAAGTTCGTGTTGATTAGAGATGAAATTGATAGTTCCATTGTGTTGGAATTATTAGTGCTAGTGGAAATTGACATTTATTTTGATAATAATTGATGTACGGAAGTTATATTGACCAATCGGGTAATTAATCGGATAAATGAGAATTTAATTGCTATTAATTCACATGCTTTGTAAGACCTCGAATTTAATGAAATAAAAGTATTCAATTTTTGTATTTAGTAAATAGTTAAATTGATAAAAGTTTAAAGTTAAGGGTGATATATATAAAATTTTCAAAATACACAAGTGGTTATAAAATACTCATTGTTGTCGGGGAATATTCGTTTGGTCGTGGAATATTCTTGTTGTCGGGGAATATTCGATGACTGCGGCGGCAGACCATTTGTGATCCCCATAATGTAATAACCGTCTGATGAAGAAAATGACAAGTTTGAGTTTTTATAAATAACAGGCGTGAGTTATTCTTATTAACAATTTGTTGGAATACCCGATGGGTTAAAATACATTAATACGCGTAGTTGCACAATAGCATACGGTATTGCATAGTATTTTTGAATTTTTGATTTTTACGTATGAAGGCACTACTCAATAATTGTTACAGTAATTACTGTTCAATATTTTATTTTATTGGTTCAATAATTGATGCGTTGATATTTTATATTATTGTTGTTTCAATAATTATCATTGCACAGTATTTCCCATTATCAGATCAATAATTCATATTATTTAAATAAAATTATTAGATAGCATTATTGGCAATGTCTAGAAAGTTCTGTCAAGGAGAGGTTTGGTCACCTAATTGCGCGCCAGTAAAGAGAAATCCTTATCAGAAAGCCCCATCTTTCCTGGGAATGGCCTAGTTGTCATAATTGTGATTCTATAATATTATTTGTGAATAATTAATTATTGATTTATATGATAAGGAAATATATATTTTTATATGGTTATGAATGAAGGAATTAATGTTGAGGTGTTTTATTAGTATTTTGTCAAAATGAGGAACGAAATTTGGAAATTTTTAGAAAATTAGTTTATTACTTGATTTTGTAAAATCTATAACTCTTTGTGTATAATGAGTTAGGAAATGAGCCATATATCAAAAGAAAGCCCTTGAAGTAAGCTAACCGTAGAAACTGGAATCACCCAAAAGTTCATTGTGGATTTGTCGTAGTGACTGTTTGAATGAAACTGGTCCGAAGGACTCATAATCCGAAAAATTAGTGTTCTTGAGATATATTGCATGAGTTATAATTTTAATCGTAGTTTGGATCGTTGTGATTTTGGATATGTTATACATATATAAGTTGAGTATATGTCCACAAATTTTGAACCGTTAAAAATTAACGTATGATTTGTTATGAATTTTAAGAGGTGGCTGATTCAGAAATTATGTTTATAAATGATTTTTGGTGGAAAATTCTAGAATGAGGGGGGCCCACCTTTGGTTGGTGAGAAATGTGCTCAAATTTTATTTCAAATGTGGTGGGTGGCAATGGTAGCGGCGTAAAAGCCATCGTGTAGGAGTCAAGTCTGCTTCAAATATATAAGCATTTTCCTATAAATAGGTGCTTAGGTTAGAATTGAAAATCACACCAGAAACATAAGTTTTCTCTCCCTATATTATCGAGCGTATTTTTGAGTATTTTGATACTTTGAGAGTTGCTAATCAGTGCAAGTTTCCTTCAGCGTCGTATCCGATATTCCAGTCAGAAGTACAGCTCTTTTGAGGTAAAGGATTGTAAAGGATTGTAAGGGGTTATAATGGATGTTATTTTCTTCGTAAATGATATTATTTTCTTCAATATCATTATGCTGAAATATTGATATGAATTTTATTGTGGAATTTCTACCTTTTTGTGTCGGGGTTACTATTCACGTATACGACACTATTCATGTATATGGCACTATTTACGTATATGACATTATTTACGATATCTGATCTACGTGTCTTAATCTGATACTATTCACGAGTTACTATTCACGGGGTACTATTCACAACAAAATTGGTTTTTTTCCTGACCAAATTATCATTGATTTATGAATCTTACTCTTGAAATTAAATGCAATTGTTGATCATATTATTTTTATTATTATATATAACATTTTTATAATCCTGGTGAAGAAAATTTCTCTTTCATTTGAGTGCAAAGGTGGGTAGATTATTGGTATGATCGTGATTATGGGTTCTCATTGGTCAGTAGTGCAAAGGTGAATTGTTGACTGGTATGATCATGACCATTGAATTTACAATTAAATATCTTTAACTTAAATGCAAATGTGAATTGATCAACATGGTTATAATTATGGTTTATATAAATTCTGAAATGATTATATATTTCTTTGAGATATTAATATCTTTGGCCCGTAGTGCAAAGATGACCTATTATTGAATATCTTTGGCTTGTAGTGCAAAGATGACCTGTTGTTAAATATCTTTGGCCCGTAGTGCAAAGATGACTTGTTGTTGAATATCTATGGCCCGTAGTGCAAAGATGACCTGTTGTTGAATATCTTTGGCCTGTAGTGCAAAGATGAACTGTTAATGAATATCTTTGGCCCGTAGTGCAAAGATAAACTTATTAGTATGATTATGAACAGGAACTGTGATTTGGTATAACCATGATCTTTAATGTTTCAGGTAAAGACATGTGATGTAAATTATCTTCGTCCTAGATAAGAAGAGGAATTTAGAACAACAATTATGGTTATGAGTTATTCATATAATTGTGGATAGGAACTGTTGATTGATGTTACAGGAATAAAATATTGTTGGTGGACTTTTAACATGGAGAAGATAATAGACTTTATGGTCTATTTGACTCTTCTAATGGATTGCTCGTTCCGCTGCAACTATGGTTGAAAAATTTTATCATCTACCATATGTTCTAAATCTCAGATTTATTACTGACGAAGGCTATTGACAATTCAGTTATCTTTAGTCATGATATTCTTTACTGGGCTAGTTGTGCTCACCCTTTTGCTTCACAATTCCTTTCAGGTAATAAGAGTGTAGCTGGGTCGAGCGGGGGTAACAGGGAAATAGAACGGTGGTCTATAGCTGTTGAGGTTTCCACTAAAATAGTATGGAAATAATTTTATCGAGAATTTTAAAAAAGTATGTCATAATTTATACGTCATTTTAATTGTTGATTTTGGTGAACTGAATAAGGTGAGGTTAACCCAACTTTGGAAGGGTGTTTTGCCACTATCATACAAGATGTCTAATGACCTACGACTTCGTGTTATCATAAGACAGTGTTGTGCACATCCACTTGCTGAGTATATCTACGAGCACTACCTATATAGTCTTGGAGTTTGGTTGAAATATAAGTCTCAATTGCAGACAGTGGAGATAGTTATATGTCAAGAGAAGACTCACCATTGGAAAGAACATGATAGTAATCTTCTCATTTTTCTTTGGGGTCTATTGGGTTAACCAAGGATAAATCTCCAGTTATATGATATCTATTATAACTTAGATGCATGGTCTCCCATGTATGAAGGTTTTCTTGAGCATTTTCTAAAGATTTTAATTTCTAAAATATTTATTGACTATACCTTTATGTAATGTATCAATGTGAGGTGCTGACACAAGTTGGTGTCCAGAGTCACAGTTGGTATTTAAACTCACAGTATATGTGTTGTTGTATTTTGCACGACAATTGTAGTAATAAAGTTGTAGTTATTTTATGTGCCATGTATTTGGCGACTCAGAATAGGTTGGATGGATTGGACCTATTTTGGGGGCATCACATGCTTATAACTATGTGTTCACATGTGTGTACTATTGATTCACATGTATGTACTATTAGGGGAGGTGGTGCAAGATTGATAATACTTGCATGACTAAATTAAAAATAAAGGTATAGATGAAGGTACTATACTGTAATTATTTTTTTCATATGCTTATAACTATTGAGTCACATGATTGTACTATTGATTCACATAATGTACTATTAGGGGAGATGGTGCAAGTATGATAATACTTACAGGACTAAATTAAAAATGAAGGAAAAGATGAAGGTATTATACTGTAATATTTCGAGCCCCAAAATGTGTAATTATCAAAACTATGTTTTCCTATAAATAGAAGCTCATTCTTCCTTCATTCTCACCAATTCACTAAGACTCACAAGAGCAATTATAGAGAGAGAAGCTATAGAGAGAAAGAAGAAGAGAAGTCTCCTACTTCACTATTCCAGTATCCAGTCTTCTTCTGAGGTAAGGTGTAATATTTATTTCATATTCTGAAGAGATATTATTTTTCATATTCGTATGAATATTATTTACGTTCAATATTCATAAAGAATATTATCTTCATTCAATATTCGTAGGAATATTATTTTCATTCAACAATCGTAAGGGGTATTATTTATTTCATATTCTGAAGAGATATTATTTTTTTGTATTCGTATGAATATTATATTCGTTCAATATTCATAGGAATATTATCTTCGTTAAATATTCATTGAAATATTATTTTTGTTCAACGGATATTATTTTTGTTCAATATTCGCTTAAAATAATATTTTCTTCCATACTCTGTAGTATGTAAGTAATATTATTTCGTTTCAGATTTTGAATTCTATACTCATTTTGTTGAAGTATTGCCTTCTATACTCCATGAAATTAGTAGAATATCCTTGATATTTGTGCTTCATCCAGTATCTTTTCATGAAAATATTATTCTGAGCTTTCTTGATAATTATTGATCTTTTCATGACGGAATACTATTCATGAGTTACTATTTATAGGTTATTATTTACCCGGTTACTATTCACTCAAATATTATTCACCTGGGTATTTGGGGCACTTTTCATGCCAGAGAACTATTAACGAGTTACTATTCATTGGTTACTATTCACCCAATTACTATTCACCCAAATATTATTCACTCGGGTATTTGGGGTACTTTTCATGTCGGGGTACTATTCACGAGGTACTATTCCCGAAGTACTATTTACAGGGTAGTATTTACCCGAAAAATATATTTCTTTTACTCATCAAATTATTTTTGGTACATGAATATTATTTTGAATTTTACTCTACAAAGTAGTATCATGTTGACAATTTGAATATTTTTAAACTCGGATAAATTTGAAGTCTTTAATATTTATCCTTGATTTCGTTTGATTAATGCTTATATCATTGTCATCATCCTCATGCTTATATTGTGATGGAAGTCATCTTTGGCTTACGTGCAAAGATGGAGTGTTGATTGGTATGATTATGACCAGGGATCATTCGATATAATCATGACCCGTAATGTTATAAATGATGTGGTAAAAGTCCTCATTGGCCCGTAGTGCATTGATGGACAGTTGTTGGTGTGATTATAACCAGGGATTATTCGGTAAAATCATGACCATTGATGATTACATGAATATCCTTGGCCCGTAGTGCAGGGATGATTCGATGATGTGGTTTATTTATTAAGCTGAGTCTCAGCGATAAAGTTGATGAAAAACTTTTTAAATCATAGAAGATAGTAGATATAATGCTCTACTTGACTCTTCTAATGGATTACTTATTCCATTGCAATTGTTGATCTAAAACTTGTTGTCTATTATATTCTATCAGTTGTTATACTGTTGAAGGCTAACGATAATTTATTCTGCATTATCTTAGACATAATATTTCTTACTGGGCTAGTTGAGCTCACCCTTTTCTTTCATTGTTCTCTTCAGGAAATGAGAATATAACTGGGATGAGTCGGGAAATGGAGTGATGGTCCAGGATAAGTGGCTTTAGTAGTCCTCACTATTTTTAAAATAGTGTGATGATAATTGTAATGAGGACTCCATTGAGAATGGATATTATCTATAAGGCAATATTCTTGTTTAAACTCTCAGCTATATTTTGTCGTATATTACCCGACAGTTGTATAATTAAGTTTGTATTTGATTTATGTACCATGTATTTGGCAACTCAAGATGGGTGATGTATACCTATTTTGGGGGCGTCACAATTGGTATCAAAGCTTAGGGATATGATCTCTGGCTAAGATGTGAGACAAGAACTAGGAGGGGAGAGACGTGGAATTCCTTCACTAATATGACCTACCTAAGTTTATTTGGTATTTAATTGGTCGGTCAGAGTATAGGGATAATATGTGACATGTCAATTAACCCTTGTTTTGTGAAAGTGTTTGAAAATGGCATCTGAAAATGTCGAGATAAGCAATGAAGCACATGAGACCATTGAGTCACCAACAATCAATACCCAGGATAATGTGCAATAGGAAGACAATAATCCTCAGGTAAATAACAACACCGATCAGATGATGAACGATGGGATGTTCAAAGGCTTTATGCAATTCATGCAACATCAGGCGAGAGAGACTCATGTTCAAAATGCAGGTGGAAACACCGGCAACTCTCGGATGGTCACTGCTAAGCAGTTTAAGGAGCTAGGACCGCCGGAGTTTTTGGGAAAGCCAAAACCACTTATGGCAGAGATGTGGATAAAGCAAATCACCAAGATATTTGAAGTCTTGGAATGCTCAGAGGAGCAAAAGGTTCCCTTCACCACCTTTATGTTGCGTGAAGAGGCAGATTATTGGTGGGAATCTGTAAAGTGTACCCAGCCTGACGCACTCAAGATATCATGGGAGAAGTTCCAAGAGTTGTTCAACGAAAAGTACTTTCCCGAAAGTATTCGTCACATAAAGGAGGTGGAATTCATCCAGTTAGAGCAAAACAATATGACCATGTCGCAATACAAGGCTAAATTTGCGGAGTTATCCCAGTTTGCAACTCATTTGGTCGATAATGAGGAGCGAATGACGCGAATGTTTCTAAGAGGTTTGAAACCCAATATACATCAATTCCTCATTTGTCACAAACTTTGTTTATATTCAGATGTTGTGAATAGGGCTCAGTTATTGGAGCGCAATAATGAGTCAGCACAACCAAAAGGCAACGACCAATAATACAATAATAATCGTACCGGTGGAAACGGCCATCAGAACAATGATAACCATCATGGGGGAAATTATCATGCCAAGAATGGTAACCACTTCGGTGGTAATCATGGCCAAGATAATAGAAGTGGAAAATTCAAGAAGAGAAGATTTAACGATGATGGGAAGACGTTGGCATTAGCACCAACACCAGCAACAAATTCTAGGGGGGGAGAATGACCGCCAGTTAGATGCTACATATGTAGAGAGGATGGACACATAAGTCCAAACTATTCACAGCCTTCCAAGGTATGTTTTAGTTGTGGAAAAGACGGTCACATAGCTCGCTTTTGTCCTGTAGCGAAATCTAGTCCAGTTGGGATGGTGGCACCAAAGGCGGAAACAGACAAAACAAAGTCAGTGGTTTCAGGGAGAGCGCTTTTCATGACTTCTCAAAAAGCGAGTAACCTGAACAAAGTTAGCACGGGTTAGTTAATTATAAATTCTTGTGAAGTCTATACCTTATTAGATATTGGTTCTACCCACTCTTTTATTTCTTTTACTTGCGCTCAACATTTAAATTTGACTCTAGAGAAATTAGACTTTGACTTATCGGTTGAAACTCCATTAGGAGAAACCTTCGTTACACCCACTATTTATAAATCTTATTTGATTCAAATCGGCACCCTCACGTTACCTGTCGATCTTATCTCTTTGAAAATACTTGCCCTTGATGTGATTTTAGGAATCGATTAGTTAACTACTCATAATGATTTTCGTAAGGTTGTTCGCTTTCATATTCTTAACCAACCTGTTATGCGAATTCAAGTAACCAAACCACTAAAGTCAATCACTGTTATATTAAGCCATAAGTAAAGAGCCCTGAGCCTTTCGCTGGTGACTTCTTTGTGTGGAATGCACCGAAGCCAGACTTTCTATAGGGGAAGCCGTGAA
Source organism: Panax quinquefolius (assembly GCA_020205615.1). Classification (NCBI taxonomy): domain Eukaryota; kingdom Viridiplantae; phylum Streptophyta; class Magnoliopsida; order Apiales; family Araliaceae; genus Panax; species Panax quinquefolius. The sequence goes on from CM035159.1 coordinate 49,949,172, forward strand.
TAACGGTGGCAAGTTGATAGATATCAATGTGACATACTATCCAAGTCTTGGGATGAGAGTCATAGTTTTTTCTATCATTAATAAATTTCCAAACGTATTCTCGAAGAAATTCCTGGCCTACCCCAAAGCGTGAAATCAAATTTTGTATTGACCCCAGTACAAAACCTATTTCTAAAACCTTTAAATATTTCTTCAACCAAAATGAACGTATAATGCGCCAAAGACGTTGGCTCGAGCTGTTGAAGATTACGACCATACGATTCAATATTATCGTGGAAAAAGCGAACGTGGTAGCTGATGCATTGGGTAGAAGATCGTAAGCATTTACGAGTACGATGTTAACACAAAAACCCATTGCGTATAACTTACAAATGATGAAGATAGAGTTAATGACTCTAGGGACCCACGTGGTGATATCAAATATACGAGTAGAATCGACTTTAATCAATAAAGTTAAAGGTCGCTCAAGGTACACACCCGGAGCTGATGAATGTGAAGAAGAAGGTTCAAGAGGGCGTTATTCTAGAAGCAAGTGTGAGATCCCGAATTTTATGAAATGAAAGTATTCAATTTTCTTATAATTATTATGTTATTTAGTAAATGGTTAAATTGATAAAGGTAACAGTGATATGTGAAAATTTTTCAAAGTAAGCAAGTTGTCATAAAATAACCGGTAGTAAAAGTACAGTAATACGTGTGGTTGCATAGTAGCACACGGTATTGTAGAGTATCTTTGATTATTGATGCTTACGTGAGAAGTCACTCAATTTTATTCAATTATTGTCAAAATATTTTATATTATTAAATCAATAATTGAGACGACAAAGTTATTCATATTATTATTTGCAATATTGACAATGTCTAGAAGTTCTGTCAAGGAGAGGTTTGGTCACCTAATTGCGCGCCAATAAGGAGAAATCCTTATCGGAAAGCCCATCTTTCCTGGGAATGACCTGGTTGTTAAATATTATGAGTTATAATATTAATGATGAAATAAGTTTGTGTTGATTAAAGATGAAATTGACAGTTCCATTGTGTTGGAATTATTGGTGTTAGTGAAAATCGACATTTAATTCGATGATAATTGATGTCTGGAAGTTATATTGACCAATCGAGTAATTAATCGGATAAATGAGGAATTAATTGCTATTAATTCACATGCTTATAACTATGTGTTCACATGTGTGTACTATTGATTCACATGATTTACTATTAGGGGAGTTGGTGCAAGATTGATAATACTTGCATGACTAAATAAAAAATGGAGGTATAGTTGAAGGTACTATACTGTAATTAGTTTTTTCACAAGTTTAGAACTATTGAGTCACATGATTTACTATTGATTCACATGATTTACTATTAGGGGAGGTGGTGCAAGTTTGATAATACTTGCAGGACTAAATTAAAAATGAAGGAAAAGATGAAGGTATTATACTGTAATATTTCGAGCTCTAAAATGTGCAATTATCGAAACTATATTTTCCTATAAATAGAAGATCATTCTTCCTTCATTCTCACCAATTCACTAAGACTCACAAGAGCAATTATAGAGAGAGAAGCTATAGAGAGAAAGAAGAAGAGTGGTCTGTTACTTCACTACTCCAGTATCCAGTCTTCTTCTTAGGTAAGGGGTATTATTTTTTTTTATATTCTGAAGAGATATTATTTTTGTATTCGTATGAATATTATTATCGTTCAATATTCATTATATTCGTTTAATATTCGTAAGGAATATTATTTCTGTTCAATATTCCTAAGGAATAATATTTTTGTTCAACCATTGTAAGTAAGGGGTTTCTGCCAGGGGCATTTTCATAATTTTTCTAATCCTCAAAAATTATGAAAAAAATTAAAATGCTAATTTGATGAGTTTTCTAGATTGTGTCCAAAAATGGCGATTTTTGGATGTATAGATTAGGAGTTATGAATTTTATGGGAAAAGACTATTTTAAAAGTAAATCCTTATAACTCCTTGTGATTAACTCCAAAATTGATGAAATTTTTATTGGGAGTACATGTATATATCAACAGTATACCCTGTAAATTGCAGAATTTTTGGACAAAAGTACAATTTATGATAAATGTCCAAATATTCGGCAGCTTTAGCCATATGAAAAATAGTAAATGATTTTTAAAAATTCTGAGAAAAATATATGTTCAATATAGGACTATATTCTGCTAAATCCCAGAAAAGAAATATTTTTGGGACTGATTTGGTATTTTTCATGAAAATGAACTAGTTATGAGTAAATGAATTAAATAGGTTATGTGAAGTAAAAGAAATTGGAAATATGATTTTATGGCTTGGGAATCCTATATAAAGTATATGCAGATTTTTGATGAGGGTTTTGGTTATTGGTGATGAAATCTTATGAGTTTGGCATTTTTGGATGATTAAATGCATTAATTAGTAAAGTGTAAACAATTAAAATAAATTGTTTATAAGTTTAAGAAATGATTAAAATATTGTTATAATATTAATGATATTAGATTATGAGATTATTAAGTGATTGATAACATTTGGATGTTATTACCAGAATACTATTCATGAGTTACTATTTACGGGTTACTATTCACCCAGTTACTATTCACTCTAGTATTATTCACTCCGGTATTCGGCGCACTTTTCGTGTCGGGGTACTATTCACGAGTTACTATTCACGGGTTATTATTCACCTGGTTACTATTCACTCTAGTATTATTCACTCGGGTATTCGGGGCACTTTTCATGCCGAGGTACTATTCACAGGTTACTATTCACCCGAAAACTATATTTGTTTTCCGTCCAAATTATTTTTGAGACATAAATATTATTATTGAATTTTACTCCACAAAGCAGTATCATGTTGACAATTTGATATTTTTAAACTCTGGATAAATTTAAAGTCTTTAATATTTATCCTTGATTTCATTTGATTAATGCTTATATCATTGTCATCATCCTCGTGCTTATATTGTGATGAAAGTCATCTTTGGCTTACGTGCATAGATGGACTATTGATTATTGATTTTATAGTTGTATATCTTTGGCTTACGTGCAAAGATGGACTATTGATTATTGGTTTTAGAGTTGTATATCTTTGGCTTACGTGCAAAGATGGACTGTTGATTATTGATTTTACAGTTGTATATATTTAGCTTATGTGCAAAGATGGACTATTGATTATTTGTTTTAGAGCTGTATATCTTTGGCTTACGTGCATAGATGGACAGTTGATTGGTACGACTATGACCATGGATCATTTGGTATAATCGTGTTCCGTAATGTTACAAATAATGTGGTAAAAGTCCTCAGTGGTCTGTAGTGCATTGATGGACAGTTGTTGGTATGATTATGACCAGAAATTATTTGATATAATCATGACCGTAATTGAAAACACGAATATCCTTGGCCCGTAGTGCATGGATAATTCGTGGTCGTGATACTATTAAGCTGAGTCTCAGCATTATTGGTTTTACAATTGTATGAACTGTTGATTTACCTAATAATAAATATGAATTATGAATTTAATTATAATCTGTGGCAGTTCAGGTGAAGACAGGTGATGAGAGTTCTCTTTGTCTAGGGTATAACAACTAACTATTGATGAGTATTATAGGAATGAAACATTAATGATGGACTTTTAATCTAGAGGAGATAGTAGACATTATGTTCTACTTGACTCTTCTAATGGATTGCTTATTCCACTGCAGTTAAACTTGATGTTTATTGTATTTTATCAGTTTAACATTATTTAAGACTAATGATAATTTATTCTGCATTATCTTATTCATAATATTTCTTACTGGGCTAGTTGAGCTCACCCTTTTCTTTCACTGTTCTCTTCAGGAAATGAGAATATAGCTGGGACGAGTCGGGGAACGGATTGATGGTCCGAGATGGTGGCTATAGTAGTCCTCACTATTTTTATAAAATAGTATGATAATAATTGTAATGAGGACTCCATTGAGAGTGTATATTGTCTAGAAGGCAATATTCGTGTTTAAACACTCAGCTATGTTTTGTAGTATTTTGCACGACAGTTGCATTAATTAAGTTGTATTTGACTTATGTAGTGTGATATCCGGCGACTCAAGATGGGTGATGTATACCTGTTTTGGGGGCATCACAATTGGTATCAAAGCTTAGGGATATGATCCCTGGCTGAGATGTGAGACAAGAACTGGGAGGGGAGAGATGGGGAATTCCTTCGCTAGTATGACCTACCTAAGTTATTTGGTATTTTATTGGTCGATCAGAGTATAGGGATAATATGTGGCATATCAATTAACCCTTATTTTGAAACTATATTCTAGAATGATATCTGAAATACAGGAGATGAGAAATGGGAAAATCATGATAAAGAGGAAATAACTGGTAAGGTACAATCCGAAAAGAAAGCAAAGAATTCTCATCTCTTAGAACTACCAGGTACGTAAATTTCGAGGGCAAAATTTCATGAGGGGAGATTATGAGATCCCGAATTTTATGAAATGAAAGTATTCGATTTTCTTATAATTATTATGTTATTTAGTAAATGGTTAAATTGATAAAGGTTACCGTTATGGGTGATATGTGAAATTTTTTTAAAGTAAGCATGTTGTCATAAAATAACCGGTAGTAAAAGTACAGTAATACGCGTGGTTGCATAGTAGCACACGGTATTGTAGAGTATCTTTGATTATTGATGCTTACGTGAGAAGTGACTCAGTTTTATTCAATTATTGTCATGATATTTTATATTATTAAATTAATAATTGAGATGACAAAGTTATTCATATTATTATTTACAATATTGACAATGTCTAGAAGTTCTGTCAAGGAGAGGTCTGGTCACCTAATTGCGCGCCAATAAGGAGAAATCCTTATCGGAAAGCCCCTCTTTCCTGGGAATGACCTGGTTGTTAAATATTGTGAGTTATAATATTAATGATGAAATAAGTTTGTGTTGATTAAAGATGAAATTAACAGTTCCATTGTGTTGGAATTATTGGTGTTAGTGAAAATCGACATTTATTTCGATGATAATTGATCTCTGGAAGTTATGTTGACCAATCGGGTAATTAATTGGATAAATGAGCAATTAATTGCTATTAATTCACATGCTTATAACTATGTGTTTACATGTGTGTACTATTGATTCACATGATTTACTATTAGGGGAGTTGGTGCAAGATTGATAATACTTGCATGACTAAATTAAAAATGGAGGTATAGTTGAAGGTACTATATTGTAATTAGTTTTTTCACATGTTCAGAACTATTGATTCACATGATTTACTATTAGGGGAGGTGGTGCAAGTTTGATAATACTTGCAGGACTAAATTAAAAATGAAGGAAAAGATGAAGGTATTATATTGTAATATTTCGTGCTCTAAAATGTGCAATTATCGAAACTATATTTTCCTATAAATAGAAGCCTATTCTTCCTTCATTCTCACCAATTCACTAAGACTCACAAGAACAATTATATAGAAAGAAGCTATAGAGAGAAAGAAGAAGAGTAGTCTGTTACTTCACTACTCCAGTATCCAGTCTTCTTCTAAGGTAAGGGGTATTATTTTTTTTATATTCTGAAGAGATATTATTTTTCGTATTCGTATGAATATTATTATCATTCAATAATCATTATATTCATTTAATATTCGTAAGGAATATTATTTTCGTTCAATATTCGTAAGGAATATTATTTTCGTTCAACCGTTGTAAGTAAGGGGTTTCTGCCAAGGGAAGTTTTGTAATTTTTCCAATTCTCAAAAATTCTGAAATAAATTAAAATGCTAATTTGATGAGTTTTCTTGATTTTGTCCAAAAATGGCAATTTTTGGATGTATAGATTAGAAGTTATGAATTTTATGGGAAAAGACTATTTTAAAAGTAAATCCTTATAACTTCTTGTGGTTAACTCCAAAATTGATGAAATTTTTATTAGGAGTACATGTATATATCAGCAGTATACCCTGTAAATTTTGGAATTTTTGGACAAAAGTACAGTTTATGATAAATGTCTACATATTCGGCAGCTTTAGCCATATGAAAAATAGTAAATGAATTTTAAAAATTTTGAGAAAAATTTATGTTCAATATGGGACTATATTCTGCTAAATCCCAGAAAAGAAATATTTTTGGGACTGATTTGGTATTTTTCATGAAAATAAACTAGTTATGAGTAATTGAATTAAATATGTTATGTGAAGTAAAAGAAATTAGAAAATAGGATTTTATGGCTTGGGAATCCTATATAAGGTATATGCAGATTTTTGATGAGGGTTTTGGTTATTGGTGATGAAATCTTATGAGTTTAGCATTTTTAGATGATTAAATGCATTAATTAGTAAAGCGTAAATAATTAAAATAAATTATTCATAAGTTTAAGAAATGATTAAAATATTGTTATAATATTAATGATATGAGATTATGAGATTATTAAGTGATTGATAACATTTGGATATTATTACCCAGTTACTATTCACTCTAGTATTATTCACTCGGGTATTCGGGGCACTTTTCGTGCCGGGGTACTATTCACAAGTTACTATTCACTCTAGTATTATTCACTCGGGTATTCAGGGCACTTTTCGTACCGGAGTACTATTCACGAGGTACTATTCACGGGTTACTATTCACCCAAAAACTATATTTCTTTTCTGTCCAAATTATTTTTGAGACATGAATATTTATATTGAATTTTACTCCACAAAGCAGTATCATGTTGACAAATTTGATATTTTTAAACTCTAGATAAATTTAAAGTCATTAATATTTATCCTTGATTTCGTTTGATTAATGTTTATATCATTGTCATCATCATCATGCTTATATTGTGATGAAAGTCATCTTTGGGTTACGTGCATAGATGGACTATTGATTATTGATTTTACAGTTGTATATCTTTGTCTTACGTGCAAAGATGGACTATTGATTATTGGTTTTAGAGTTTTATATCTTTAGCTTACGTGCAAAGATGGACTATTGATTATTGATTTTACAGTTGTATATCTTTAGCTTACGAGCAAAGATGGACTATTGATTATTGGTTTTAGAGTTGTATATCTTTGGCTTACGTGCATAGATGGACTGTTGATTGGTACGACTATGACCATGGATCATTCGGTATAATCGTGATCCGTAATGTTACAAATGATGTGGTAAAAGTCCTCAATGGTCTATATTGCATTGATGGACAATTGTTGGTATGATTATGACCAGCGATTATTCGGTATAATCATGACCGTAATTGAAAACACGAATATCCTTGGCACAGAAAGTGCATGGATAATTAAGTGGTCGTAATACTTATTAAGTCGAGTCTCAAAGATTATTGATTTCTACAGGTTGTATGAATGTTGATTTACCTGATTATAAATATGAATTATGAATTTAATTATAATCTGTGGCGGTTCAGGTGAAGACAGGTGATGAGAGTTGTTGATCGATTTCACAATCAATGAATACGTGCAAGTATACATGGTCAACAAGTAATAAAGTGAAAGTAGAGTATCGTTCCCATGAGGAATTATTTAATAAAAATTACCAAATACTAACTCTTAACCAAATCAATTTTATTTAAACAACCAATAATTGTGATTTCTAGATTTAAGAAAACTAAATTAAACAAAACAAAAGATTATTCTAAAAGAAAGCAAATAAACAACTAAGAATTGATGGAATTAGGATAAATAAGAATTAAGACTCAATATCCCCAATTATGAATTATAAATCAATTATTCAACTATTCCAATTATTATGTCTACTGAATTGTTAACAGGAATTCTCAAATGCCAAAAGCCCTTTCTCAAGTGATACTTTGCCTTCTATTTAATCCAAGTTAATTTTGCTATATCCCTATGCAAAACAATTGAATTTAACTCGTTACAATCCCAATTCCTTATGTGTTACATGCGGCAAATAGATATTCTCATTCTATTAACAACCCTAATTATTCACTGTGAAAATAACTAAGTCACATGATATCATGCCCAGTTCTAACCCTAGAATTCCTTTCCCAATTCCTTCTAGAGTAACAAGGTAATTACTAATCAGATAATTAATCAATAAGCATAAGGCAAGATAAACAACTCACTTTGACACAAATAATTGGAATAAATTAAATAACTAATTTATAGCCATAAAAGGTTCAATTGAAATCTTAATAAAAGAGTTAGTTCATAATTAATGAATTAAAACCAAGAATCCACAACTGAATAGACATTAAAAGATAAAAGTATTATAAGAGAGAATAGAATACATTGTGTCAACAAATCGATGCTCCCTCTTGCTCTTGCTCTTGCTCTTGATCTTCAGTGTTCTTCAATTTGCTTCAATCTCCAATGGCTAATTAAGAACTAGGGTTTAGATTCTAATTTATTGGAGTTTTTAATCTAGTCTAATCTATGTATTTTCCCTTTATTTTATGTCTTACATCGTGTATTTATAGGTTACAAGTCCAATTTTTAGCTTAGGAACAAACCCAATCCAATTTGGAGTCAAAAAGGTGTCAAAATTCGCTCAAAAACGCGTCCAGGCCATCACCAAGCCCTTCCCAAAGGCTTGGTATTTGGGCTTGATGCTCAAACATCGCTCCCCCAAAGGCTCCCTAAACTCGCCACATATTCTGACATTTTCTACTCCGATATCCTTTGGGAAAATGGCCATAACTTCTTCGTCCGAACTCTGATTTCGATGATTCAAGATGATACAGAAAGAAGAGAAGTAGATCTACAACTTTAATTCTTTAAGTTTTTCGAAATAAGTTCAGGAGCTATACTCAAATTGGCTCTGAAGTAACTGCAGTGTAAATGGCAAGCCAAAAACGCAAATCTAGCCAAACCCGAACGTCGATCCAATTAACTTTTATCCCAATTCCTACAAAACAACATAACACATGCATGAATAGACACAAATACTTAAAATCAACCAAAAGATTAAGCTCAAACGCACTCAATTATGAGTATAAAACTCACTCATCAAGAGTTTTCTTTGTCTTGGGTATAACAAAGAACTATTGATGAGTATTACATGAATGAAGCATTAATGATGGACTTTTAATCTAGAGGAGATAGTAGACATTATGTTCTACTTGACTCTTCTAATGGATTGCTTATTCCGCTGCAGTTAAACTTGATGTTTATTGTATTTTTATCAGTTTAACACTGATGAAGACTAATGATAATTTATTCTGCATTATCTTAGTCATAATATTTCTTACTGGGCTAGTTGAGCTCACCCTTTTCTTTCAATTGTTCTCTTGAAAATGAGAATATAGTTGGGACGAGTCGGGGAACGGATTGACGGTCCGAGATGGTGGCTATAGTAGTCCTCACTATTTTTATAAAATAGTGTGATAATAATTGTAATGAGGACTCCATTGAGAGTGGATATAGTCTAGAAGGCAATATTCATGTTTAAACTCTCAGCTATGTTTTGTCGTATTTTGTACGACAATGGCATTAATTAAGTTGTATTTGATTTATGTTGTGTGATATCTGGCGACTCAAGATGGGTGATGTATACCTGTTTCGTGGGCATCACAGCAAGAGTGGATGAAGAGAGGAAATCTCAACCCTCGATTTAATTGGCCCATTTGAAATCCTCGCTCAAGTAGGAACTGTGGCCTATAGACTTGTTTTACTGCCAAGTATGTTGCGTGTTCATAACGTTTTTCACGTATTGATGTTACATTAATATGTGGACGACCCGAACCACATTATTGAATTAGAACCAGACGAGATAGCAGAAGATTTAACGTATGAAGAAGTACCTGTTAAAATATTGGATAAGAATGAATATATTCTACGCTCAAAGGTTATACCTCAAGAGTTAGAATCTGACGAGGTATCATCATCTCTTCGACATACCAGGTACGCACCCTAATTTTGAGGACGAAATTTCTTAAAAAGGGGAGGTTGTAAGACCCCAACTTTTATGAATAAAGATTAATTTCTCTCGAAATATATTTTTGAATATTATGGTGTGGATATGATATAATGTTATAGTTGTGGGTAATATTTACAAATTTTACAAAGTAAGCAAGTGGTTATATAATATTCGATTGGTCAGGGAATATTCGTTTTAACAGGGAATATTCGTACGACGGTACAATTATTGGTGGACCCCACAATGGAGGTATTGTTATAGTTAGAAAACGACAGAATTATATTTTTATAAAAATAACTGCGAAAGTTTTATCGTTAAACTGTTGAACTACCCGGTAGTAAAAGTACAGTAATACGCGTGTTTGCATAGTAGCACACGGTGTTGATTATTGATGCTTATGTGAGAAGTCACTCACTTATACTCAATTATTGCTACAGTAATCGCTGCATCATATCTCTCATATTATTGATTCAATTATATTACTGCCATGTTAGTATTTATTAACATATTAATGAATATATTACTTATAAATTACACATATATGGTCACCTTTGAAAAATGGCTGATTTTTCAACCTCTCTTTTAACCATAGCCAATGCCTCAGTTTCCACAGTTGAAGCAACCGAACTGATAGCCTATCAGGATGTTAAGGAAGCCTTAGATAAATGGATTATTCCTAAAATCAAATCAGAAACAATTTATAAAATTGGAACCTTTGATTTTATCAGTAAAAGAATAATTAAGACTTTTGAACATGTTGTTCCTTTACAGAATAATGATGAAATTTTATATTTATTACATGTTGAAGACTTGTACCCCTTTTTGCAAAAATATAAATATGTTCACATAGGACTTGTCCAAGTAGCCTTCAAACCTTTGACTTTACTTGGCCAAAATACCAGTATTCAGTGTACACTTAGAGAAGGTAGGTGTCTTAACTGGAAAGCCTCTCTCATGGGAGCTATTGAAACTAGCCTTGCCCATGGACCAATATATTTTAATATCTATCCGAATTTAAGTGTTGCCCTAACTGATAATAATTTGTCAAAAGTTTTAGAGATGAGAATTATATCTCATGGTTATGAATATCTACTCGGATCCCCTCCTTTTGCCATATTATTCCCGTATACACCTTAAAGTTTTAACAACTTTAAACCTTATATATCGAAAAACAAAAGCCCGGCCAAGGACATACTGTCCTTATAGATACTAATCTTTTTAGTAGTCAAGTGGCTATTCCCAGAATGATCCCTTGGGAAGAAATTACTTTCCCAAAACAATGGCAAATTACTAATGTCGTTCCTACCAGACCTATAATTAGACAAAACATTGAAGATGTTATTCAAACCAGTAATGGAAATATTTACCTAAAATTTCAAAGACCTTTTACCTAAAGTCGATCTATTAATAATATTTCTTATAATATTGATTTTCCTGAATCATCTAGACAATCTGTGTCTGACCCTTTAGAATCTGTTTATCAAGAGTCTAAAAATCCCAAAGAATGAGTCTCATCAAAATGAAGACATAATTAGAGGAATTCATATTTCTGAAAACCAAATACCTCATGGTATTTATGAGGCTACTCCTAAGAACAGAAGACCTTATAGTCTAACTGCTAGTGATATGAATTTTGAGTGTTAAATGGATTTTTCTCCAAATAGTAAAATTCGCCAATGTTTAAACCAGGAGTTTATGCAGAACAAATACCAGAATTTTAGAAATTGGTATTTTAAAAATCATGATAATGATAAGTTAGCAGAAATTAAAGCTAATTATTATGCTTATCTGAATAGTAACCAGTGTATATTATCATTTGCTAAATGGTATTATAATTTTGTCTTACATTCAGATTTTTACACTGAAAATCAACTGAATGTATTAACCGGAATTCAAAAAGATTGGATTACCACAAATGGTAATATTATTCAATCTATTCATCCCCCTCCTAAGTCTCTTGAACTTAGCTCTGGAAATGATAATTTAAAGCCCTTAGTTATTAATCCGTATGTTGATATTTCTGAAGTTTCTCATCAACAAGAAGAAGTTAAGATAAAAGACATTTTGCCCTTGTCTAAACAGAATAATTATACTAATCTATTCCTTCAAACTGTAGGAAAACAGTTAACCAGGATTGAAGAGCAAATAAATCATATTAATAATAATTGCCAAATTGTTCCTCAAAAAATTGACCTTCAACCTACAACTATTAAACCACCTTTAGAAGTTAGTAATTTTAAAATGAAATCTTCTAAAACCATTGATAATTTTATTGAAAATCTTTTAAATAAAATGAAAGATTTAAAACTCACACCCGCATCCTCGTCCCAGATCAATATGATGTCTGGACAACCTTCCTCTCATACCAGTAATAATGATACTGATACTGATAATGAAGAAGAAGATTCCGATTTTTCCCCTATTAATATTTTTGAAATCCAGAATAATTTTTAGGAAATGCAAAATATTAATAAAACTACTTATAGCTGAAAGCCTATTAATAGAATGGCTTTATCTAGACCTAGTAGGTACTACTACCCCAGACCTACTCCTCAGGATATTCTGTATGAAGAAGACTTTCTTCATTCCCAGAAGTCTTATCATGGTAAAACCATCTATGAATGGAATATCGATGGTAAGACGAATATCAAATTTTGAAACCATCCATCATATTTTGATGTATACAACGATCCAAAAATGAATGAAAACACGCACCATCGGATCATGCCGTTTCTTAGTAAATGGTTTTCTTGGCATTCTTAAAGGATGGTGGGATAATGTATTCTTTGATAACCAAAGAACTGAAATCCTTGAATCCTATAAGAATGATCTTGACCTATTACTAAACTTGAAACCGTAAGAGAAGATGCTTGTTACACCTTAGTTCAAGCTATCGTTCATCATTTTGTAGGACCGTGACGGTCAATCTGGAGTAAGTAGAGAACTCTTACAAAACCTTCGTTTGCCCATCCTTAACCCATTTCAGATGGTATAAAGATGTCTTTTTAATGAAAGTCATGCAAAGAGCAGATGCTAACAGTGAACATTGGAAAGCCAAATTTGTAGATGGACTCCCTACTTTCTTTGCTGAAAAAGTCCGTAAAAACTAAGAGATAAATATGACCGTATGAGTATCGCTTATGACCAGTATTCTTATGGTCATCTTATTTCAGTAATTATCAAAGAAGGATTGTCATTATGTAATGATATGAAACTTCAACAATTAATGAAAAAATAGAATCTTACTAAAAGACATGAGATAAGAGAATTTTGCGATCAATTCTCTCATGACACAAAATTATAGTATCCCCATAAGTCTAAGAAACAGCAAAGTTCTAGACCCTCTAAATCTTATCGAAAACGCTCTTCTAAGAAACCCTCTAAAACCAAAACCCCTGAAAAATCTTCCAGGAAAAAAAAGAGTAACAGAAAAAAAAATCTAAAATTCAATGTTATAAATGTGGAAAAACAGGACATTTTGCTAATAAATGCAATTCAAAATTAAAACAAAAACATAATGAATTATCCCTTGATGAGGATATCCAACAGCAAATTCTTAATTGTTTGTCTAATAACTATTCTGTGTCCAGCTCAGAAAATGATTTAGCAGAAGTCTATTCAGAATCTAAAAATAATTCTGACAATGAACAATGTCAAAACTGTACTATTAATAACTGTAATACAACTACTGAAGCTAATTACTGGAAAGCTATCGTTGAGATGAATGGTTTAGATATTGGAGGTCCTAGTATTAATGTCTTAACTGACAACCAAAAATCCCTTCTTGACCTAGCCGGACAAATTAAAGACCCAGAAATAAAATTAAAATTTTTAGAAATCTGTTATAAAACTCAAAAGAATGAAAATACTCTTCGCATTAATCAGTACAGTATGAAAGAGGTTATGAAACGTATTCATGGCGTTTCTACCATTGAGAAGCCTACTACTATTCAGGATCTAAAAAATGAAATAAATATTTTAAAATCTAAAATAAAACATTTACAGAATAGTAATATTACTATTTTTCAAGATTTAAACAATATTAAAAACCAGTGAAATCAAAAACAGGATAATTCAGGATCCTCCAAACAGTCTGAATCTTTTGATAAACCAGAATCTTCTGAACAATATTTAATGCTTATGAATCAAGTAGTTTTCCAGAAATGGTATATTAGAATTACTTTTATTATCAAACCAGATTTTATTATTAAAGACGCCATTGCTCTTGTTGATAGTGGTGCTGACATGAACTGTATTCAAGAAGGATTAATTCCTACCAAGTACTTCCAGAAGACCACTCAATCTCTAACTAGTGCAAGCGGTAATACTATGAATATTAAGTATAAAATTCCTGAAGCCTTAATCTGTAATCAAGGTCTCTATTTACCTACTTCTTTTGTTCTTATCCGTAATATGAATCAAAGTATCATTCTAGGCACCCCCTTTTTATGCCTTTTAATGCCTATTTCAAAAATTGATACTTTAGGAATTCATACAACTCTTAATAACAGACATATTATTTTTGAATTTAGTAGAGAACCTTACACTAAAGAATTAAATCAAGTCAAAAACATGATTTATTCTAAAGAAAAACAAATCAATTTTATTCAAAAAGAAATAAAATTTCTTACTACAGAACAGAGAATTTTACAACCTTCTCTACAGGAAAAAATAAAATTAATCCATAAAACTCTTCAAACTGAAATCTGGAGTGATGTCCCAAATGCCTTCTGGAACAGGAAGAAACATATTATTTCTCTTCCTTATATCCCTAATTTTAATGAGAAAAATATTCCTACCAAATCTCGACCCGAAAGGATGAAGAAAGAATATTTACTCCTTTGTAAAAGCGAAATTGAGTCCTTCAATGAAAAAAATTAATAAAACCCAAAGACTCTCCCCGAGCTGTCTTCGCTTTTTATGTCAATAAAAATTTAGAAATTGAACGAGGAACTCCACGACTCGTCATCAACTATAAACCTCTTAATGAAGCCCTTCAATGGATTAGATATCCAATTCCGAATAAAAAGGATCTTCTTGACCGTCTTCATGATGCCACTATTTTCTCTAAATTTGATATGAAATCAAGATTTTGGCAAATTCAAATTAGAGAACAGGATACTTATAAAACTGCTTTTACAGTACCTTTTGGTCACTATGAATAAAATGTTCTTCCATTTGGAGTAAAAAATGGAACTTCAGAATTCCAGCACATCATGAATGATATTTTTAATCCCTTTACTGAATTTATTATCTGTTACATTGATGATATTTTAATTTTCTCTTCATCCATTGAACAGCATATTAAACATTTAAATATTTTTTTAAAAATGTTATCATAAAAAATGGTTTGGTAGTTTCTGCCCCTAAAATGAAGCTTTTCCAAACAAAGATCAGATTTCTTGGACATAATATTTCTAATGGAACTATTATTCCAATTGATAGATGTATTGAATTTGCATCTAAGTTTCCGGATGAAATTAAAGACATTAATCAACTGTAAAGGTTTTTGGGAAGTTTAAATTATATTCGTGATTACTATCCAAATCTTTCCCAAGATGCTTCTATTATGTATACTCGCCTTCGAAAAAATCCTTTACCTTGGACTGAAGAACATACTGATGTAGTAAGAAAGATTAAATCTAGAGTTAAACAGTTACCTTGTTTGTCCTTACCTAATCCCGAATGGAAAAAGATCGTTCGGGGCCAAATTCCAATTCCAATCTGGGATATGGTGGTATTTTAAAATAATTTAATCCTAACAGTAACAAAGAAGATCTTATTCGCTTCACTTCAGGAACTTGGAAAGGACCCTCTTTAAATTATCCTACTATTAAAAAAGAATGTCTTTCAATTGTCAAATGTGTTTTAAAATTTCAGGATGATCTTTTAAATCAGCACTTTTTAATTAGAGTTGATTGTTTCAATTTGCAAAATGATCTTTAAAAAAGATGTTCAAAATTTAGCATCCAAACAGATATTTGCTACTTGGCAAAGTATTTTATCGATGTTGACTTTGATATTGAGTATATCAAAGGAAAAATGAATTTTTTACTAGGATTTTCTAACCAGAGAATATTTGCAGGAATGACCAGTAGAGGTCGTGGCCGCGGTCAACGAGGCATAATACTCTTGATAGTGGTTTTGCTGTATTGTATTGGACTGGTTGGTTTAGATGGATCATGAAGCATGTGCTTTATATCCATAGATGTTGTTTCTAGAATGATTTGCTCATACACATAACGATACTAGTTAAAACGAGGAGGAGACTGTTGAGTCGTTAAATAACGTCGTTTGATCTCCCATGAATCTTTCATCCATTTCTCATCATTCTGTTCAATAAATAATACTGTTTCTTCCACATAAGTATTTGGAATATACTATTTGGGTAAAAGAAGAACATCTTTTACTGTAGGTTGGCTAGAAGAAGCCGAAGAATTACTGGATTGAGGGTTCAAACTAGGAAATTCTGTATAATATAGATTAATTCTACCTCGGCCTCGTTGACCGCGACCACGACCTCTACTGGTCATTCCTGCAAATATTCTCTGGTTAGAAAATCCGGTAAAGAATTCTGTTTTCCTTTGATATACTCAATATCAAAGTCAAATGCTGATAAAATACTTTACCAAGTAGCAAATATCTGTTTGGATGCTAAATTTTGAACATCTTTTTTAAAGATCTGTTTTGCAGCTGAACAGTCAACTCTAATTAAAAAGTGCTGATTTAAAAGATCATCCTGAAATTTTAAAACACATTTGATCTCATGAAATTACTGTTGATTAGGGGGTAGGGGTTCTACCCAAAACTATGAGCCAATAGGTTTCTTCCTGTATGGCAGTTTTTGTTAAGAGAATATAATGTTCTGATATATAAAACTGTTCTAAGAAGTAAGAACGATTATGATTATCAGTTGCAGATTGATATGCTATTTTGTATCGATTACTATTCTCAGTATGATAATCTAAAAGCCCAAGTAAGGAAACATAATAATTAACGAAAACAATAATTAAAACTTATAGAAGAGTCTTGGATATCTTCAAACTTCAAATTTATATATTTATCAAGTATTTTACAGAGAGATGTACAAAGAGAATACAAAGGAAAATTCTAAAGAAAGTTCTGCCTCAAAAAGGGTGAGGTCTCCCTTATTTTTACAAAAGAGAAGGAGAGAAAGGACCAGACGTGTCCTGGATAGTGGAGTCGAGCAGTAATCCTTATCTTTTCTTCTTTATCCCTTAGCCGTAAGAAGTGGAGGATAAGAGACAAGTCATCGACCTAGTGGAATCTTTGTTGTGGACAGTGTGGTACATCAACTTTTGATGATTGAGAGGCAAATTGGATATGCATCATTGTTGGTGGGAACACTGTACTTGTTTTCTTTTGATTATTAAGGTTGTAGTGGAGAATAACTTTATTTTCCTTTTCCTTTCTTGTCCTACGCCATCTTCTCAGAAATCATTGAAGTGAGAGAGTCCCAAAAGTCTCCCATGGTAGGCTCTGGTTCTTGACTTTCTCCTACTAAAACATTGAATTGATTGTCATCCTGTTCAGAGTCTTCATCACTGTTAATAGTCTTCATGGAGGCATCATTCGGGACTAAGGATTGTAAGAATTGTGTCTTCATATAATCCATAGTTTTAACTAAGAGTTCTGTTTCAGTTAAGTTTGGAAACTTTTGTTTTAAGTCTGTTTGAATTTTAACAAAAGGATTTACTGATGTTGATTCTGGAAGGCTCTGAGGTATAACATCTAAACAGGCCTGGGTATGACCTTTTATGGCCTTGAGGAGTTCTAGTAAAGTGGGGTTAAGCCCTTTGTCCCACTACTTGGTAAAATATACTCTTTTTAGGCGAGGGATCTTATTCTGGTAATCACACTGAAAATCCCACTTCCAAATCCAAGGAATTCCAAAACGGATTATGAAATGGGCAAACAGTTTTTGCATAGATAAATCTTTATTTACTGGTATATGGACATAGGCAACTTGCCATTCCTTGAATGCTGTTTGAACGGATTCTGGTAGGGTATCAATTGTAATACCTATTTTATCCCACCAAACGAAAAACCAGTTGGGAATTTCGTTTCGTAAAACTTCGGGACAGATTCGGATAAACCAAGAGTGGTTGTGAATGGGATTCTGATAATAAAATACTTGCGTAAAGGAATCAATATAATCCCAATAGTTGTACCTAGTTTCTGTTAAATGAGTGGATTCAATAGTACGGGTAGTCTGGGGATTAATACCCCAATTAGCAAGAGGCATAATACTCTTGATAGTGGTTTTGCTGTATTGTATTGGATTTGGTTGGTTTAGATGGATCATAAAGCATGTGCTTTATATCCATAGATGTCTTTTTTCTAGAATGATTTGCTCATACACATAACGATACTAGTTAAAACGAGGAGGAGGCTGTTAAGTCGTTAAATAACGTCGTTTGATCTCCCATGAATCTTTCATCCATTTCTCATCATTACGCTCAATAAACAATCTTTGCTTTCTTCCACATAAGTATTTGGAATATACTGTTTGGGTAAAAGAAGAACATCTTTTTCTGTAGGTTGGCTAGAAGAAGCCGAAGAATTACTGGATTGAGGGTTCAAGCTAGGAAATTCTGTATAATATAGATTAGTTCTGCCTCGGCCTCGTTGACCGCGGCCACGACCTCTACTGGTCATTCCTGTAAATATTCTCTGGTTAGAAAATCCGGTAAAGAATTCTGTTTTCCTTTGATATACTCAATATCAAAGTCAAATACTGATAAAATACTTTACCAAGTAGCAAATATCTGTTTGGATGCTAAATTTTGAACATCTTTTTTAAAGATCTGCTTTTTCAAATTGAGCAAATCGACTCTAATTAAAAGTCTTGATTTAAAAGATCATCCTGAAATTTTAAAACACATTTGACAATTGAAAGACATTCTTTTTTAATAGTAGGATAATTTAAAGAGGGTCCTTTCCAAGTTCCTGAAGTGAAGCGAATAAAATCTTCTTTGTTACTGTTAGGATTAAATTGTTTTAAAATACCACCATATCCGGTATTGGAAGCATTGGTCTGAACGATCTTTTTCCATTCGGGATTAGGTAAGGACAAACAAGGTAACTGTTTAACTCTAGATTTAATCTTTCTTACTGCATCAGTATGTTCTTCAGTCCAAGGTAAAGGATTTTTTCGAAGGCGAGTATACAGAATAGAAGCATCTTGGGAAAGATTTGGATAGTAATCACGAATATAATTTAAACTTCCCAAAAACCTTTGCAGTTGATTAATGTCTTTAATTTCATCCGGACACTTAGATGCAAATTCAATACATCTATCAATTAGAATAATAGTTCCATTAGAAATATTATGTCCAAGAAATCTGATCTTTGTTTGGAAAAGCTTCATTTTAGGGGTAGAAACTACCAAACCATTTTTTATGATAACATTTTTTTAAAAATATTTAAATGTTTAATATGTTGTTCAATGGATGAAGAGAAAATTAAAACATCATCAATGTAACAGATAATAAATTCAGTAAAGGGATTAAAAATATCATTCATGATGTGCTGGAATTCTGAAGGTCCATTTTTTACTCCAAATGTAAGAACATTTTATTCATAGTGACCAAAAGGTACTGTAAAAGCAGTTTTATAAGTATCCTGTTCTCTAATTTGAATTTGCCAAAATCCTGATTTCATATCAAATTTAGAGAAAATAGTGGCATCATGAAGACGGTCAAGAAGATCCTTTTTATTCGGAATTGGATATCTAATCCATTGAAGGGCTTCATTAAGAGGTTTATAGTTGATGACGAGTCGTGGAGTTCCTCGTTCAATTTCTGAATTTTTATTGACATAAAAAGCAGTACAGCTCCAGGGAGAGGTACTGGGTTTTATTAATTTTTTCTGTTGAAGGGACTCAATTTCAGTTTTACAAAGGAGTAAATATTCTTTCTTCATCTGGCTGGGTCGAGATTTGGTAGGAATATTTTTCTCATTAAAATTAGGGATATAAGGAAGAGAAATAATATGTTTATTCCTGTTCCAAAAGGCATTTGGGACATCACTGCAGATTTCAGTTTGAAGAGTTTTATGGATTAATTTTATTTTTTCCTGTAGAGAAGGTTGTAAAATTCTCTGTTCATAGTAAGAAATTTTATTTCTTTTGAATAAAATTGATTTGTTTTTCTTTAGAATAAATCATGTTTTGACTTGATTTAATTCTTTAGTGTAAGGATTACGTAATAAATTCAAAAACAATATATCTCATTATTAAGAGTTATATGAATTCCTAAAGTATCAATTTTGAAATAGGCATTAAAAGGCATAAAAGGGGGTGCCTAGAATGATACTTTGATTCATATTACGGATAAGAACAAAAGAAGTAGGTAAACAGAGACCTTGATTACAGATTAAGGCTTCAGGAATTTTATACTTAATATTCATAGTATTACCGCTTGCACTAGTTAGAGATTGAGTGGTCTTCTGGAAGTACTTGGTAGGAATTAATCCTTCTTGAATACAGTTCATGTCTGCACCACTATCAACAAGAGCAATGGCGTCTTTAATAATAAAATCTGGTTTGATAATAAAAGTATTTCTAATATACCATTTCTGGAAAACTACTTGATTCATAAGCATTAAATATTGTTCAGAAGATTCTGGTTTATCAGAAGATTCAAGCTGTTTGGAGGATCCTGAATTATCCTGTTTTTGATTTAACTAGTTTTTAATATTGTTTAAATCTTGAAAAATAGTAATATTACTATTCTGTAAATGTTTTATTTCAGATTTTTAAATATTTATTTCATTTTTTAGATCTTGAATAGTAGTAGGCTTCTTAATGGTAGAAACGCGATGAATACGTTTTATAACCTCTTTCATACTGTACTGATTAATGGGAAGAGTATTTTCATCTTTTTGAGTTTTATAATAAATTTCTAAAAATTTTAATTTAATTTATGGGTCTTTAATTTGATCGGCTAGGTCAAGAAGGGATTTTTGGTGGTCAGTTAAGACATTAATACTAGGACCTCCAATATCTAAACCATTCATCTCGACGATAGCTTTCCAGTAATTAGCTTCAGTAGTTGTATTACAATTATTAATAGTACAGGTTTGACATTGTTCATTGTCAGAATTATTATCAGATTCTGAATAGACTTCTGCTAAATCATTTTCTGAGCTGGACTCAGAATAGTTATTAGACAAACAATTAAGAATTTGCTATTGGATATCCTCATCAAGGGATAATTCATTAAGTTTTTGTTTTAATTTTGAATTGCATTTATTAGCAAAATGTCCTGTTTTTCCACATTTATAACATTGAATTTTAGATTTATCTTTTTTTCTGTTACTCTTTTTTTCCTGGAAGATTTTTCAGGGGTTTTTGTTTTAGAGGGTTTCTTAGAAGAGCATTTTCGGTAAGATTTAGAGGGTCTAGAACTTTGCTGTTTCTTAGACTTATGGGGATACTGATAATTTTGTGTCATAAGAGAATTGATCACAAAATTCTCCTATCTCATGTCTTTTAGTAAGATTCTATTTTTTCATTAATTGTTGAAGTTTCATATCATTACATAATGACAATCCTTCTTCGATAATTACTGAAATAAGATGACCATAAGAATACTAGTCATAAGGGATACTCATACGGTCATGTTTATCTCTTAGTTTTTTAAGGACTTTTTCAGCAAAGAAAGTAGGGAGTCCATCTACAAATTTGGCTTTCCAATGTTCACTGTTAGCATCTGCTCTTTGCATGACTTTCATTAAAAAGACATCTTTATACCATCTGAAATGGGTTAAGGATGGGCAATGAAGTTTCTGTAAGAGTTCTCTACTTTTATCGGTATTGATCTGTCTTGGTCCTACAAAATGATGAACGATAGCTTGAACTAAGGTGTAACAAGCATCTTCTCTTCTAGTTTCAAGTTTAGTAATAGGGTCAGTATCATTCTTATAGGATTGAAGGATTTTAGTTCTTTGGTTATCAGAGAGTACATTATATTAGAGAGTACATTATATTAAGGGAGGATCGAAGAAAAGGGTTGATCAAGCACGTCTGTCAACTATTTACAAGAAATAATAGCCACACTCCACAAGACAGATAAAGGCAAGGATTCAAAACGCGACTTTGGTGACGTCCCACTTAATCAAGCATTAACCTTGATCTATCTTAATTAATACATGGCATGAAATTTTAAAAACATATTAAATATATCTTTACAGATAAATTACCACATATATGATCTCATGAAATTACTGTTGATTAGGGGGTAGGGGTTCTACCCAAAACTATGAGCCAACAGGTTTCTTCCTGTATGGCAGTTTTTGTTAAGAGAATATAATGTTCTGATATATAAAATTGTTCTAAGAAGTAAGAACGATTATGATTATCAGTTGCAGATTGATATGCTATTTTGTATCGATTACTATTCTCAGTATGATAATCTAAAAGCCCAAGTAAGGAAACATAATAATTAACGAAAGCAATAATTAAAACTTATAGAAGAGTCTTGGATATCTTCAAACTTCAGATTTATATATTTATCAAGTATTTTACAGAGAGATGTACAAAGAGAATACAAAGGAAAATTCTAAAGAAAGTTCTGCCTCAAAAAGGGTGAGGTCTCCCTTATTTTTACAAAAGAGAAGGAGAGAAAGGACCAGACGTGTCCTGGATAGTGGAGTCGAGCAGTAATCCTTATCTTTTCTTCTTTATCCCTTAGCCGTAAGAAGTGGAGGATAAGAGACAAGCTGTCGGCCTAGTGGAATACTGTTGTGGACAGGTGGCTGTCAACTTTTGATGATTGAGAGGCAGCTGGATATGCATCATTGTTGGTGGGAACACTGTACTTGTTTTCTTTTGATTATTAAGGTTGTAGTGGAGAATAACTTTATTTTCCTTTTCCTTTCTTGTCCTACGCCATCTTCTCAGAAATCATTGAAGTGAGAGAGTCCCAAAAGTCTCCAATGGTAGGCTCTGGTTCTTGACTTTCTCCTGCTAAAACATTGAATTGATTGTCATCCTGTTCAGAGTCTTCATCACTGTTAATAGTCTTCATGGAGGCATCATCCGGGACTAAGGATTGTAAGAATTGTGTCTTCATATAATCCATAGTTTTAACTAAGAGTTCTGTTTCAGTTAAGTTTGGAAACTTTTGTTTTAAGTCTGTTTGAATTTTAACAAAAGGATTTACTGATGTTGATTCTGGAAGGCTCTGAGGTATAACATCTAAACAGGCCTGGGTATGACCTTTTATGGCCTTGAGGAGTTCTAGTAAAGTGGGGTTAAGCCCTTTGTCCCACTACTTGGTAAAATATACTCTTTTTAGGCGAGGGATCTTATTCTGGTAATCACACTAAAAATCCCACTTCCAAATCCAAGGAATTCCAAAACGGATTATGAAATGGGCAAACAGTTTTTGCATAGATAAATCTTTATTTACTGGTATATGGACATAGGCAACTTGCCATTCCTTGAATGCTGTTTGAACGGATTCTGGTAGGGTATCAATTGTAATACCTATTTTATCCCACCAAACGAAAAACCAGTTGGGAATTTCGTTTCGTAAAACTTCGGGACAGATTCGGATAAACCAAGAGTGGTTGTGAATGGGATTCTGATAATAAAATACTTGCGTAAAGGAATCAATATAATCCCAATAGTTGTACCTAGTTTCTGTTAAATGAGTGGATTCAATAGTACGGGTAGTCTGGGGATTAATACCCCAATTAGCAAGAGGCATAATACTCTTGATAGTGGTTTTGCTGTATTGTATTGGACTGGTTGGTTTAGATGGATCATAAAGCATGTGCTTTATATCCATAGATGCTGTTTCTAGAATGATTTGCTCATACACATAACGATACTAGTTAAAACGAGGAGGAGACTGTTAAGTCGTTAAATAACGTCGTTTGATCTCCCATGAATCTTTCATCCATTTCTCATCATTCTGTTCAATAAACAATACTGTTTCTTCCACATAAGTATTTGGAATATACTGTTTGGGTAAAAGAAGAACATCTTTTACTGTAGGTTGGCTAGAAGAAGCCGAAGAATTACTGGATTGAGGGTTCAAGCTAGGAAATTCTGTATAATATAGATTAGTTCTGCCTCGGCCTCGTTGACCGCGGCCACGACCTCTACTGGTCATTCCTGTAAATATTCTCTGGTTAGAAAATCCGGTAAAGAATTCTGTTTTCCTTTGATATACTCAATATCAAAGTCAAATACTGATAAAATACTTTACCAAGTAGCAAATATCTGTTTGGATGCTAAATTTTGAACATCTTTTTTAAAGATCTGTTTTCCAGCTGAACAGTCAACTCTAATTAAAAAGTGCTGATTTAAAAGATCATCCTGAAATTTTAAAACACATTTGACAATTGAAAGACATTCTTTTTTAATAGTAGGATAATTTAAAGAGGGTCCTTTCCAAGTTCCTGAAGTGAAGCGAATAAAATCTTCTTTGTTACTATTAGGATTAAATTGTTTTAAAATACCACCATATCCGGTATTGGAAGCATCGGTCTGAACGATCTTTTTCCATTCGGGATTAGGTAAGGACAAAACAAGGTAACTGTTTAACTCTAGATTTAATCTTTCTTACTGCATCAGTATGTTCTTCAGTCCAAGGTAAAGGATTTTTCCGAAGGCGAGTACACATAATTGAAGCATCTTGGGAAAGATTTGGATAGTAATCACGAATATAATTTAAACTTCCCAAAAACCTTTGCAGTTGATTAATGTCTTTAATTTCATCCGGAAACTTAGATGCAAATTCAATACATCTATCAATTGGAATAATAGTTCCATTAGAAATATTATGTCCAAGAAATCTGATCTTTGTTTGGAAAAGCTTCATTTTAGGGGCAGAAACTAACAAACCATTTTTTATGATAACATTTTTAAAAATATTTAAATGTTTAATATGTTGTTTTAATGGATGAAGAGAAAATTAAAACATCGTCAATGTAACAGATAATAAATTTAGTAAAGGGATTAAAAATATCATTCATGATGTGCTGGAATTTTGAAGGTCCATTTTTTACTCCAAATGGAAGAACATTCCATTCATAGTGACCAAAAGGTACTGTAAAAGCAGTTTTATAAGTATCCTGTTCTCTAATTTGAATTTGCCAAAATCCTGATTTCATATCAAATTTAGAGAAAATAGTGGCATCATGAAGACGGTCAAGAAGTTCCTTTTTATTCGGAATTTAATATCTAATCCATTGAAGGGCTTCATTAAGAGGTTTATAGTTGATGACGAGTCGTGGAGTTCCTCGTTCAATTTCTGAATTTTTATTGACATAAAAGCAGTACAGAACAGCTCCAGGGAGAGGTACTGGGTTTTATTAATTTTTTCTGTTGAAGGGACTCAATTTCAGTTTTACAAAGGAGTAAATATTCTTTCTTCATCTGGCTGGGTCGAGATTTGGTAGGAATATTTTTCTCATTAAAATTAGGGATATAAGGAAGAGAAATAATATGTTTCTTCTGTGCTCCGAAAGGCATTGGGGACATCAACTGCAGATTTCGGTTTGAAGAGTTTTATGGATTAATTTTATTTTTCCCGTAGAGAAGGTTGTAAAATTCTACGTTACGTAGTAAGAAATTTTATTTCTTTTTGAATAAAATTGATTTGTTTTCTTTAGAATAAATCATGTTTTTGACTTGATTTAATTCTTTACGGTAAGGTTCTGTAATAAATTCAAAAACAATATGTCTGTTATTAAGAGTTGTATGAATTCCTAAAGTATAAATTTTTGAAATAGGCATTAAATGGCATAAAAAGGGGGTGCCTAGAATGATACTTTGATTCATATTATGGATAAGAAAAAAAGAAGTAGGTAAACAAAGACCTTGATTACAGATTAAGGCTTCAGGAATTTTATACTTAATATTCATAGTATTACCGCTTGCACTAGTTAGAGATTGAGTGGTCTTCTGGAAGTACTTGGTAGGAATTAATCCTTCTTGAATATAGTTCATGTCAGCACCACTATCAACAAGAGCAATGGCGTCTTTAATAATAAAATCTAGTTTGATAATAAAAGTAATTCTAATATACCATTTCTGGAAAACTACTTGATTCATAAGCATTAAATATTGTTCAGAAGATTCTGGTTTATCGAAGAAGATTCAGTTGCTTGGAGGATCTGAATTATCCTGTTTTTGATTTAACTAGTTTTTAATATTGTTTAAATCTTGAAAAATAGTAATATTACTATTCTGTAAATGTTTTATTTCAGATTTTAATATATTTATTTCATTTTTTAGATCCTGAATAGTAGTAGGCTTCTCAATGGTAGAAACGCCATGAATACGTTTCATAACCTCTTTCATACTGTACTGATTAATAGGAAGAGTATTTTCATCCTTTTGAGTTTTATAACAGATTTCTAAAAATTTTAATTTAATTTCTAGGTCTTTAATTTGATCGGCTAGGTCAAGAAGGGATTTTTGGTGGTCAGTTAAGACATTAATACTAGGACCTCCAATATCTAAACCATTCATCTCGACGATAGCTTTCCAATAATTAGCTTCAGTAGCTGTATTACAGTTATTTATAGTATAGGTTTGACATTGTTCATTGTCAGAATTATTATCAGATTCTGAATAGACTTCTGCTAAATCTTTTTCTGAGCTGGACTCAGAATAGTTATTAGACAAACAATTAAGAATTTGTTGTTGGATATCCTCATCAAGGGATAATTCATTAAGTTTTTGTTTTAATTTTGAATTGCATTTATTAGCAAAATGTCCTATTTTTCCACATTTATAACATTGAATTTTAGATTTATCTTTTTTTCTGTTACTCTTTTTTTTCCTGGAAGATTTTTCAGGGGTTTTGGTTTTAGAGAGTTTCTTAGAAGAACGTTTTCGGTAAGATTTAGAGGGTCTAGAACTTTGCTGTTTCTTAGACTTATGGGGATACTGTAATTTTGTGTCATAAGAGAATTGATCGCAAAATTCTCCTATCTCATGTCTTTTAGTAAGATTCTGTTTTTTCATTAATTGTTGAAGTTTCATATCATTACATAATGACAATCCTTCTTCGATAATTACTGAAATAATATGACCATAAGAATACTGGTCATAAGGGATACTCATACGGTTATGTTTATCTCTTAGTTTTTTACGAACTTTTTCAACAAAGAAAGTAGGGAGTCCATCTACAAATTTGGCTTTCCAATGTTCACTGTTAGCATCTGCTCTTTGCATGACTTTCATTAAAAAGACATCTTTATACCATCTGAAATGGGTTAAGGATGGGCAACGAAGGTTTTGTAAGAGTTCTCTACTTCTATCGGTATTGATCTGTCCTGGTCCTACAAAATGATGAACGATAGCTTGAACTAAGGTGTAACAAGCATCTTCTCTTCTGGTTTCAAGTTTAGTAATAGGGTCAGTATCATTCTTATAGGATTGAAGGATTTCAGTTCTTTGGTTATCAAAGAGTACATTATCCCACCATCCTTTAAGAATTCCAGTAAAACCATTTACTAAGAAACGACAGATCTGATGGTCTGTGTTTTCATTCTGTTTGTAGACTGTTGTATACATCAAAATATGATGGATGGTTTCAAAAATTTGATATTCTGTCTTACCATCGATATTCCATTCATAGATGGTTTTACCATGATAAGACTTCTGGGAATGAAGAAAGTCTTCTTCATACAGAATATCCTGAGGAGTAGGTCTGGGGTAGTAGTACCTACTAGGTCTAGATAAAGCCATTCTATTAATAGGCTTTCAGATATAAGTAGTTTTATTAATATTTTGCATTTCCTGAAAATTATTCTGGATTTCAAAAATATTAATAGGGGAAAAATCAGAATCTTCTTCTTCATTATCAGTATCAGTATCATTATTACTGGTATGAGAGGAAGGTTGTCCAGACATCATATTGATCTGGGACGAGGATGCGGGTGTGAGTTTTAAATCTTTCATTTTATTTAAAAGATTTTCAATAAAATTATCAATGGTTTTAGAAGATTTCATTTTAAAATTACTAACTTCTAAAGGTGGTTTAATAGTTGCTGGTTGAAGGTTAATTTTTTGAGGAATAATTTGGCAATTATTATTAATATGATTTATTTGCTCTTCAATCCTGGTTAACTGTTTTCCTACAGTTTGAAGGAATAGATTAGTATAATTATTCTGTTTAGACAAGGGAAAAATGTCTTTTATCTTAACTTCTTCTTGTTGATGAGAAACTTCAGAAATATCAACATACGGATTAATAACTAAGGGCTTTAAATTATCATTTCCAGAGCTAAGTTCAAGAGACTTATGAGGGGGATGAATAGATTGAATAAAATTACCATTTGTGGTAATCCAATCTTTTGAATTAAGTTAATACATTCATTGATTTTCAAATGTAAAAATCAATGTAAGACAAAATTATAATTCCATTTAGCAAATGATAATATACTGGTTACTTCTTCGTATAAGCATAATAATTAGCTTTAATTTACGCTAACTTATCATTATCATGATTTTTAAAATACCAATTTCTAAAATTAAAGGTATTTGTTCTGCATAAACTCCTGGTTTAAACATTGGCGAATTTTACTATTTGGAGAAAAATCCATTTAACACTCAAAATTCATATCACTGGCAGTTGGACTATAAGGTCTTCTGTTCTGAGGAGTAGCCTCATAAATACCATGAGGTATTTGGTTTTCAGAAATATGAATTCCTCTAATTATGTCTTCATTTTTAACGCACTCATTCTGGGATTTTTAGACTCTTGATAAACAGATTCTAAAGGGTCAGACACAGATTGTCTAGATGATTCAGGAAAATCAATATTATAAGAAATATTATTAATAGATCGACTTCGGGTAAAAGGTCTTTGAAATTTTAGGTAAATATTTCCATTACTGGTTTGAATAACATCTTCAATATTTTGTCTAATTATAGGTCTGGTAGGAACGGCATTAGTAATTTGCCATTGTTTTGGGAAAGTAATTTCTTCCCAAGGGATCATTCTGGGAATAGCCACTTGACTACTAAAAAGATTAGTATCTATAAGGACAGATGTATGTCCTTCTTTGCTTTTTAACTTTCGATATAAGGGTTTAAAGTTGTTAAAACTTTAAGGTGTATACGGAATAATATGGCAAAAAGAGGGGATCCGGGTAGATATTCATAACCATGAGATATAATTCTCATCTCTAAAACTTTTGACAAATTATTATCATTTAGGGCAACACTTAAATTTGGATAGATATTAAAATATACTGGTCCATGGGCAAGGCTAGTTTCAATAGCTCCCATGAGAGAGGCTTTCCAGTTAAGACACTTACCATCTCTAAGTGTACACTGAATACTGGTATTTTGGCCAAGTAAAGTCAAAGGTTTGAAGGCTACTTGGACAAGTCCTATGTGAACATATTTATATTTTTGCAAAAAGGGGTACAAGTCTTCAACATGCAATAAATATAAAATTTCATCATTATTCTGTAAAGGAACAGCATGTTCAAAAGTCTTAATTATTCTTTTACTGATAAAATCAAAGGTTCCAATTTTATAAATTGTTTCTAGTTTGATTTTAGGAATAGTCCATTTATCTAAGGCTTCCTTAACATCCTGATAGGCTATCAGTTCGGTTGCTTCAACTGTAGAAGCTGAGGCATTGGCTACGGTTGAAAGAGAGATTGAAAAATCAGCCATTTTTCAAAGGTGACCATATATGTGTAATTTATAAGTAATATATTCATTAATATGTTAATAAATACTAACATGGCTCTGATACCAATCAAGAGTTCTCTTTGTCTTGGGAATAACAAAGAACTATTGATGAGTATTACAGGAATGAGGCATTAATGATGGACTTTTAATCTAGAGGAGATAGTAGACATTATGTTCTACTTGACTCTTCTAATGGATTGCTTATTCCGCTGCAGTTAAACTTGATGTTTATTGTATTTTATCAGTTTAACACTGATGAAGACTAATGATAATTTATTCTGCATTATCTTAGTCATAATATTTCTTAGGGCTAGTTGAGCTCACCCTTTTCTTTCATTATTCTCTTCAGGAAATGAGAATATAGCTGGGACGAGTCGGGGAACGGATTGACGGTTCGAGATGGTGGCTATAGTAGTCCTCACTATTTTTATAAAATAGTGTGATAATAATTGTAATGAGGACTCAATTGAGAGTGGATATTGTCTAGAAGGCAATATTCGTGTTTAAACTCTCAGCTATGTTTTGTCGTATTTTGCACGACAGTTGCATTAATTAAGTTGTATTTGATTTATGTAGTGTGATATCTGGCGACTCAAGATGGGTGATGTACACCTGTTTTGGGGGCGTCACAGCAAGAGTCGATGAAGAGAGGAAATCTCAACCCTCGATTTAATTGGCCCATTTGAAATCCTCGATGAAGTAGGAACTGTGGCCTATAGACTCATTTTACCGCCAAGTATGTTGCGTGTTCATAACATTTTTCACGTATTGATGTTACGTTAATATGTGGACGACCCGAACCACATTATTGAATTAGAACAAGACGAGATAGCAGAAGATTTAACGTATGAAGAGGTACCTGTTAAAATATTGGATAAGAATGAATATATTCTACACTCAAAGGTTATACCTCAAGAGTTAGAATCTGACGAGGTGTCATCATCTCTTCGACATACCAGGTACGCACCCTAATTTTGAGGACGAAATTTCATAAAAAGGGGAGGTTGTAAGACCCCAACTTTTATGAATAAAGATTAATTTCTCTCAAAATATATTTTTGAATATTATGGTGTGGATATGATATAATGTTATAGTTGTGGGTAATATTTACAAATTTTACAAAGTAAGCAAGTGGTTATATAATATTCGATTGGTCAGGGAATATTCGTTTTAACAGGGAATATTTGTACGACGGCACAATCATTGGTGGACCCCACAATGGAGGTATTGTCGTAGTTAGAAAATGACAGAATTATCTTTTTATTAAAATAACGGCGAAAGTTTTACCGTTAAACTGTTGAACTACCCGGTAGTAAAAGTACAGTAATACGTGTGTTTGCATAATAGCACACGGTGTTGATTATTGATGCTTATGTGAGAAGTCACTCAGTTATACTCAATTATTGCTACAGTAATTGCTGCATCATATCTCTCATATTATTGATTCAATTATTGTCACAGTATCATCTGCATAATATGTTATATTATTAAATCAATAATTGAGACGACAAAGTTATTCATATTATTATTTGCAATATTGATATGTCTAGAAGTTACATCGAGGAGAGGTTTGGTCACTTAATTGCGCATTGATAAGGAGAAATCCTTATCGGAAAGCCCCCTCTTTCCTGGGAATGACCTGGTTGTTAAATATTTTGAGTTATAATATTAATGATGAATAAGTTCGTGTTGATTAAAGATGAAATCGATAGTTCCAATGTGTTGAGATTATTAGTGTTAGTGGAAATCGACATTTATTTCGATAATAATTGATGTCTGGAAGTTATATTGACCAATCGGGTAATTAATCGGATAAATGAGAATTTAATTGCTATTAATTCACATGCTTATAACTATGTGTTCACATGTGTGTACTATTGATTCACATGTATGTACTATTAGGGGGTGGTGCAAGATTGATAATACTTGCATGACTAAATTAAAAATAGAGATATAGATGAAGGTACTATACTATAATTATTTTTTTCACATGCTTATAACTATTGAGTCACATGATTGTACTATTGATTCACATGATGTACTATTAGGGGAGGTGGTGCAAGTTTGATAATACTTGCAGGACTAAATTAAAAATAAAGGAAAGGATAAAGGTATTATACTGTAATATTTCGAGCCCCAAAACGTGCAATTATCAAAACTATGTTTTCCTATAAATAGAATCTCATTCTTCCTTTATTCTCACGAATTCACTAAGACTCACAAGAGCAATTATAGAGAGAGAAGCTATAGAGAGAAAAAAGAAGAGAAGTCTGCTACTTCACTATTCAAGTATCCAGTCTTCTTCTGAGGTAAGGGGTATTATTTATTTCATATTCTGAATTGATATTATTTTTTATATTCGTATGAATATTATTTTCATTCAATATTCATAAAGAATATTATCTTCGTTCAATATTTGTAGGAATATTATTTTCGTTCAACAGTCGTAAGGGGTATTATTTATTTCATATCCTGAAGAGATATTATTTTTTTGTATTCGTATGAATACTATCTTCATTAAATATTCATTGGAATATTATTTTCGTTCAATGGATGTTATTTTTTTTCAATACTCGCTTGAAATAATATTTTCTTCCATACTCTGTAATATGTAAGTTGAAAGTAGTATGCACACAAGCCAATCATGTTTGATGATAAAGCATATACTTTGTAAACAATCTTATTCATTTATTAATAAAAGTATTAATTTATTAAAGGCTTTTAATTATCTACATGATCTTTGTTTTTATAATATGTGATAAACCCATAGTTTTAAGCAATGCTTTTAGAATAATGATGATGATCATTCTAATGAGATCTAAATTCTTAGAAAGCTTAAAACTAAAATAGTTCCCCAATCGTTGGATTACTAAATTGGGGATTAGTGAATCTGGATAGATTGGTACATCGTTGCTTGCTCATTGGATGAGGATGATTGATCTCATGATCATTTGTGTGGAGACACTAAAGCAAGTATGTAGGTGCTTATTAGAGAATAAGTTCACTGAGCGTTGGCTCGCTAAGGAATACCTAATGGAGTTTTATTTGCTGTCAATAGGAATTCTGTAGTGATAGTAATCTGAAGTGATCCTTGGACTTGAGATCATCATAGTATCTTGTGTATGATGAGTTATACTTTGACTTATTCCTTAAGACCCTTAGGGTATATCAAAGGGTATGCTTGGGTATAATAAGTTGTATGCATGGAGATAATGTATGATCGATAAAGAATCTACCACTTAATAAATAAAAGAGAAATGTCCTATGTGATTCGATAAATGACAACCCAAGTAGTCCTTGGCATAAGCGAATGAAATTAGAAAGGAGTTTCTAATTTGCATTATTTGAGTTGTGCATTTAAGGATCGAAATACATATAATTAAATAAAATAAGACTTGACAAGAATTCCATGTCTTATATTTAATTGGGACATTGTATGGTGGAAGGATTGAATTATGCGATAACTATTTACTCAAAGGTTCTTTAATGATTAATGTTGAAATCTATATTATCTGGAAAGTCGTTGATCGCTAGGGAGAACATCCCTATTGTAGAATAAATATTATTTATTTAAATAAATTAATTGTTTAATTTATTTATTTAAATAAGATTAAATTGTTCTAATTGATTTATTCACAACCTAGGTTTAATATGGAGAACCTAAAGAGTCACACCATAAAAGGAAGAATAATTATTTAAGAAGTAAATGGCATAATCGTAATAATATGTTATGTATATTTAATTTAATCTATGGTGATAGAATAAATTAAATAGCTTAATATTATTATTTAATATTTTAGAAATATTAAATATAAATTAATAAGAGAAGTCTTATTAATATTATTACAATTATTATTATTTTAATTTCTAAAAGAGTTTAGGAATTAATTTAATATAAGTACTCTCATTTATTCCTAATAAGATTAGGAGGTTAAATTAATTAAAAGAGTTTAATTAATTATCCCTAATAAGATTAGGGAGCCTAATTAATTAAAAAAAGAATTTAATTAATTAAATAAAACCCAATTC
This sequence comes from Panax quinquefolius, assembly GCA_020205615.1. Lineage (NCBI taxonomy): Eukaryota > Viridiplantae > Streptophyta > Magnoliopsida > Apiales > Araliaceae > Panax > Panax quinquefolius. Next base: position 49,982,751 of record CM035159.1, read on the forward strand.
TTTAATTGTTAAGGTTGGTTGCCACATCTATAAATAAGAGAGTCTTATTATGGGTTGGATGGGTTGTTGATTTTTCAACATACGTAATAATTCCAAGTTGTTGGAGTACACCTTTTCTATAGAGATAGAAAAACTAGGGTTTAGCCAACCACCTTCTTCTTGAATTTTCTTCTTCCTTGGTGGATCACCTCTGAGGGCCAAACGCTTGGGTGGCTAACGTTGATCAAAGGAAGGAACCAAACCCGGTGGATTCAAGTTGAATCGAAAAAAGGATTGGAGGTGAACTTGTCTGCGAGGAAGCTTCGGATCTTCAGGGTATGTTTGTTCTTCATATCTTTTCGTTTAATTAATAATTGTGCATAAAGGGTGATCCGGGTATATGGTTTGTAAATTTTTTTTAAACTCTGATTTTTACCACGCTTCCGCACTTTTATGCAATTTGATTGCGTTGATGAATATTACAAACCTAACAGTGGCATCAGAGCCAAACTTTTATACGAATTATTAATTGTTCAAATTTGATATGTATATTGATATGTGTTTAGAACAATTTAATTGGGCATAATTTTATTGTATAAAAATTAAAAAAAAAAAAAAAGGGGGCCGGCGTTGTTTTTTTTTTATCCTGGAATTCACGTGGTTGATTTACTAATAATCTACTAAATGAATCACGCCAACAAGGCCAGTTGGTTTCAACAGGATTCGGCAGTCATGTTTTTGTTTTTTTAATCCGGCAGCACCAAAACCGTGGGTAACAAAATTTCTAGAGCATCCATGTAATCCTTAAATAAAGGCAGTGTTAACAAGGCTGTGCACGGTTTTCCGGAATAATTAAAAAAAAAACGGAATGGAATGGAATGCATGAACCTGCCAACGGTTTTAACAAAAGGAACTTCGGTTTTAACAACGGTTTTAAGAATAATATATATATATATATTCTTAATTATTTTATAATTAAAATAAAATGTTTATTTTAATTTTAAAATAAAAAGTTTATTTTAATATTAAAATAAAAAGGAGTTTATTTTAATTTTAAAATTGAATATTATATATATATATAATTATTTTAATCTTAAAATAAAAGTTTATTTTAATTTTAAAATAAAAGGTTTATTTTAATCTTAAAATAAAAAAGGTTTATTTTAATTTTAAAATTAGAATTTCATGCTAACTAATTAGAATTGGAATTGGATTCCATGCTAACTAATTGGAGTTGAAATTGGATTTCATGTTTTCTAAAATAAAGGAGTTTATTTGTGAATAGGGAAGTAAATCCATCTTTCCTTAAATAAAGGAGTTTATTTAGATATGAAATAGGATTTCATATTATTCAAAATAAAAGAGTTTATTTGTGAATAGGAAAGAAAATCCGTATTTCCTTAAATAAAGGAGTTTATTTAGATATGAAATATAATTTCATATTATTCAAAATAAAGAAGTTTATTTGTGAATAGGAAAGAATATCCGTGTGTTTTCTTTAATTAAAGATTTTTTATATATGGAATTGGATTCCATAATTAATTAAAATAAAGGAGTTTATTTTGATTAAAATTTTGATTAAAATAAAATAGTTTATTTTATTCAAAATAGGATAAATTAAAATAAAATAGTTTTATTTTGATTTAAATTTGGATTTAAATAAAGGAGTTTATTTTTATTCAAAATAGATTTTATACTAACTAAATTTGCCCATTAAATGATATCAATATATATATTAAATGTTTATTATTCATGAGATGAATGTTATTTATTGATGCGTATGGTGATGTATATATAATAAATGGGATTGATTATGGACTATCACCAATATGATTGGATTTTATTTTAGTTGGATGCATGAATGTATGGGTTTTAATAAATGGGGTCTCTGCAGACCTCGTATTCTCTAATTTTTCCGAATGTAAATTCTATCTCCTCCTATGTACTTCCCTCGATCTGATCATCAGGTTTCTATTTATTTTAAATAGTTTTGTAATAAGAATAGTTAGAATTAATTTTGAAAAATTGGAGATCAAGGAGCAAGGAGGCGCTTGAAGACCCGTTTGTAATGGAGCCCAGTTTAAATGTAATTGTTATATTTAAATATTATTTCTTGCACCCTTTGGGGGTTTGACCTTTTGGTTCACTTGGTGGCTCTAGTGAACCAAACTAGAATAAAAGTCCATAATCAATCCGGGTAGAATATAGTATTTTATATGTGCATGCTATACTATATATATTATATATTATGCAAACATGCTTCGCATGTTCATTAATATATTAGCGTATTTTATATATATATATAATATGCTATTAAACAAGATGAGACAAATTAATAACAAACCCTCAATTTTTATATTAAGTCCTAAGCGTTCTCAAAGATATTTGGAATATCGAACGTCGCCTTTCTAGCATGATAAAATTAATAGAGTATTAAATATTTAATATGAGTTTGTTGTGTCACCACAAGGCAAGTATTAAGTATTTAAGATGTTAATTTATCACATTTGATGCTTATAAAGAAAATTGAACAATATTATTTTGTTGTGTCACCACAAGGATGATATTTTTCTTTTTTGAATATATGGAGTGCTAGGTTCGGACTTAACTTGGATAATTTTGATTCTGGATGTGCCACCACTTGATCAAAATAATCTAAGAGGCAAAATACAGGAGTTGCATAGTTGATGTAATTGACAAAAGTTGTCTACCTATTTATTTATATATAGTTTGTTGTGACACCACAAGGCTATATACATTTGAAATGGGATCCTTATTCTCACTAGCAAATCTTTAATTAGATTTTGCCGAACTATATAAGTGAGGGTAATATAGTTTGAAGAAAATAGTGGGAGATACCAATTTAAAACAAGACCTAATTTATTTTGGTAATTAATAAAAGAATATATGTTAAAATGTTGTTAATTACAAATTCATTTACGTAATTTTACAATGTCTAAAATCACTATCATCATGCGAAGCATATTAGATGCTAAATTAACCAGACCGGATTAAATGGATTGGTTAAGGAATTTGAGAATAGTTCTCATAGCTGAAAAGCTATCTTATGTCCTTAATACGCCTATCCCTGCAATGGTTGCAGACAATGCCTCTGAGGAAGACATTGCTACTTTTAGAAAGTGGCAAGATGATGCATAGTTGGCTCAATGCATCATGCTCGCATCTATAAGTAACGAGCTTCAGCGTCAGCATGAAACTATGGATGCTCCTACTATATTCCTGCACATCAAGTAGTTGATGGTGAGGAAAGTAGGACTGATAGATATCAGATATCTAAGGAGCTCTTCCGATCTAGAATGGGCAATGGCACTATAAATGCATCAAAAAGTTCTTAACATAATCAATTTGATTGATCAATTAGGACAACTGGTTTTGTCATGGATGGAGAGTTGAGCCAAGATTTGATCTTACACTCACTCCCGGACTCCTTTCACAAATGTTGTGAATTTTTCATATGAACAAGTTAGATATCAGTCTCGCTGATTTGCTTAACATGTTGAAAAATGTTGAGAGTCACTTTACAACCAAGAAAGATCAAGTCTTACTTGGTAGGGCCAAAGGATCTTCCTCAAAAGAAGAACGATTCAAAGAAGGTAAATAGAAAGGCAAAAACAAAGGATAATAAGAACAAAACTGCGTCATACGGATAGCAAAGGAGTTTGCTTCCACCGCAATAAGCCCGGACACCGGGAAAGAAATCATGAGAAGCATCTTGCGAGAGCTAACCAAAGAAGCTTAGTGAAGTTTCTATTCTAATACGCTTTTTGTTCATGATTGAAATAAATTTTCTTTAAGTCAAGGTTCTACTTGGGTATTGAATACTGACTTTGGTTATCATAAATATAGATTTATGAAGGGACCAAGGTAAGTAGAAAGCTAAACAAATATAAGTAATCCTAAGTGCGGAAATGTAACAAAGGTTGCTACATTAGCCATAGAAACTTATAGTTTAGCAATGCTACGGGCAAATCTATTAAGTCGATAAGTTGTTATTGTATTCCAGCCTCGTTGAAAACATTATTTCTATTTTATTGTTGGACAATGAAATCTTTGGTATTATAATTAAGAACAATTGTTGTTCTATTTATAATAATAATGTTTTGTATAGAATCAAAATATTACTTAATAAATTTTGTATACTTGACTTACATGAAAATAATTTTTCATATTAAACAAATTAGTATAAGAAAAGGAGATGATCATTCAAAGAGTTGAATGTGTGTATTTGTTGAAATACAAGTGTGAATTATTTGAAAGGTTCAAAGAATTCGTAAGTGAAACAAATTGGCAAAGTATTAAGATTCTTTGATTGGATCAAGGAATAAATACGTGTCTGATAAGTTTCTAGATCATCTCAAATGGTTTTCTCATAATGGACACATCCCGACACGCAATAATTGATTGATGTATCTGAATGAAAAATCGTACCTTGTTGGACATAGAAGCGGTCCATAATGATTTTACCAATATTCTAGTATCCTTCTAGATCATGTCCTAGAAATGGTCGACATATCTACGAAAAGGTAACCTCAAAATCCATTTCAAGACTCCATAAAAGTTATGGATGGGGAGGATTCCTAATCTTAAGTATGTTAAGATAAGGGTTGTCCAACTTATGTGAAAAGGTTTCAAAGGATAAGCTTGGGACAAGATTTGACAAATACTGATTTATGGGACATCCTAAAGTAAGTTTAGGGTATATGTTCTATAATTCTACTTAGCAAAAGGTGTTTATTACGAAAACACGCCGCTTCTAAGATAAAGGTGTTTATCATTAAAAAGGGCTAGTGGGAGAATAATAGATCTTGAAGAGTTCAAGAACCACAAAACACTATAAGTCAAATAAGAGGAACCTATAGATAGACCTATTGTACCACAAACCGAATCGTAAATCGAACAATGATCAAGATACCTAGGAGGTATGGATTCATCATAGATGATGATGATGAGGTACGATCATAAAAGATGATGATCCAGAGTTACATATGATGAGGTAAGACTTCTAGTGTGTACAAAGGGTCAAGTGGAGCGCCGTGACATTCCTAATATTATATGTTGATATACTACGGATAAGGAATGACATACTAATGCTACAATCAGTAATGATAAAGTTGTCTAAACATTCCTCCATGAATGATTTGGAAGAGTATCTTAATTGGGGATAAAATCTATATAGATAGATTTAAGAGGATGCTCGACTTAACCCAAAAGAACGATATATTCATTTGATGCTAAAGTCGTTTAGCATGGCAAACTCCAAGAGATGTCTCATGTTGATGAGCCATGGAGTGTATCTCTCTTAATAGTCCCCATAGACTCCAAAGAAGAGAGGTCGCATGAGTGACTATCATGTATGCAATGAAATGTACGAGACACGATGTTGATCGATCACCATATTCGGAGAAGTTCATCGTGAGTCGTTGAAAACATCTTAAAGTGCTTAACCCAAGACTAAGGATGTGATCATATTCATGGTGGGTCTAAATTAAAACTAGAGGGCTTAACAGACTCAAGTTTTTCAAATGCACTAAGATGATGAAAAATCACTTTAAGGTAAAGGGTTACCTTGAATAAAGGTGCGTTGAATTGAAAGGTTCCAAACAAAGAAAGAGTTGTTGGTTTAGTGATAAAGACAAAGTATATAGCTATAAATGAAGTCGCAAGTTGATTGTTTGGATTAAAAGTTCATTACGTAAACTAGGAATAGTTCCTAAGTCTCATCTTGGATCTAAACATGTGTTGTGGCACTTTCATTTGATTATTAGAATCATTGAAAGATGGGAAATCACTATAGAGATAGTGGACTCTCATGAACAACATTACATATCCATTAACTAAAGCTTATCCAATGGCCAGGGATAATCGTCACTTAGAGAAGAAGAGTATAAGATACCATGACGATTGACTTTAGTGCAAGTGGGAGATTAAAAGTAGTATGCACACAAGCCAATCATGTTTGATGATAAAGCATATACTTTGTAAACAATCTTATTCATTTATTAATAAAAAGTATTAATTTATTAAAGGCTTTTAATTATCTACATGATCTTTGTTTTATAATATGTGATAAACCCATAGTTTTAAGCAATGCTTTTAGAATAATGATGATGATCATTCTAATGAGATCTAAATTCTTGAAAGCTTAAAACTAAAATAGTTCCCAATCGTTGGATTACTAAATTGGGGATTATGAATCCGGATAGATTGGTACATACGTTGCTTGCTCATTGGATGAGGATGATTGATCTCATGATCATTTGTGTGGAGACACTAAAGCAAGTATGTAGGTGCTTATTAGAGAATAAGTTCATTTGAGCGTGGCTCGCTAAGGAATACCTAATGGAGTTTTATTTGCATGTCAATAGGAATTCTCAGTAGTGATAGTAGTACAAGTGATCCTTGGACTTGAGATCATCATAGTATCTTGTGTATGATGAGTTATACTTTAACTTATTCCTTAAGACCCTTAGGGTATATCAAAGGGTATGCTTGGGTATAATAAGTTGTACATGGAGATAATGTATGATCAATAAAGAATCTACCACTTCTAATAAAAGAAGAGAATGTCCTATGTGATTCGATAAATGACAACCCGAGTCCTCGGTTAAGGCGTAATGAAATTAGAAAGGAGTTTCTAATTTGCATTATTTGAGTTGTGCATTTAAGGATCGAAATACATATAATTAAATAAAATAAGACTTGACAAAGAATTTCATGTCTTATATTTAATTGGGACATTGTATGGTGGAAGGATTGAATTATGCAGTAACTATTTATTTACTCAAAGGTTCTTTAATGATTAATATTGAAATCTATATTATCCGGAAAGTCGTTGATCGCTAGGGAGGCTTATCCCTATTGTAGAATAAATATTATTTATTTAAATAAATTAATTGTTTAATTTATTTATTTAAATAAGATTAGAATTGTTCTAATTGATTTATTCACAACCCTAGGTTTAATATGGAGAACCTAAAGGGTCACACCATAAAAGGAAGAATAATTATTTAAGAAGTAAATGGCATAATCGTAATAATATATTTATGTATATTTAATTTAATCTATGGTGATAGAATAAATTAAATAGCTTAATATTTATTATTTAATATTTTAGAAATATTAAATATAAATTAATAAGAGAAGTCTTATTAATATTATTACAATTATTATTATTTTAATTTCTAAAAGAGTTTAGGAATTAATTTAATATAAGTACTCTCATTTATTCCTAATAAGATTAGGAGGTTAAATTAATTAAAAGAGTTTAATTAATTATCCCTAATAAGATTAGGGAGCCTAATTAATTAAAAGAATTTAATTAATTAAATAAAACCCAATTCCTTAATTGTTAAGGTGGGTTGCCCACATCTATAAATAAGAGGAGTCTTATTATGGGTGGGATGGGTTGTTGATTTTTCAACATACGTAATAATTCCAAGTTGTTGGGAGTACACCTTTTCTATAGAGATAGAAAAACTAGGGTTTAGCCAACCACCCTTCTTCTTGAATTTTCTTCTTCCTTGGTGGATCACCTCTAGAGGCCAAACGCTTGGGTGGCTAACGTTGATCAAAGGAAGGAACCAAACCCGGTGGATTCAAGTTGAATGCGAAAAGGATTGGAGGTGAACTTATACCTGAGGAAGCTCGGATCTTCAAGGGTATGTTTGTTCTTCATATCTTTTTGTTTAATTAATAATTGTGCATAAAGGGTGATCCGGGTATATGGTTTGTAAATTTTTTTAAACTCTGATTTTTACCACGCTTCCGCACTTTTATGCAATTTGATTGCGTTGATGAATATTACAAACCTAACATAAGTAATATTATTTTGTTTCAGATTTTGAATTCTATACTCATTTTATTGAAGTATTGGCTTCTATACTCCATGAAATTAGTAGAATAACCTTGATATTTGCGTTTCATCCAGTATCTTTTCATGGAAATATTATTCTGAGCTTTCTTGATAATTATTGATCTTTTCATGACGGAATACTATTCATGAGTTACTATTTATAGGTTACTATTTACCCGGTTACTATTCACTCAAATATTATTCACCTGGGTATTCGGGGCACTTTTCATGCCAGAGAACTATTCACGAGTTACTATTCATGGGTTACTATTCACCCAAATATTATTCACTCGGGTATTTGGGGTACTTTTCATGTCGTGGTACTATTCACGAGGTACTATTCCCGAAGTACTATTTACAGGGTAGTATTTACCCAAAAAATATATTTCTTTTCTGTCCAAATTATTTTTGGTACATGAATATTATTTTTGAATTTTACTCTACAAAGTAGTATCATGTTGACAATTTGAATATTTTTAAACTCTGGATAAATTTGAAGTCTTTAATATTTATCCTTGATTTCGTTTGATTTGATTTTGTTTGATTAATGCTTATATCATTGTCATCATCCTCATGCTTATATTGTGATGGAAGTCATCTTTGGCTTACGTGCATCACATGCTTATAACTATGTATTCACATGTGTATACTATTGACTCATATGTACGTACTATTAGGGGAGGTGGTGCAAGATTGATAATACTTGCATGACTAAATTAAAAATAAAGGTATAGATGAAGGTACTATACTGTAATTATTTTTTTCATATGCTTATAACTATTAAGTCACATGATTGTACTATTGATTCACATAATGTACTATTAGGGGAGGTGGTGCAAGTATGATAATACTTGCAGGACTAAATTAAAAATGAAGGAAAAGATGAAGGTATTATACTGTAATATTTTGAGCCTCAAAATGTGTAATTATCAAAACTATGTTTTCCTATAAATAGAAGCTCATTCTTCCTTCATTCTCACCAATTCACTAAGACTCACAAGAGCAATTATAGAGAGAGAAGCTATAGAGAGAAAGAAGAAGAGAAGTCTGCTACTCCACTATTCCAGTATCCAGTCTTCTTCTGAGGTAAGGGGTATTATTTATTTCATATTCTGAAGAGATATTATTTTTCATATTCGTATGAATATTATTTACGTTCAATATTCATAAAGAATATTATCTTCATTCAATATTCGTAGGAATATTATTTTCGTTCAACAGTCGTAAGGGGTATTATTTATTTCATATTCTGAAGAGATATTATTTTTTTGTATTCGTATGAATATTATCTTCGTTCAATATTCGTAGGAATATTATCTTCGTTAAATATTCGTTGGAATATTATTTTCGCTTCGAGGATATTATTTTTGTTCAATATTAACTTGAAATAATATTTTCTTCCATACTCTGTAGTATATAAGTAATATTATTTCGTTTCAGATTTTGAATTCTATACTCATTTTGTTGAAGTATTGGCTTCTATGCTCCATGAAATTAGTAGAATATCCTTGATATTTGCGCTTCATTCAGTATCTTCTCATGGAAATATTATTCTGAGCTTTCTTGATAATTATTGATCTTTTCATGATAAAATACTATTCATGAGTTACTATTTATGGGTTACTATTCACCCAGTTACTATTCACTCAAATATTATTCACTCGGATATTCGGGGCACTTTTCATGCCGGAGTACTATTCATGAGTTACTATTCACCCAATTACTATTCACCCGAATAGTATTCACTCGGGTATTTGGGGTACTTTTCATGTCGGGGTACTATTCATGAGGTACAATTCCCGAAGTACTATTCATAGGGTACTATTAACCCAAAAAATATATTTATTTTCTGTCCAAAATATATTTTTGGTACATGAATATTATTCTTGAATTTTACTCTACAAAGCAGTATCATGTTGACAATTTGGATATTTTTAAACTCTGGATAAATTTAAAGTCTTTAATATTTATCCTTGATTTCGTTTGATTAATGTTTATATCAGTGTCATCATCCTCATGCTTATATTGTGATGAAAGTCATCTTTGGCTTACGTGCATAGATGGACTATTGATTGGTATGATTATGATCAGGGATCATTTGGTATAATCATGACCCGCAATGTTATAAATGATGTGGTAAAAGTCCTCATTGGCCCGTAGTACATTGATGGACAGTTGTTGGTATGATTATGACCAGGGATTATTCAGTATAATCATGGCCATTGATGATTACATGAATATCCTTGGCCCGTAGGGCAGGGATGATTCGATGATGTGGTTTATTTATTAAGCTGAGTCTCAGTGATAAAGTTGATGAAAAACTTTTTAAATCATATAAGACAGTAGATAACATGCTCTACTTGACTCTTCTAATGGATTGCTTATTCTGCTGCAGTTTTTGATCTAAAACTTGTTGTCTATTATATTCTATCTGTTGTTATACTATTGAAGGCTAAGGATAATTTATTCTGCATTATCTTAGTCATAATATTTCTTACTGGGCTAGTTGAGCTCACCCTTTTCTTTCATTGTTCTCTTCAGGAAATGAGAATATAGCTGGGACGAGTCGGGAAATGGAGTGATGGTCCAGGATAAGTGGCTTTAGTAGTCCTCCATATTCAGTAAAATAGTGTGATAATAATTGTAATGAGGACTCCATTGAGAGTGGATATTGTCTAGAAGGCAATATTCCTGTTTAAACTCTCAGCTATGTTTTATCGTATATTACCCGACAATTGTATAATTTAGTTTGTATTTGATTTATGTACCATGTATTTGGCGACTCAAGATGGGTGATGTATACCTATTTTGGGGGCGTCACAGTTTTGCCAAATACCCATCTTCTTGAATCTTTCTTCTTCCCTTGTGGATCACCTCTAGAGACCAAACACTTGGGTGGCTAACATTGATCAAAGGAAGGAACCAAACCCGGTGGATTCCAATTGAACGCGAAAAAAATTGGAGCTGAACTTGTACCTAAGGGAGCACGAATCTTCAAGGGTATAATTCTTGTTCTTCATATTTTTATTTAATTAATAATTGTGCATAAAGTATGATCCGGGTATATGGTTTGTAATATTTTAAAACTCTATTTTACCACGTTTTCGCTTACTTTGTGCAATTTAATTGCGTTCATGAATCTTACAAACCTAACACAAAATTCATAAACAGATCCCAAATTTGCCATATTTATTTGTCATCTCTTTAGTGCCAAGACAAAGATATATCTGATTTTAAATCTCATGCGATGCGTTACTTCATTAACACAACAATACAAATTAAACAAAATAAAATAACAATTCATATCATTTGAGTCAAAACACCTGCATTATACCCATTCTAGTAAAATGATTTCTCACCCTCCTAAAGTGTTTTAGGTTATTCTTACTTAGTTACTTAGAGAACAGATAAAATAAAATTGATAGGTACATGTGATTTCAGTTGTGTCTTGTTTGAATAATGGTGCCTTTGCAAGTAATTAATTATTCATAATCTAAAATTGACTCTGAGAAATAAAAAAATTGTATTCATTTAATATAGCTGAATTAATGATCACCCATATTCAGAAAAAAAGCATTATTAAAAAAAAAGTGGTGGAAAACAACAATAAGTTGCTATCATCTATATATTAATTAACAAGTAGATTTATAGAAATCTTTGAAAATGTACAAACCTATTAATAAAAACCCACCTCATTTTATGAATTATGATGACTTTGCGATTCTTACTTCATTGGATATAAAATATCAAAACTAATTACTAAATTAAAAATTAACTACTAACACTTAAAAGGGATGTCTAAAAGCTACCTAAGCTTTTTCTTTTTTTTTTGCTTAGTGTACTTGAAACAAAAATCTCAATATGATAAAAGTCTTAATTGCTTCAACAATGCTGTGAATGGGTATCACCCACTCATAAACAGAGGATCACAAGCTAAGAATTAAATAGAGAATAAGAGAAATTCACTAACATGGGGTGACCCACAGAAGATGAGAAGACAGAATTCTATATGGAAAATCAATTCATTTCAATTCATTCATACCATTGTACCCTGACAACTGAAGAAATACCCATCACCCATTAATGGTAAGATATTTCTTCTCCTTCTCTCTCTCTCTCTCTCTCTATATATATATATATATATATAATATGTTCTCCATCTCACTTTTTCTCTTCTCTCTCATGATTTTTGGGGTTTTTTTACTGTACAAATTTCAGGCAGAATCATCGGCTCTAGATGATTGTTTGAAGTTGTTAAAAGGTGAGAGAGATGAACAGCGCCTTGCTGGTCTCCTTTTGGTCACCAAATTCTGCAAAAAGGACGATCATGCCTCCATTCGTAGAGCGTTCGACGTCGTTGGGGATTTATTCCTCACCCGCCTCCTCTGTACTGGTAATCCCAATTTTTTTTGGGTGTGATCAGAGGTTTTGTGGGAAAAGAAAGGAATCAAATGAGTCCGTATAAGGTTAATTTTGTCTCTGAGGTGTGTAGATTTGCTGGTAGTTAGGAATTTCATTTTCAGTATTATATATTCTGCATTTTCCTTTAATCCAATTTAGTGTGATGCTATGTGCAGAGAGGGTATATAAAATCTGAGCCGGAGTAATACAATGGTATGAATGAAATGAAATGAATTGATTTTCCCTATAGAATTCTGTCTTCTCATCTTCTGTGGGTCACCCCATGTTGGTGAATTTCTCTTATTCTCTATTTAATTCTTAGTTTGTGATCCTCTGTTTATGAGTGGGTGATACCCATTCACAGCATTGTTGAAGCAATTAAGACTTTTATCGTATTGAGGTTTTTGTTTCAAGTACACTAAGCAAAAAATGAAAAAGCTTAGGTAGCTTTTGGACATCCCTTTTAAGTGTTAGTACTTAATTTTTAATTTAGTAATTAGTTTTGATACTTTACATCCAATGAAGTCAAAATCGCAAAGTCATCATAATTCATAAAATGAGGTGGGTTGTTATTAATAGGTTTGTACATTTTCAAAGATTTCTAAGAATCTACTTGTTAATTAATATATAGATGATAGCAACTTATTGTTGTTTTCCACCACTTTTTTTTTAATAATGTTTTTTTTCGAATATGGGTGATCATTAATTTAGCTATATTAAATGAATACAATTTTTTATTTCTCAGAGTCAATTTTAGATTATGAATAATTAATTACTTGTAAAGGCACCATTATTCAAACAAGACACAACTAAAATCATATGTACCTATCAATTTTATTTTATCTGTTCTCTAAGTAACTAAGTAAGAATAACCTAAAACACTTTAGCAGGGTGAGAAATCATTTTACTAGAATGGGTATAATGCAGGTGTTTTGACTCAAATGATATGAATTGTTATTTTATTTTTGTTTAATTTGTATTGTTGTGTTAATGAAGCACGACTGCTTGAGATTTAAAACTGTATATATCTTTGTCTTTGAACCAAAGAGATGACAAATAAATATGGCAAATTTGGGATCTGTTTATGAATTTTGTGTTAGGTTTGTAAGATTCATGAACGCAATTAAATTGCACAAAGTAAGCGGAAACGTAGTAAAATAGAGTTTTAAAATTTTACAAACCATATACCCGGATCATCCTTTATGCACAATTATTAATTAAATAAAAATATGAAGAACAAGAATTATACCCTTGAAGATTCGTGCTCCCTCGTGTCAAAGTTCACTCCAATCTTTTTCAAGGCTCAACCTAATCCACCGGGTTTGGTTCCTTCCTTTGATTAATGTTAGCCACCCAAGTGTTTGGCCTTTAGAGGTGATCCACCAAAGAAGAAGAAAGATTTAAGAAGATGGGTATTTGGCAAAACCCTATTTTTTCTATCTCTCGTAGAAAAGGGTGTACTCTCCCAACTATTGGAATTACATATATTTTTTTTTTGATATTTGATATAAAACTCCTCTTACAAAGATATCAGCTAACCCTTCTAATCTAATCTTATTAATTAATCTTAATGAGAGTACTTTTATTAATTGATATATGAGAGTACTTTTATTAATTAATCTTAATCTTATTAGGAATATATGAAAGTACTTTTATTAATTAATTCTCAAACTCCTTTAGGAATTAAATAATAATAATAGTAATAGTAATAACAATAATAAGACTCCTCTTATTAATTTATATTTAATATTTCTAAAATATTAAATAATAAATATTAAGCTATTTAATTTATTATATCACCATAGATTAAATTAAATACACTTAACTTATTATTACGATTATGCCATTTGCTTCTTAAATAATTATTCTTCCTTTTATGGTGTGACCCTTTAGGTTCTCCATATTAAACCTAGGTTGTGATAAATCAATTAGAACAATTCTAATCTTATTTAAATAAATAAATTAAACTAATAATTTATTTAAATAAATAATATTTATTCTACAATAGGGATAAGCCTCCCCTAGCGATTAATGACTTTCCGATAATATAAATTTCAACATTAGTCATAAAAAAACTTTGAGTAAATAGTTACCGTATAATTCAATCATTCCACCATACAATGTCCCAATTAAATATAAGACATAATTACTTTCACAAGTCTTATTTTATTTAATTATATGTATTTCGACTCTTAAATGCACAACTCCAAATAATACAAATTAGAAACTCCTTTTCTAATTTCATTTTACCTTGGCCAAGGACTACTGGGTTGTCATTTATTGAATCACATATGACATTTCTCTTTTTTTACTAGAAGCGGTAGATTCTTTATTGATCGTATATTATCTCTATGTACAACTTATTATACCCAAGCATACCATTTGATATACCCTAAGGGTCTTAAAGAATATGTCAAAGTATAATTCATCATACACAAGATACTATGATGATCTCAACTCCAATGATCACTTGTACTACTATCACTACAGGAATTCCTATTGGTAAACCGGACCTAGATTCTCGTATCGATTTCTTCTGATGCTCGCTTGCTTTGGGCTTTTTACCTGGGTTGCACACCCCTATTGGTCATCGGATCTTAGGGTCATATTGTCTTGATGTTCTAAAGAGTTGTTAAAGGGCAAAACTTAATGACTTTTCCATATATTCATTTTATGCTACAATGTTCAATTGCTTCAACTTCATGAATCCCATTCTGGATAGGGCCTTTTACATGTTGAGTTTGTACTTGTAAAAATTCTTGTGCAAGTTCTTGTCTTTTAGTTACGTCTGAATTTTTATCGAACTGCCGAATCTGTGTTTTGATAGATTTTAGTAGTTATATTTTCAGTTTATGCCTCATTTAACTTTTAAAAAACTGCAACCACTCACTTGTCTCATGAACTTTATGTTTTTCGTATTTTTGTTTGTTTTATTTACTTTATATATATATATTTTATTTCTATTTCAAATATACAGTCTTATATATTAAACTATATTTTTGTTAAGGGCACTTTATCTTAATTATTTTTCTTTTGCTCTGTAGTGTGTGAGGATTTTATTTGAGCATGGGGAGGCTCAACATAATATTTGTAGCGGTAAGTGGCATGAGAAAATTGGAATCAAATTTACCTTCAAAAGTACAGTAAAACCTCTATTTAGGAATAGACTTGGGACCAAACTATTTGTATTCTAATTGAGAGGTTATTACTAAATAGAGGTATTGGTATAAAATATTTTTCTAACACCCAAAAATATCCACTTTAACAAAAATATAGATTTATTGATTTTATAACAAAAATTAAAGAAAACATAAATTATTTAGATTTCAAACTAGGAAAATGTAGTCTTTTATAGGAAAATGTGGTCTTTTATAGAAAATGTAGTCCTTTATAGAAATGTAGTCTTTTATAGGAAAATATAGTTCTTTATAGGAAATATAGTCTTTTATTGAAAATGTAGTCTTTTAAAATTATTAATGTCTCTCTCTAATATATATATATATATATATATATATATATATATATATATATATTATTATTACTATATAGAGGTATACTTTCTTAATAATTTTACTTAAAAAGTATATAACATATTACAATTTAGAGGTTATTCCTATTTATAACTGTCCCAAATTGGGACCAAATTTTTTTATAATATTGTAGAGGTTATTCTTATATAGAGTATTCTTACATAGGTGTTTTACTGTAGTATTGCTAAAAGACACCGAAAGCAATTAATCAACAATTAATGACAAGTTTTCATACTTTTCATTCAACAAAGTTGATAATAACAAAGAACCATATTTGTTTAATTGTGAATCGTATCGGTATCAAAAATCCTAAATCATATATTGAATCGTACCGTGTGATTTGGAAAGACGTGCAAAATGTAATAAATATATATTTAAACATATAGAGAACCCATTTTATTTGACAATAAAGTATATTAGCATAAGTGTAATGTTAAAGTAATCAAACGAGCTAATAAACAAATAAACAAATTTTAATTATTAAAATTATAGTTTTAAGGGATTAAACTAAAGGCTAACCAATAGTAACTATTGTTAAAGTAATGTTATCAAGGCACAAGAGAAAAAAAAAGAAAAATTAACTTTGAAGTATAAACTCAATGTGAAATTAATCCCCTCTAGAGCAAAAGGCAACTCAAAAACTATGTATTTATGTCTCCATATAAGTATATGAGAAATTGAGACATGAAAAAAAAGGAAAAAAATAAATGGAATCAACTTTTGAGAAAGATTAAAAATTATAAAAAAATGTTTGATTTATTATATAGACAGAGTGAACACCTCTTCTAATGGGAAAAACGATTTAATCTGTTATTTTAACTCTTTTAAGGTTCACATTTAACTTAAAAATGTATCAACCTTATCGTCCTACGTGCAACGTATCGTAAAATGCGGCTCCTTTTCTTCGCTAGCGAGTTTGTATCGAATTGCTCCGTGTAGTAAGATTTTGACAACTAGGCAAAAGAACATATACTCTGCAAGTTAACTATGGCTATATTGTTTTTAAGCACATACATAATTTAATGCTTTTCTTGTGGAAGGTTAAGATTTTATTACAAGACAAACAAGATTAATAAAATAAATTCTCTACAAAAGTTTTTAAAAATCGTGAGGCCGATCTAGGCGGCGGAAGGCGCCTAGGCGTTCACTTAGGTGGATTAGGTGTTTTCTTAGACGGTCTTATTTATATATTTTTCTATTGTACATACTTGTTATACTATACAAAGCATATAATAGATGGAATTTTTTAAAATTTTAGCTGAAATATTACCAAAAAATAATCTTTTAATGCTTAATAAATCCATTTTAAGTATTGGTATAATTTTGTCAAGTGGGGACCTAGTTGCCCAACCAAATCGAGGTGGTAGAGGACCTAGGTTGGGATTAATCGGACCTAGGCAGAATTTTTAGAACACTGCACTACAATTGATATGTAAAGTTGATTTAAGGAATGCTAGTAAAAAGAGCTGTATAATTACTGTTGATTAATATAATGAAGATAAAATATATATTATATATGATGTGTTGTCACATTGTAAATAGTAATAATGAATGATAACTAATGTGACAACTTCAATAAGAAAGAAGATTCTAATTCCATGATGCAAATAATAAGAACTAGTATTCAAATTTTATTGAAATATTTATATCTAGGTTCCAATTCTTATCTACAGAAAAATTATTCATTAAATTGCATGATAAAAACATTTTGAACCTTATCTTTCGATAGTCTAAACTATCGGGGGGGTTCTACATTGAGTTACTACAGTGCAGGTAATAGGTTACTGTTAACGACTTAACAACTTACTGTTCATTCCTTTTTGAGGATGAAAACTATTGTTGTCCTGCATCTTTAAGCAAGAAGTAGCATTCCTAAAAAAGCACTTTTCAAAATGGTTTTACTACCTTGTGTTATTTTTTTTCTCTTCCTCTGCCTAATGGATTTTCCTTGTAATCCTCTTATTTCCAATTGATATCTCACTTTCATTGTATTTGCGTCTTCACTTAATTTGTCTTGCATTTGTGAAATTGTACCTACTTTGAAACTGCTCGCGCAGCTTTTACAAGTTTCACCATTCTTCTTACCATGGAATTAATATTTCCATAGTCATTTACTTCCTCATGGTACACCAATTTGTAGGCACATTTTCCTAGCCTCCATAATTGAGAGTAAACAAAATGATGGAGTGACAATAGGCACATTCAAAGAAAAAATGAGCATGACTTTCATTGTGATGAGTTCAGAGACAGCAGCTAGTATCCACAGTAAGAGAGTATTTTGCAATGCGATCAAGAGTTTGAAGCTTTTGTAAAATTTTCATCAACATAATAAAGGAGTACTTGGTACTTGGGTAACTGTAATTTATGCCATATCAACTTGTTTCACTGGACATGAGTTCATGAGTTCTTTTGAATCTAATCGATTGCCAGATTAGTGTAGCTTCATCACTTATCTGGATGGAATCCCATTGAATTGTGTCCTCGCTGTTGACATTGATGTTTATGCTGAAATTAAAGGATTGTCGAAATTGAATCATAGTGTTGTGATTGCACTCTGGCAATTTTCAGCCATCAATATCCTTAACTTTGGCCTTGGGTCCAAGCCTTGAAAGAAGAACAATAGGGGCAGTCTACGTGTTTGCCCCATTCCCAATCTTGTAGCATATATGTTGGTGCGCAAGGGTTCTCAATTTCAAGACTTTTCTCCATATCCAGGAGCCGTCATTTGGAATTTTAATCATCCAAAAAATTTGGTCTTTGAGCAAATTGGCATGAATCCAAGAAGCCCAAAAGCTAGTGGGTTGGGGTTGAATAACCTGCCCTAAGTGTAACAGAATAAGAGATTTATTTTAATCCAATAAGTTCTTAATGCCAAGACCCACCCCCACCCCCCCCCCCCCTTAGAAGTAGGCAGTGTAATATTATCTCAAGACACTTTCGCTCCAAAATTTGCAAGAGAAGTCCCTTTTCACATAAATCTGGATAAAATTTGTTGGATTGCTATCAAAACTCCCTTCAGAAGAATAAAGTGTGCTTGCCCAATAAAATTGTAAAGAGAATAACACAACTTTGATAAGTTGTAGTCTCCCAGAGTAAGAGAGTGCAGTTGGTTCACGAGGTAACCCTAGCAGTAATTTTATCAAGAAGAGTAATGTAGTGTTGGTAGGCCACCTTTGAAGAGATTAGAGGAACGCCCATAAATTAATGGGAATAGCACCCAAAGGGTAGTTCACACATTCTTGAATAGCTTCTTTTTCAGCATTCGGAACATTTGCAAGGTAGCAATGGCTCTTAGAAGGATTAGGATACAACCCATAGTAAAGAGAAAATTCGTGAATGCAGGATGCAAAATTTGAACAGAATTCAAATGACCATTGCAGAACACTAAGAGGTCGTCTGCAAAACATAAATAAGTAATAACATTTGCCTTAGCTCTCCATTGATGCTTGAAATTTTTGTGAGTTGAGCCTTGATGCATGATCCTTGACAAAACATCCATGGTCAGAACAAATAGGTAAGGTGAAAGAGGATCCCCTTGTCTTAATCCTCAACCACTTTTAAAGTACCCACATAAGCTACCATTAATCTTAACCAAGAACATTGCAGTATAGATGCTAGGACGGAACCAATTTAAAAAAGAGGGGGAAATTTGAATAGGTTAAGAGCCTTGAAGAGGAAATCCGAGGATAAAGTGTCAAAAGCTTTGCGAAGATCAATTTTGAATGCACTTTGAGCAGGGCCAGTCCTTCTGTTATAGCCTCTAAAGAGCTTTTGGACAATGAGAATATTATCCCCAATCCTCTTGTTTGGGACAAAAGCAGATTGAGCATTAAAGATCAAGTAAGGAAGAATAGGTTTAAGTCTACTAGAAATAATCTTGGAGATGCATTTGTATATGTGGTATTGCAGCAAGAGATAGGCCTATAGTCATTCATTGATGTTGGATTCAAGCCTTTGGGTACAAGAGCAAGCGTAATAACATTAGTTTTCCCTGAGCATACAACCTGTAGCAAAGAAAAATTTTGCAACTTTGGTAAAATCCTCCCCAATAAAATCCCAAGCATGTAAAAAGAAATTGATATTAAATCCATTCGGGCCTGGGCTTTCATTCTGCTTCATTGGTTTAAGTGTATTCAAAATATCCTCATCCTCCACAGGCTTCATCAATTGACTAGACTGGGAGTAATAACATTTAGCTAATCCAGATCAGCATTGTGGAGATCACTGCTAGAAGTTGTAGCACTAAACAAGTTTTGAAAATAGGAGATATCAACTTTTTAAACTTCAAAATGCCCTTTGACCATAACTCCATTAGAATCCTCAATTACCAAAATTTTGTTAGAATTCCATCTGCTTTTTGTCACCCTGTTCAAGCCATTGCACCCTAGACTTTTTCTTGGAAAGGATTTCCTCATGGGAGATGGCGCTCCAAAGTTTGTGATGCAAGGATCTTTATTTAGTTATGAGCTGGGAATGGTCCACTGTGGAAGAGATGGAGGAATCAATAGCTTGGCCCACTGTAGAATAGATGGAGGAATCAATAGCTTGGTGAATAGTTTGCAGTTCGTGCCTAATGAGCTGAGCATTCGAAGATAAGTTCCCGTGGTTGATGTTAAAGGAGACTAAGGCTTTCTTTACATGCCTTAATTTCTCAGCTAGAATAAACAAAGGATTCCTAGAAATTTGCTTTTGCTAAGATTGGCACTCAAGTCATTGAAGCCTTCCAATTTGAGCATGTAGTTGAAGAACTGAAAAGGCTTCCGAGCCGAGGAAAAGCAAGCCCAGTTTGGAGAATGAGAGGGGCATGGTCAGATAAGCCCCTAGATCCAACAGTGACACTAGCATTAGTCATATGGTTTAGCCATTCAGCACTACCCAAGACTCTATCCAACTTTTTACATGGGAGAATTATCTTGCCCATTCCACCAAGTGAAGATAGGGTAGGAGGCATGAATGTCATCCACCATGAGATCAGACAGAATTGAAGTCCTGTATCCCAACATCCCAATTTTCCAGACCACCCTCTACCTCCTAATTTTTTTATGACATTAAAGTCCCCCATCAGACACCATTTAGAATTGTTAGCAGTTGGAGCCACCCTGACAAGATGAGTCCATAAAGATCTTCTTTGAACAGCAGTGTTAAACCCATAAACAATAGAGACAAAAAATTCCTCTTGCATGCTGAGAGAACAAAGTTTACAATTAATGACAAATACAGATTTGAATAAGATAGATGTATTCCAAAAGGAGGGCCCACCCAACTCAGATTCTACCATTCGAATGACACTCATAATTAAATTCCCAACTCCAATTCTTACATATTGATTAGATATAGATTTAGCCTTAGAGCATTTAACGGCCAACAAAAGAAATTTTGTTATCTTCCAAAAAGGACTTAATATCAGCCTTCTTAGGCTTCTTATTTAGGCCCCTAATATTATAAGAACATAGCACAACCATAAAACAAGAAAAGATTAATTAGGGGATCCACCCCTCTACCCTATTACACCGCCTACCACTACCTTGTTCTTTATCTGATCTATTTTTTTTCTTCAGTTCCCTGCCCTCTTTTTCATCAACCAGCTTCAATTTAGAGACCATAGGGCTAGGCTTTGGGGTACCATCGAGGTCAGAGGTCTCCATATCCTCAGTGGGTGAGGCAAGAGATTGAAAAGCATTGTCATTCCCAATATTTGAAATATCAAAAGATTTTCCTTTGTCCTTAAGAGAGTGCTTTGGCCAAATGTAAATATTTTAATGTATTAGACAGTTTGATCTTTGATTATTGCTTATCATGTGGTTTGTTGAAACATGTTGATATGAGCCCGAGCCTGCATTTGACAACAATTATCTTGAGTTATGGTACTAATTTTTTCTTTGTATAAAGAAAATGTTGCATATTATTTCTTAGCAATTATAGCCACATAGTATATTGCAATTAGATGATTTATTGGATATATAGTCTATTATTGATCTACTGTATTTGATATAAATTGGGTTTCAAATTCATAAGAGACTTTTAAGAGTGTCATGTGATATGCTAAGAGTGAAGCAGAAGTTTTACTCTTTGTTACTCATTGAGAGCCATATTTCTTTTTTCTTTTCTTTTTTTTGGGTAGGATATATAACTCAAAGAATTCAGTGGAACTTCTGCAATGCTTAAAATTTTTCTGTCGATAATGTTTTCCTTTTTATGTTAACTTCTTATTTCCAGCCATGCAGTTCCGGGAAGAAGCTTGCTGACACCTACATTTGTATCATCTAATGTGCAGTACCTTCTGAAAAGCTTCACGCTTTTATTCTGGCGGAGTCTGTTTTATCTATTGTTGGTAAAGAATGGCTTGTTGGTCAGATGTGTTGAATACATTATACAGGAACGTGTTATTGCATAGAATAAAATAAAATTAATAATATTAAGTACATACATGAATTGAGAGAAGCCATCTTGAATGTATCAAGCTTCCGCTGCGCTTAGGGTGAAGGTCTTCAATTGCCTTTCTCAATATATAGGTGTGTATAAAAATTATTGAGACGACAATTGGGACCAAACCCTAACTATTTTATTTATAGAATAGCTAAGGGTCAAAATCGTCCATCAAGATTATGAAACCCTAGGGCCCATTATGCCAAATACTATTAGGATTATTATTTATAGGCCACATAATTAATTACCAAACCCATAAATAAAGTGATTAAATTAATACAATATGTAAGCCCAATAATTACATAAATAGTAGAGGCCACATAAGGAAATAAAATATTCTAACATTCTCCCACTTGGCCGAAATACTATTTATATACAAAACATAACGCTTACAATCATTAATTTGGCCAAGTATTAATTTAATATCTACATCTTGTTCAAATAAAAATACCAATGCGAATTAATATAATCTTTGTGTCACTATTAACACAAGATCCCCATTAGTTACACAATTAGTACTTTTATTAGAACAAAGATTAACATTAAGCATAATAGGTATGAATAGAGTTTACATAAGTGGTACTAGATTAAACTCATTTATATGGTCCAAAACATAACCGTACCGTTTGCTTACAAGTTCTCAAGTGTGCACAATAAAGAGAATAGCAAACCATAAACATAATGTGAAGTTCAAAACAACGAGCTCAAAATTGTTGTCTTACATCAAAATAACTTACTAATTAAGACTACCAGTTAAACCCATGCCGGCAACATGCTCAAAAAAGAGCTTGGGTGGTAAGCCTTTCGTAAGTGGATTCGCTAACATATCATGTGTATTAATATACTTAATAACAACGTTTTGATCTTCAGTTTTTTCCTTGACAAATAAGTACTTAGTGTCGAGGTATAGTCCAGCACCACTCGAAATGGTGCTGTTGGAAAAACTAACAGCATAATTATTATCACAAAATACTTTCAATGGCCTTGAAATGGAATCTACAACTTTAAGTCCTGAAATAAGATTCCTTAAAAATACGGCGTGACAAGTAGCATGATAACAAGCCACATATTCTGCCATCATCGTAGAAGTGGTAGTTAACTCCTGCTTATAAGTTCTCCAAGAAATAAGGCCTCCTGAAAACATAAAGATGTACCATGATGTAGATTTCTTTTTGTCTTTACGCTTAGCAAAATTAGAATCAGAATAACCAACAACTTCATGGTTATCTGCTTTTCTAAATGTAAGCATAATATCCTTAGTACCCTGTAAATAGCGTACAACCTTTTAAGATACTTTCCAATGATCCAAACCTGGATTTGATTGATAACGTCCAAGCATGCCATTTACATACGTTATATCTGGACGTGTACAAACTTAATCGTATATAAGTCTCCCAACCACAGAAGCATAGGGAATAAGATTCATTTGATCACGTTCAAGTTGATTCTTAGGACATTGATATGAGCCAAATTTGTCACCCTTAACAACAGGGGCGACAATAGGGGAGCAATTTTGCAGGTTGTATTTGTTAAGAACTTTGTCAATATAAGATCTTTGGGACAATCGTAATATCCCGCAAAACCTATCTCGATGAATTTCAATACCTATAACATAAGAGGTTTCACTGAGATCCTTCATATCAAAATTTCTAGAAAGGAAACGTTTGGTCTTATGCAACATGTCTAAGTTATTACTTGCAAATAGTATATCATCAACATACAAAACAAGAATAACAAATTTACTCCCCCTGACCTTCAAGTATATTAATTGATCCACTATATTTTTTCTTAAAATCAAAATTACTCATCACCTCGTGAAACTTAAGATACCATTGTCGAGAAGCCTGTTTTAACCCATATATGGACTTCTTAAGTCTACATATCATATGTTCCTTGCCTTTAACCAAAAAACCTTCTGGTTGTGTCATATAGACACTCTCATACAAGTTACCATTAAGGAATGCAGTTTTAGCATCCATATGATGTAACTCTAAATCATAATGAGCTACTAAAGCCAAGACTATTCTAAATGAATCTTTCCTGGATACTGGAGAGAAAATTTCATTATAATCCACACCTTCCTTTTGAGTGAAACCCTTAGCAACCAATCGAGCTTTATTCCTTTCAACGTTCCCTTTAGGATCTAATTTGGTCTTATAGACCCACTTGCAACTAACAGGCTTAAAACCTTTTGGTAATTCCTCAAGATCCCAAACGTTATTAAGCTCCATTGATTTCAACTCATCAATCATGGTTTCAAGCCATTGAGTTGATTGAGCACTCGTAATGGCCTCTTTATAAGAGATAGGATCATTAATCTTACTTAAATCATAGTCAATCTCATTAAGATAGGTTATAAAATCATCAAAATTAATAGGCTTTCTAGGTCTTTTAGACTTATATAAAGGCTGCACAATTTCAGGAATATGATTTTCAATAATGTGAGGTTCAACATTAGGTGGTGGCTTAGCTATCTCAGGGGCATCATTCGCCTCAATGGGAGGTTGTTGTGCCTCACCCTCTTGAATTATAGAATTAGAAACATAAAACCTCATTTCTTCAAGATCATTTTTTCTAGGCTCACCACTCCCACTTAAATCACCATTCTCTAAAAACTCTACATGCCTAGTCTCAACAATTCTAGTGGTATGCGAGGGACTGTAAATTCGAAAACCCTTCGATCTCTAGGATATCTAATGAAATGGAAACTAATGGTTTTAGAGTCAAGTTTCTTTATTTGTGGATTAAAAATCTTAGCCTCGGCTGGACAACCCCACACCCGTAAGTATTTTAAAATAGGTTTCCTACCTGTCCAAATTTCATAAGGACTGTTAGGGATAGATTTGCTAGGAACCCGGTTTAAAATATGAACAGCTGTCTTTAATGCCTCAGTCCACAAAAACATAGGTAAACTATAATTGCATAACATACTACGTACCATATCCATAAGGGTACGATTTTGCCTCTCAGCTACAACATTCTCAACAAGTGTACCGTATCAGATATCGAGAGTGACGATTCCATTTTCATGACAAAATAAGGCGAATGGGCCGAGACTATGACCTGTATCGAAGTGTTTACCATAATATTCTCCGCCTCTATCTGATCTGACTTGTGACGCCCCCAAAACAGGTATACATCACCTATCTCGAGTCGCCAAATACATGGTACATAAATTAAATACAAACTTAATTATACAACTGTCAGGTAATATACGACAAAATATAGTTGAGAGTAATATAGGAAGAATGAACTTCTAGACATTGTCAATATTGCAAATAATAATATGAATAACTTTGTCATCTTAATTATTGATTTAATAATATACCATATTATGCAGATGATACTATGACAACAATTGAATCAATAATATGAGAGATATGATGCAATAATTACTGTAGCAATAATTGAGTATAACTGAGTGATTTCTCACGTAAGCATCAATAATCAATACTGGTAATTGCTACTATGCAACCACGCCAGATTCATCGTACTTTTTACTACCGAGTAGTTCAACAATTTTAACGGTAACACTTTCGCCGTTATTTTTATAAAAAGATAATTATGTCGTTTTCTAACTACGACAATACTTCCGTTGTGGGGTCCACCAATGATTGTGCCGTCATATGAATATTCCCTGTTAAAACGAATATTCCCCGACCAATCGAATATTTTATGAAAACTTACTAACTTTATAAAATTTTCAAATATCACCCTTAACTTTAACATTTTATCAATTTAACCAAATAGAATAATAATTATAAGAAAATTGAATACTTTCATTTCATAAAATTCGAGGTCTTACAATCTCCCCTCCTTATGAAATTTCGCCCTCGAAATTTACGTACGTACCTGATATATCGAAGAGATGATGATACCTCGTCAGATTCTAACTCTTGAGATATAACCTTTGAGCATAGAATATATTCATTCTTATCCACCATTTTAATAGGTACCTCTTCATACGTTAAATCTTCCTCTATCTCATCCGGTTCTAATTCAATAATGTGGTTCATGTCATCCACATATTTACGTAACATCGATACGTGAAAAACGTTATGAACAAGCGACATACTTGGCGGTAAACGAGTCTGTAAGCCATAGTTCCTACTCGATCGAGGATTTCAAATGGGCCAATTAAATCGAGGGTTGAGATTTACTCTCTTTGTCAATTTTTACTTCTAGAATAACGCCCTCTTGAACCTTCTTCTTTACATTCATCGGGTTCGGGTGTGTAGCTCAAGCAGTTTTAAATTTATCAGTTAACGTCGATTCTACTCGTATTATTTGAAATCATCACGTGAGTCCTTAGAGTCTTTAACTTTATCTTCATCATTTGTAAGTTATACGAAATGGGTTTTTGTGTTAACAACGTCGCACTCGTAAATGCATACGATAATCTACTCAATGCATTAGCTACCACGTTCACTTTTTCCACGGTAATATTAAATGGTATGGTTGTAATCTTCAACAGCTCGAGCCAACGTCTTTGGCGTATTATACGTTCATTTTGGTTGAAGAAATATTTAAGGGTTTTAGAAATGGGTTTTGTACTGGGGTCAATATAAAATTTGATTTCACGCTCTGGGGTAGGCCAGGAAGTTCTTCGAGATTACGTCAGGAAATTTATTAACGATATAAATATCATTTAAAAACTATGACTCTCATCCATGACTTGGATAACACATGTAATGAAGGTTTCTCCTAATAAAGTTTCAATAGATAAGTCAAAGTCTAATTTCTCCGGAGTTAAATTTAAACGTTGAGCGCAAGTAGGAGAAATAAAAGAATGAGTAGAACCGGTATCAAATAAGGTATAGACTTCGCTAGAGTTTATGATTAACTAACCCGTGATAACTTCATTCGGGTTACTCACTTTTTGAGAAGTTACAAAAAATGCTCTTCCTGAAACCACCGACTTTGTTATGTCCATATCCGCCTTTGGTTCCACCGTCCCAGTTGGATTTGATTTCGGTACAGGAAAAAATCGAGCTATGTGACCATCTTTTCCACAACTAAAACATACCTTGGAAGGCTGTGAACAGTTTGGACTTATGTGTCCCTCTTCTCCGCATCTATAGCATCTAACTGGCGGTCGTTCTCCTCCCCTAGAATTTGTTGTTGGTGTTGGTGCTGCTGCCGACGTCTTCCCATCATCGTTAAATCTTCTCCTCTTGAAATGTCTACTCCTAATATCTTGGCCATGATTACCACAGAAGTGGTTACCATTCTTGGCATAATAATTTCCCCCCACGATGGTTATCATTATTTCGATGGCCGTTGCCACCGGTACGATTATTATCGTGTTGTTGGTCGTTGCCTTTTAGTTGTGCTGACTCATTATCGCGCTCCAATAACTGAGCCCTATTCACAACATCTGAATATAAACAAAGTTTGTGAGAAATGAGGTATTGACGTATATCGGGTTTTAAAACTCTTAGAGACATTCGCGTCATTTGCTCCTCATTATTGACCAAATGGGATGTAAACTGGGACAACTCGGCAAACTTAGCCTCGTACTGCGACACGGTCATATTGTTTTGCTCCAGCTTGATGAATTCTACCTCCTTCATGTGACGAATACTTTTGGGAAAGTACTTATCATTGAACAACTCTTGGAACTTCTCCCAAGACATCTTGAGTGCGTTAGGCTGGGTACGCTTTACAGATTCCCACCAATAATCTGCCTCTTCACGCAACATAAAGGTGGCGAAGGGAACCTTTTGATCCTCTAAGCATTCCAAGACATCAAATATCTAGGTGATATGTTTTATCCACATCTCCGCCTTAAGTGGCTCTGGCTTTCCCAAAAACTCTGACGATCCCAGCTCCTTGAACTGCTTAACGGTGACCATCCGAGAGTTGCCAGTGTTTCCACCTGCATTTTAAACAGGAGCCTCTCTCGCCTGATGTTGTATGAATTGCATAAAGCCTCTGAACATCCCATCGTTCATCATCTGATCGGTGTAGTTGTTTACCTGAGGATTATTGTCTTCCTGTTTCACATTATTCTGCGTATTGATCGTTGGTGACTCAACGGTCTCATGTGCTTCATTGCTGATCTCAACATTTTCAGATGCCATTTTTAAACACTGTCACAAAACAATGGTTAATTGACATGTCACATATTATCCCTATACTCTGACTGACCAATTAAATACCAAATAACTTAGGTAGGTCATACTAGCGAAGGAATTCCCCGTCTCTCTCCTCCTAGTTCTTGTCTCACATCTCTGCCAGGGATCATATTCCTAAGCTTTGATACCGACTGTGACGCCCCCAAAACAGGTATACACCACCCATCTTGAGTCGCCAAATACATGGTACATAAATCAAATACAAACTTAATTATACAACTGTCGGGTAATATACGACAAAACATAGCTGAGAGTTTAATCAAGAATATTGCCTTCTAGACAATATCCACTCTCAATGGAGTCTTCATTACAATTATTATCACACTATTTCACAGAATAGTGAGGACTACTAAAGCCACTTATCATGAACCATCACTCCATTTCGTGACTCGTCCCAGCTATATTCTCATTTCCTGAAGAGAATAATGAAAAAAAGGGTGAACTCAATTAGCCCATTAAGAAATATTATGACTAAGATAATGCAGAATAAATTATCCTTAGCCTTCAACAGTATAACAACTGATAGAATATAATAGACAACAAGTTTTAGATTAACAACTACAGCTGAAATAAGCAATCCATTAGAAGAGTCAAGTAGAGCATGATATCTACTATCTTCTATGATTTAAAAAGTTTTTCATCAACTTTATTGCTGAGACTCAGCTTAATAAATAAACCACATCATTGAATCATCCCTGCACTATGGGCTAAGATATTCATGTAATCATCAATGGTCATGATTATATCGAATAATCCCTGGTCATAATCATACCAACAATTGTCCATCAATGCACTACGGGCCAATGAGGACTTTTACCACATATTTTGTAACATTACGGGTCATGATTATACCGTATGATCCCTGATCATAATCATACCAATCAACAGTCCATCTATGCACGAAAGCTAAAGATAACTTTCATCACAATATAAGCATGAGGATGATGACAATGATATAAGCATTAATCAAACGAAATCAAGGATAAATATTAAAGACTTTAAATTTATCCAGAGTTTAAAAATATCCAAAATATCAACATGATATAGCTTTGTGGAGTAAAATTCAAGAATGATATTGTATCAAAAATGATTTGGACCGAAAAGAAATATATTTTTTGGGTGAATAGTACCCCGTGAATAGTACTATGTGAATAGTACTTCGAAAATAGTATCTCGTGAATAGTACCCTGACATAAAAAGTACCCCAAATACCCGAGTGAATAATATTCGGCTGAATAGTAATTGGGTGAATAGTAACCCGTGAATAGTAACTCGTGAATAGTACTCCGGCATGAAAAGTGCCCCGAATACCTGAGTGAATAATATTTGAGTGAATAGTATCTGGGTGAATAGTAACCCATAAATAATAACTCATGAATAGTATTCTGTCATGAAAAGATCAATAATTATCAAGAAAGCTCAGAATAATATTTCCATGAAAAGATACTGGATGAAGCGCAAATATCAAGGATATTTTACTAATTTCATGGAGTATAGAAGCCAAAACTTCAAGAAAATGGGTATAGAATTCAAAATCTGAAACGAAATAATATTACTTACATACTACAAAGTATGGTAGAAAATATTATTTCAAGTGAATATTGAACAAAAATAACATCCCTTACAACTGTTGAACGAAAAAAATATTCCAATGAATATTTAATGAAAATAATATTCCTACGAATATTGAACGAAGATGATATTCCTTACGAATATTGAAGGAATATAATATTCATACGAATACATAAAATAATATCTCTTCAGAATATGAAATAAATAATACCTCTTACCTTAGAAGAAGACTCGATATTGGAGTATTTAAGTAGCAGACTACTCTTCTTCTTTCTCTCTATAGCTTCTCTCTCTAGAACTTCTCCCTCTATAATTGCTCTGCGTCACAGTAGACTTGATTCCTATTAGACTGGAGAATTTGACATAATATTGGGGATGGATTGGTTATATAACCATGCAGCAGTAATTGACTGTCAGAACAAATGTGTGAACCTTTAGACTTCGAGTAAGTCTAATGTAGTGTTTTATGGTAGCTCATCGCTTAAGAAAACGTGTTGTGTTACGATGATGCAGGCCAAGAAATTGATAAAGAAAGGATGTGTAGGTTATTTAGCTTACGTGGTGGATACTCGGAAAAAGGGAGTAGAGATTAAAGATTTACCCGTAGTGAGTGAATTTCAGGATGTGTTTCTGGACGATCTGCTTGGCCTTCCGCCAAATAGAGAAATCGAATTTGTAATAGATTTAGCACCGGTAACGGCACCGATTTTGAAAGCTCCATATTGTATGGCACCGATAGAAATGAAGGAATTGATGATACAACTTCAAGAGTTATTGGATAAAGGTTACATTCGACCGAGTGTGTCTCCTTGGGGAGCACAAGTGTTATTCGTTAAGAAAAAGGACGGATCGATGAGGCTTTGTATCGATTATCGCGAATTGAACATAGTAACGATCAAGAACAAATATCCGCTACCGATGATAGACGATTTATTTGATCAACTGAAAGGAGCAAAATGTTTCTCGAAGATCGACCTGTGGATGGGATATCACCAACTGAAAGTACAGGATGAGGACATACCGAAGACTGCGTTTAGAACCCGTTATGGACATTACGAATTTTTGGTAATGTCATTCGGTTTAACTAATGCTTCGACAGCATTCATGGACTTGATGAATCGAGTTTTCAAGCCATATTTAGATAAATTCGTAGTAGTTTTTATCGACGATATTTTAATTTACTCTAAGACGGAAGAAGAACACGCCGAACATCTGAAGATTTTTTTGGAAGCACTACGAAAGGAGAAGATGTATGTGAAGTATTCTAAGTGCAAATTTTGGATGAAGAAGGTTCAATTCTTAGGCCACGTGGTGGATGAGAATGGAATCTCAATAGACCCCAAAAAGGTCGAAGCGATAAGTAATTTGGAACAACCGAGAACTCCAATGGAGGTGAGAAGTTTCTTAGGGTTAGCTGGGTACTATCGAAGATTCATCCAAGATTTTTCTAAGATAGCAACCCCGTTGACTAATTTGACGAGGAAGACAGTGAAATTTGTATGGACTGACAAATGCGAATAGAGTTTTCAAGAGTTGAAGAAGAGATTGAGCGAGGCGCCTGTATTATCATTACGAGATGATACGGGAGGATTTGTGGTGTATAGTGATGCGTCGCATAGAGGACTGGGTTGTGTGCTTATGCAATACGACAAAGTCATTGCGTATGCATCATGGCAATTGAAGGATTACAAAAAACGATACCCTACTCATGACTTAGAGTTAGTGGCAGTAGTTTTTGCGTTAAAAATATGGAGGCATTATTGGTACGGGAGAAAATGTGAGACATGCACGGACCACAAAAGTCTAGAATATATCTTCACACAGAAGGAGTTGAATATGCATCAGAGAAGGTGGTTGGAATTGATCAAAGATTATGACTGTGAAATTCTTTATCACCCGGGGAAGGCAAACGTAGTTGCCGACGCTCTGAGCAAGAAAGGAAGGGAGAAATTGTTTCAACTGACAACTCAGGAGGAGTTAATAAAAGATATGGAGAAATTGGAAATAGAAGTGAAGGGGCCTGAGAGGTCTGAAGAGAAGTTATATGTAAAGGAAGCTTGTCCGACATTGTTGGATAGAGTAAAGGAAGCCTAGGAGAAAGATGGAGAGTGTGAGAAAATTAGAAGAAGGATCATGGAAAAAGAGGAAGAAAAATTTTGAGTAGATAAAGATGGTATCTTAAGATTCGAAGGGAGAGTATGGGTACCGGCAGTGGCCGAGATAAGAGTGGAGATTTTGCATGAGGCTCATAATACAACGTATTCCATTCATCTGGGAGGCACAAAGATGTATCGGGACTTGAAGCAACATTTTTGGTGGCCAAATCTGAAATGGGAAATTGTGGAGTACGTTAGTAGATGTCTTACGTGTCAACGTGTAAAAGTAGAGCATCAACGACCGAGTAGTTTACTACAACCGTTGGAAATACCAGATTGAAAATGGGAGCATATTACAATGGATTTCGTGGTAGGACTTCCAGTCACGTAGAAAGGTTTGGATGCCATTTGGGTTATCGTGGATCGAATTACAAAGACTGCACATTTTTTACCTATCAAGATCTGCTACAGTTTAAATCAATTAGCGAGTCTGTACGTAAAGGAAATCATTTCACGACACGGAGTGTCGGTGTCGATTGTTTCTGACCGAGACCCGCATTTAGTCAAAATTCTAGAAAATCTTGCAGGAGAGGATGGGATCACAGTTGACGTTGAGTACTGCTTATCATCCTCAGACGGATGGACAAAGTGAGCGAACAATACAAATGCTAGAGGACATGCTTAGGACTTGCGTAATGGACTTCAAGGGAAATTGGGACGACCACCTACCCTTAGTCAAATTTACGTATAATAATAGTTACCATGCGAGTATCGGCATGCCACCGTATGAAGCGCTTTACAGAAGGAAGTGCAGAACACCGTTATGTTGGGACAAAGTCGAAGAACGACGAATACTCGGACCAGAGTTAGTACAACAAACCGCAGACGTGGTAAAAGTGATAAGGGCTAGACTTGTAGCAGCTCAAGATCGCCAAAAAAGTACGCAGATTTGCATCGGCAAGACCGAGATTTTGAAGTCGGCAATTTTGTATTCTTGAAAGTATCTACGTGGAAAGGAAAAATCCATTTCGGCAAGAAAGGAAAACTGAGTCCAAGATTCATAGGACCGTTCGAGATGCTACAACGAGTGGGCGAAGTAGCGTACAAAGTTTCACTACTACCTGAATTGGAGCACATCCATAACGTGTTTCACATATCCGTGTTGTGTCCGTACAAGCCTGACTACAAGCACGTGATTTCTTATGAACCCATTCAAGTGGAGAAGAATTTAGCGTATGAAGAAATTCATGTCCAAATTCTAGATAGGAAAGAGCAAACCTTGAGAAATAAAGTTATTTCTTCTGTAAAAGTACTTTGGCATAACCACGATGTCGAGGAGGCAACGTGGGAGTTAGAAGATAGGAAGATGAGGGATTATCCCCATCTGTTTGTGTAACCTTGTAGCAATTCCGGGACGGAATTTTTATAAGGGGGGGAGGATGTAATACCCGAGAATTTCCGCATATTATTAAATAAATTTATTAATGAAAATGAATATTTATTTGAATATGAACAATTTCATGTTGTGAAATGAGATAACTCAATTATATTAAATAATTAAATAGTTGAGAATACGTGGAGTTTGTGGTAAACTCGTTGAAGGCCTTGTGTGGCATAGTGATGGGAAATACTAATAGTAATGTTAATCGACAAAGAGATTATAAAATGAGCAATTAGGTACTATTAATTATAAATTGTTGTTGTAGTATACTATTAGTGTCAATTGATGTGTGGTATATTAATTATTTGATAATGAGGATTATTTAATGATTATTAATTGTTATATTATTTAATTGATAATAGTTATGATGGAATATTGATTTCTGGGTAATCAATTAATAATAGATGATTATTATATAGATAAGTAATAGTTATGGAAATCCATAAATATATTGATCAATGATTAATTGATATTGGTGATAATTAATTAAGGAAGTGTATGATTTAATTACTTCACATAATTTAGTAAGTCCAGTAAGATAATAATAATATATTAACAAATTATGTGCATATGAGCATATACAACCATACTATATGGTGCAGCAGACATTTATGTGGCTATATATATTAAGTCTTATAAAACTATATTGCATGGGCATTATGATTAAATACATTGAACTATATGTTATAAATACATTATCTATGTGACAATATGTATGTGGGTAGGTATTAAAATAATATACCATGAGCATACTATAAACTATTATTTTAATAAATGTATCAGTGTGATAAAATGTACAAGGATTATATGTATATTACATTTTCATAATTCATCTACTACATTGAAACCTTAATTATTAAGTGTGACATTTAATTATACTATATGGTTGAGATGTGTGTTAAATATATAACATAAGAATAAGTGTTGTGCATATGTATAGTCTAAGTGTTGCTACAATGTTGAGCATTTAAGTTGTTCCCAAATGACTGTCCCTTTTTGCCTCAAACTTCATTCACGTGTAATAGAAAAGGCTAGCCTATTTCTTCTCCAAATCTTTCTAGCTAATGATCATGGGGGGAGTAGTGGTCATGATGAGATCTAACAACCAATTACCAACTCCTCCATAACCTTTATGCAATTCTAAAATCTCTTGGGTTGAGTTCTTGGATAATGGCTTGGCATGGTTAAGGAATGTTCTATAAATTGAACACTTCCCTTCATTCTTTGTGTTGCTTGAATTGTTTGAGGAGTGCATTAGGGAGTGTGAGCTGCTGAGAAATTGTGGAAGTATAATCATTATGTTGAAGAATTCCATTAAGCTTCAAGAGGTATAATTCTACTTTGATATTCTTGAGCTTAAGTTTGTCAAATTTTAGAATTTGTTGAATTCTTTATTAATTGATGTAGGATATCATGCTATTGTGTTATTTAAGTTGATACACATGTTTTGGAACCTGGTAGCGGGTCTAATAGCAGGTGTAGCATCTTTTGTGTCAAGGCTCTGCTTCTACAGAAGCCATTTTTTCAATCGCTTTCGAAGTGGCGCTACCGCCACTTACACTTCCATAAACAAATGTCGCGTGTGTCATGCGCAGTAGTACGCTTCTGATAATGAATTAAAGTTTTTGAATTGTTTTGAGCATGCTATGATAGTTAGGTTAAGCCTATAAATGACCATATCATGTGGTTAGATATTGTTTTGAACATGTTATGTTGTTTTAGCATGATTTGAGCTAAGTTTTCAAGAAAACTTCAAGTTTTGGAAAAGCTAGAAATGGTAAACTAGAATAATGCATATTCTGATCTTGCAAGTATGTTAGTATGGTTTTAAAATGCATGTCGGACATACTAACTTAAGAATATGAATTTCATATTGAAGCATGAGCATGTTAGGCTTATTAGTAAGCTTTACTAAATGAAAATATGAACTTTGAACGTGAATGTTGGTGTGCTACTTTGAAAGTTAAAATCTGATGATTGTGAACATGTTAGATGATACCTTGAGATGCACTCATATATCATAAATGTATATATACCATGCTTAGTTATCGTAGTTCAAGGAAATCATAAACGAAGCCTATTTCAAAACAAAACGATGTTAAATACACATATGTGTTATGAATACTCACAAGCATGTTTAATATGAGTTATATGACTACTTTATATGTTTAACAATCAAGCATGTTGGACGTTGTGATTTCAGAACCTTAAATGGCCTTAAATTGTTGAGATGTCTAAATTAGGACCATATCATGTGAAACGGAACCTAGATTGAACTAGGAGAATGCAAAAGGACCCTTAACATGTTAATATATGTTATGTATGTAAAGATGTGCAGGCTTGGCCAAGCAATTGGTTGCTCAGTCCTAGTTTGAATCGGGAGCCACGCGCCACATCGCGTCTCCTTAAGATAAATCAAAGGTAGTACCACCGATCTGAAATCCCAGATATTGAGTTCTGATCTTTTGAACAGTAATTACATGATAGTTATAATGCTAAATGTGATCTAAAAACTACTGATATATATATATATGAGTGATGCCTAGTCGATAATACGGTGTTGCATTGAAATGGAAAGTCCATGAGTAGAGGAGGTCTTAACCTTGAGTATTCTTGATTTGCTTGTGAAGTAACTAAGTACTTGATTCATGATGACGTATAAACTGATTTTGTACCATATGTGCATAATTGTATCGTGTCAAGCTTAATTAAAGACTGTGTTAGCTAATTAACATCTTGAACATATAATGCGTTATAAATAGGATTTGAAAGTGTTGATTTAGTAACGTGGATAAACTACGCTTAAGGCAAGTTCCCTAAACTTACTCTAATTATTATTGAGCAAGTTTCCTTGAACCTTACTTTTATTGTGCAAGTATTTGAACCCTATTATTATTGTTGTGCAATATCATTGCAATATTTTATTCGACAAATACTGTAAGCTTATCCCTTTGGATACAAGTTAGATTACTTTCTCGTTCAAAAGAGATAATATGCTTAAACCCTTGTGAAAGTTATTATTCATGTTAAACTTAGTATTGATCTTGAATATTGTGAAAGAGTCGATGCCATTTGTTTCGGCTAGACTATATGCATGTTTATAAAGCTGTCCAAACCAATTGATTGGTGTGGAAATCTTGAAAACTGAGTTGGACAACCCTTTTGGTAAAGGGAGTGTATGTTGTTGGAAACCCCAACACATGAATAAATATTATTGTGGTGTTATGCATAACGTGAAGTATTGTAGACTGATCATCTATAGTACTTGATATTTTTGGTTATCAGTTTAATATTGGTAACTCTAGTGAAAGTTTAATGGTTCTTAGTGATTGCTCAATATAAATTGCTTATCCCGTTGGATACATTGTTAGCCGTTGAATTTATATATATCTGTTGATTTATATTGAATTGTCATATCCCTTATTCATGATGTTATTCTGACACTTTGAACTATCATAAAAATAATCCTTCGATATTTTAAACCTTGTGATATTATATCTAAACCCTTGTTGTATATTACTTGCTGGGCAATTTGTTCTCATCCTTGCTTATTTAAAACCTTTCAGTTAAGGAGGAACAGGGAGGTGTCTCTGGAGCAAACAAGGGCAAAGGCAAGGCTACTGACTAGCTTGTTCCTTTATGTTTTAAAATTATTAAGTTATGTTAAGACTATTTGCAGACTATGTTTAAACTTAAGTAGGATTATGTAATAGGTCTTTATTCGATACTATTATGTAATCTAATAAGTACTGTAGGTTGTAAGAATTGGGGGAATAATTATAATAAATCATTGTATATTATTCTAAAGTAGATTTTCCGTTGTGTATGCGTTATTTTAGTTATTATGGTTTTGCCATGAGAACGTGATGAACCGAATTCGAGTGACAAAGTGGAGGTTCGAATTTGGGGGCGTCACAGGATTAACTTCCCGTCAAGTAGATTGCGAGGATCTGGGAACCTTCATGCCAAAAAGTCGCGAGAGTAACCCTAAGATAGGTCAACCTCTAATAAACCAAATGCGGAGGAAAGTCTCTTCATGCTTTCCATTTTCAATTACTTGTAAAAGCATTTACTTGTAATTTTATTCCATGCTCATCTTTATGTAATGGAAAATATAAAGAATATTTGTGCATGACATGTTATCAATTAATAACCATTTTTACAGGACCATATTCCTAAAACGAGCACATTATGATAACATTTACATTATCCCTAAGACTAAACTACATAAGTCTTTTATGGGGAAGCAATTGGGACTGTTACCCGCTCAAAATCCAAAAAGGCCATGAGCCTACAACCAATCATGTCTTCTTCTGACCAATCTAATACTGTTTCCTGAGAAGAATTTAATGGATTGAGTAAACAAATCACAGATCTGGCTATTCTGCTTAAAGAACTACATCAGTCTACTCAGGGTACAAAGATGCCTACACATACAGAAACCTCTACACAAGGAGGAGTTCAAGGTTTGGAAAAAACAATTCCAGAACCTCATTTGGATACGACCAACAAAGACCTTGACAACACCCATCTCAAAGGAGATCCAGACACCGGTGATATCAGGAAGAAGGTCCTCCAAATGGAGGAAACCATTCGTGTTCTCAAAGGGATTGGAACACATGGAAGTGTCTCATATACTGACCTTTGCATATTTCCTGGTGTTCATTATCCAGAGAAACTCAAAACCCCTGATTTTGAAAAGCATGAAGGATTAGGGGATCCTTATACACATTTGAAGGTGTTCATTGGAGAACTTGGATCTTATGCAGAAAATGAGAAGCTCAGAATGCAGCTATTCTAGAAGAATATGACTGGAGAAGCTCGTTCATGGTATACCAGATTAGACAACTCCAAGATCTATAGTTGGGAAGACCTAGCTCACGCCTTCCTCACTCAATATAGTTTTCAATCTCAGATGGCTCCTGACCGGTACCAAATTACCAAGGTCAAGAAATAGTCTGATGAGTCATTCAGAGAGTATGCTCAAAGGTGGAGGCGCCTTGCTTCTCATGTTATTCCTTCCATGATAGAATCAGAAATTGTCATGACTTTCATAGATATACAAGAAGCTCCTTTCTATGAGAGAGTTTTAGTTGGTATTGTCAAACCATTCTTTGAAATGATCAAGCACGGAGAGATGGCTGAGATGGGATTGAAGTCAAGTAAAATTCAAGACCTAGCCGCTCTTAAAGCAGTTGCTGAGCACATCCAGTCTGGATCTTAGGGAAACAACCCATAGAGGGTCCATAAAAAGAAAGAGGAGGATGTTTCCTTGATACTACAAGGACAGAAGGGCAGTCAGAACATGTCTATACAGAGGAGAAACTACTCCCCTTTTCAAGCACAGTCTGCAAACCCTCCATTGCCTAAAAATGGAGAAGCAAAGCGCCCTCGAATGTTCACACCCTTACGGGACTCGCTCGAGAATATTCTTGCTCTTCTGACTAATCAGAAGAAAATCACACGTCTTCTTCCACCAGCTAACCCTAATAGGAGGGGTTTCAATGCTACTCGAAAGTGTGATTATCATACCGGAGCACCTGGACATGATACTCAAGATTGTTGGGCCTTGAAACACAAGATCCAAGATTTAATAGATAACGGTGAGATCGTGGTCACCAAACCAGATCAACCTCATATGCAAGACAACCCTCTTTCTCAACACAAAGAAGAAGAGGTCAACATGATCAGTTGGAGCACTGGACAGAGTTCCAGTTTCAACGGTGAATCATCCCAGACCATTAAAGATGGTGTTGATAGATGGGATTATAAAAAGTTATAGTTTACTATGGAACGAAAGATGAAAGATCTTTGCAAACAAATTGAGCAATTGGCAGAACTGGTGACCCACCAGCATCAAGTCACACACTAATTAATCAAACAGGAGCATGCCTATCTCCTTCCTTTTGTTATGAATGCTCCACCATCATCTTCAGAAAGCGAAGCTATGGAGGATAATGTTACAAAGCGAGCAAATGCTAAAGCCCGTCGGGCTTTTGCCAATCAGAGGGATTTTACCTATCTGGGCCAACCTATGGAGGAAATATTTCAAATGCTGATCAATGAAGGAAGAATTACCTCCCTTCTACCTCCAATCAATCCCCGTTCAAGACGGATCAACTCCGATGGAGTATGTCATTATCATTCACATTCTCGCGGTCACAGCATAGAAGAATGTTGGGCACTCTGCCATCTCATTCAAAATCTCATTGATAGTGGTGTCCTGCAGATGGAAGACGATGACACTGTGCAACTTGAGGGTGGGAATATATGTCCTACCAAATGGAAGGGATCAGTAGCAGTTATATCCGATGAGGATTATGAAACTGTCAAAGTATTTCCCATACAAGCAATTCAACTCAAAGGAGCTGACAATCCTTTGAAAGTGGCCGCACCAAAGCCAATTTCCTTATCTTTCAAACCACAATATCCTATTGTCAGCTTACGCAAAGTTCCATGGAATTATGGAGAAGCTGAAGGATCCACGTCTCATACTACTACTACAGTGTCGAAGGAAAATCCTCTGTATCTTCCTCAGAGGGTGATGAAGCCCGCCATTAAAGCAAAAGGGAAGATTCCCATGGAGAAGATTGAAAAATTCCTCCACACTATGGGCCATAATGAAGCCAATGTGGTTTTAAGCTTAAAAGAAGCTCCACATCAGATATCAATACTGGACTTGGTTTTCTCTTCTGAGGATCACCGGAAGATTTTATTGAAGGTTTTGGAAGAAGCCTATTTACCGAAATCAGTGGATGTGGAAAAATTTCAACATATGGTTGATCACATTTTCAACAACAATGTGATATCCTTCACTGATGACGACATACCTCCCGAAGGGACCGGTAAAAGCCATTCACATTGCGAAGAGATGGAAGTTCGCTCTCAAATATCCGCGATGCCACCTTGAAGATGAATGTCAATCTCAAACGGATCCAAAGTAGCCATTCGGTTGTCAAAGCTTTTGATGGATCCTAAAATTCCGTCCAAAGATTGTCCTCAGATTGGTCCAAATACATTCAATGTATCCTTCCAAGTCCTCAAGATAGATTCAGGATACAACCTATTATTGGGGAGACCATGGATACACATGGATGGAGTTGTTCCCTCCACACTACATCAATAGCTCAAATACATTGTCAACAACAGTCTAGTCACTGTCAATGCTGAGCCGGAATGTCCTAAACAAGGAGATCTACCAATCATCAGCTTCAATTCAGAAATTGAGCCGGCCAATTTTCATACCTTGGAAGTGAGTAACACTCAATACCAACCTGTTGGAGCACCACTTCCCATACCCCAGATTTCAGTCGAGGTTATGTCGGCCACTCAAGAAATGATGTCATTGGGTCATCAGCCTGGACAAGGGCTTGGTAAAAATTAGCAAGGTATTAAGCACCCTATTCAAATGTCCAGTCAAATTGGGACAGCCAGACTAGGCTATGTTGCCAGTTCCAGTCATAGGAATCCTCATAAGCACAAGCAGGTTCCTCAAGCTTCCGCCACACGACGATTTTTCCATCTGCACCGCATGAGCTTATACAGTCTCCAGTTAAGGTGTCAGCCCATGTTATGGCTATGTTGTTTCCCAAACCAGTACCATTAAAAGCAAAAGAGGTGCTGATTCCTAATCCCGAAGTGAAAGAAAAG
This sequence comes from Panax quinquefolius, assembly GCA_020205615.1. Classification (NCBI taxonomy): domain Eukaryota; kingdom Viridiplantae; phylum Streptophyta; class Magnoliopsida; order Apiales; family Araliaceae; genus Panax; species Panax quinquefolius. The sequence continues at coordinate 50,023,856 of CM035159.1, forward strand.
GAGCAGAAACGTAAACATGATATCGCCTTGATGATGTCAGGCATACGCATCATTGTTTATGATGAACATACAAACAGATATACCCCAGACGATGGTTGCCCAGATGTCATGTCCATCATTCGGGAGAAGGAGGACAATGGAAATCCCTCCATCACTGCAGTCCACCAGGACTTTGCCCTCGACAATTGGAGTAGCACTCCATGCATTGGTCGACGAGGGTAAAACGGGCAGAAAATCCCTCTGCCCTGTAGATAACTTTAATTGCTTACTTTTCTATACAATATTAGCAGTTATTTTATCAGTACATGCTAAAACTTTTGTATGATTAAACAGTTTCATATATTAAGTAAAAACATCTTTTAATTTCAGGACTCTGAATTTAAATGTGCCTATACTTGCTGATGAGGTGCCTTCTCTCCACAAGGGCTGTAACTTTGATGCAAAGTTTGACTCAGACCTGATGGACATACAAGAGGACATTGAGACACCTCAAGAGATTAAGGAATGGGTCGCAGACAAACCTAAACCCAACCTTGACCAAACCATTTCTTTCAATCTTGGAACCTTAGAAAATCCTAAGTTAATCCAAATTGGTTCAGACCTCACTCCAAACCAACGGAATAACATGATTGCACTATTAACCCAATTCCAGGATGTGTTTGCATGGTCTCATGAAGACATGGTGGGTTTGTCCACTGACATTGTTCTTTATCTCCTTCCCATTAAAGAAGGATTCAAGCCAGTTAGGCAGAAGCTCAAGCGATTGAAACCTGAGTGGAGTTTAAAGGTTAAAAAAGAAATTGTGAAACAATTTTAAGCTGGCATTATCATGGTGTCTACATATCCAGAGTGGATATCTAACATTGTTCCCGTGCCTAAACCTAGAGGAAAGGTGCGAGTTTACGTGGATTACCGGGATTTGAACAAAGCTTGTCTTAAAGATAGCTTTCCCGTGCCCTTTATCCACATTCTCATTGACAATACTGCTAAATATGGCATGTACTCCTTTGCGGATTGCTTTGTGGGGTACCATCAGATTATGGTCGCTGAGGAAGATCGTGAGAAAATCGCTTTCATCATGCCTCGGGGAACCTTTTGCTACAGACGGTTGTCATTCGTCCTCATCAATGCCGGGGAAACCTACCAGCGAGCTATGATGGCTCTTTTCCACGATTTAAGGCATAAAGAGATAGAGATCTATATGGATGACATCATTGTCAAGTCCCGAAGGGAGGAAGACCACTTAGACCATCTTAGAAAGTTATTCAAAAGGTTGAGTAAGTACAACCTGAAGTTGAATCCAGCCAAGTGCGCCTTTGGTGTCAAATCAGGCAAGTTGCTAGGTTTCCTAGTCAGCCACAAAGGGATTGAACTGGATCCTACCAAAATCCAGGTCATCAAGGAAATGCCCATTCCTCAGACAGAGAAGGAAATACGGGGATTTTTGGGAAGAATCAAATTCATTAGCAGATTTATCTCTCATCTCACAGCAACCTGTGAGCCCATCTTCAAGTTGTTAAGGAAGAACTCCTCCATGAAATGGAACAATGAGTGTCAAAAAGCCTTCCTTACCATTAAAGAGCAGCTGGTTAACGCTCCTATTTTGGTACCTCCCAGGAATGATGTTCCCCTATTCATGTACCTGTCCATTAATGACAATGCCATGGGCTGCATACTGGGGCAAAAAGACGATAGAGGCCAAGAACGAGCTATCTATTACCTTAGCAAAAGATTCAGCATCAATGAACACAAGTACACTCTAATTAAGAAAACTTGTTGTGCTTCGGCATGGGCTTCCATGAGGTTACAACATTACCTCCATGGTCACACAACCCATCTCATATCCCGTGTGGATCCTCTCAAGTATGTGTTCAGTAAGCCCATACTGAATTGTCGACTGTCCAGATGGCAGTTGATCTTACAGTAATTTGACATCGTCTACATGATGCAAAAGTCTGTCAAAGGTCAAGGAATTGCGGATCAACTGGCCGCCGCACCTGCAGGGGATTACAAACCCTTAGAAACATACTTTCCCGATGAAGAGGTAATGGCAATTTAGCAACACCATCAGTATGATGCATGCCACACATGGAAAATGTATTTTGATGGAGTTGTTAACGCAGAAGGCTCTGGAGCTGGAGCAGTTCTAATATCCCATGACGGGAGCAAGATATCCGTCATTTGTCAAATTGCGCTTTATCGGCACCAACAACACAAATGAGTATGAAGGTCAGATCATGGGGCTAAAACTTTTCCGCTCAATGGGCATCAGGCGGTTAACTGTCTTTGGGGATTCTGAATTGGTAATAAAACAATCCATGGGAATCTATCAAACCAAAGAATTACATTTGCTGCCTTACCATCGGCAAGTTTTATAGATGGCTTTGGAGTTCGAAGAAATCTTCTTTCTACACATTCCTCGTAATCGGAATGATTTTGTGGATGTACTAACAACGTTAGCCTCCTTAATTCACATACCTGACAAGGAAAACATGCCAATTATCAGATTTAACCTGCAAAAGGCCTCAGCTTATAGGAACTATGTTGGAGAGGTATCAGATGAGCTACCTCCCATCCACCACCCTTGGTATCAGCATATCAAGAAGTATCTGCGAGATGGATCTACACCCGCTGAGGCGAGCCTAACTGAGAAGAGGCAGATCCATCGACTTTCTATAAAATTCTACCTGAGCAGAGATGCACTCTACAAGAGAGATGCAGGATTAGGTCTCCTCAGATGTCTGGACAAAGACCAAGCTCAGAGGCTCATGGATGAGATCTATGGTGGAGTATGTGGCCCACACATGAGCGGCCCCTTACTTGTCAAGAAAATTCTCAAAACAAGGCATTATTAGCTTACACTCAAAGCTGACTGTGATGATCACGTCAAGCAGTGCTATTAATGCCAAATTCATGGGAATGTTATCCACGCCCCTCCAAGGGAACTCCACAATATGAGTTCACCATGGCCCTTCTCAATGTGGGGAATGGACGTGATCGGTCCCATCGAGCCCAAAGCCAGTAATGGACATAGATTCATATTCACCATGATCGACTACTTCACCAAATGGGTAGAAGCAGCCTCTTTCCCCAGGGTTACTAAAGAAGTCATCATTACTTTCATTAGAAACAATGTAGTCTGTCGATATGGACAACCAGAGGTCATTGTGTCAGACAATGCTAAGAACCTCAACAACGAAATATTGGAGGAGTTATGCAGTAAATTCCACATCAAACACCTTAACTCCGTCATCTACCGTCCAAAGATGAATGGTGCTGTTGAAGCGACTAATAAAAATATCAAGAAGATCATGCAGAAAATGTTTGTCAATCATAAAGGATGGCCTGACCTCTTGCCTTTGACTTTATTAGCCTACAGAACTTCTACGCGTACTTCCACTGGGGCAACTTCCTACTTATTAGCTTATGGGATGGAAGCAGTGCTCCCCATAGAGGTGGAAATGGAATCCCTCAGAGTGTTGATGGATGCTCAGTTGGATGAAGACTAATGGGTACAAGACAGGTATCACCAATTGTCTTTAATAGACAAAAGGCGAACCGCGGCTATCTTCCATGGTCAGTTATATCAGCAAAGGATCGCCAGATCCTACAATAGAAAAGTCCGGCTACGGCAGTTCAAACAGCATGACTTGGTTTTGAAGTAGATTATTGACAACCAAGATCAGTCTAAGGGAAAATTTGCTCCTAACTGGGAAGGCCCATTTGTTGTTAAGGAGGTATTGAAAGGAGGCGCTCTCAGACTACAGGAAATGGATGGTGATGAATTTCCACAGCTTATCAACTCGGACACCGTGAAACGGTATTATGTCTGAAGTTACCATCAAAAAAACATCCTGGTATTGATCATCCAATCACCAGTCATTCCAGTTTTGAACCCTCTCTTTTTAAAAATTCTTCTGCCCCTCAGGGAAACATACATTGCAAACCAGCAGCCTGGTTTCACCTCAGATTAACTTTTCATACCTGCAGTTTATCCTGAACACGGGATTAAACTTTTCATACCTGCAGTTTATCCTGAAGACAAGATAAAACTTTTCTATGCTTGCAGTTTGTCCTGAAGACGGGATCGAACTTTTTCCACACTTGCAGTTTGTCCCCATTATGGGATCAAACTTTTTTCTCCCCGCAGTATAGCCTGCACATGGGATTCACACTTCTCTTTGGCTGCGATTCGTCCTATGGGGCAAACTACATCGACCTGATCTCCTTGATACACGGGAGTACGTAGGTAACCATATTCTATATGGCCCAATCGCAATAAACAAAAAACAACAAAAACATTTCTACCCTTTATCTATAAAAACAAAAACAACAAAAACATTTTTACACCTTTCTTCATCAATAAAGCTTCTACTCCCATCTGCCTTTCACATTCAGCGCTGAACCTCTTACACCAGGTTCGAACTACGCAGACTTGATCTCCTCTTCAATTGGAGTACGTAGGCAGCCATTTATGGTTCAGTCTAACCCCCTACCAGAACAAAAATCCTTGTCACACGGTATTGGGATCAACTTTCAATCCACCACATTTCATCGGCTTCAAACCAAGGGGTTGGAATTACCCAACCTCTCCTCACAAATAGGAGATTCAGTGACCATCTAAGTTGCGGTTGTGCCTCGAAGAGCAATACCAATCCATAAGAGATGGAATTAACTAGGCTTCTCATAAATAGAAGTACTGGCGACCATCTATGGTGCGGTCAATCTCAAAGAGGAAAAGCCACACTCCTCTTCACATTTCCATATACATACCAGTCCTAAGACACCAAAGATGGTAGGGATGTATACAAATCAATGATCCATTCTAAGAGATCATGTGATGGCCCAATGTCCACATGTCAAGGATATGTTTAGAATGCATCAAGAACACAAGGCCCTGAAGAAACAGGCAAATATCAAGCAAGTATCAAGGCATAACTGAAAGGGAAGTAAATCAAAATATATACTACTATTTGATATATACATCTGTGTTGTACATGACAAAATGGCTAAGCTAGTCTGTGCAGGAAAATACAAAGCTATCTACGGATCTGTGTGTATGCGGACTATCAAATGTAAAATATCATCCCTCTCTGAAGACGGAAGTAAAGCTGCAAGCTCCTGCCCAATGGCATCTACACAAGCTAGCAGATCAAAGGCTAACTGCATGGTGACATGATGCTCATCAATGTATGCACTCATATCGGCAAGGATGTCAGTCGTATGGGATCTCACTAAGGTACTGTCTGCAATGGCCACATCCCAAGCAGATAGGGCGGCATCCCGCTCCATAATCAATGCATCCCTGGCTGATCTAGCCTCATCCCTCTCTAATAGAGTGGCGTCTCTCCCATCAAGAGCTGTCAACATTGCGGCCCTAGCCCGATCTCTCTCATAGGTCATCAGATGTAGGCTCTACTCCAAATACTGTGATGGATACTGGGTAATAGTTGCACTCATGGTGGGAGAATCCATCACAAATGCTGGCAACCCAATAGTCAAATCACCATCGATGGGAATGTCAGCCTCCTCCATAGGCTCCTCATCGTCAGAATCAATATCTTGCACTGTGGATACTACCACAGCCGATGTAGTCTCTGTCTCCATCCATCCTGAATACTCTGCAGAATAACCTAGATGACTAACAAAAAACTTAACTAGCTCTCACTGATCCCAATAGGCATACAACCTGGATCTGTCTGCTAATGATAAATGTCGAGAAGCGAAACGCTGAATCACTGCCCCCTCAAATGGATAGAAATCCTGAAACTGGTCAAACTGACACATCACAACCAGTGGGTGGTAGGTGATTATCCCTCTCAAACCAGCTAGAGGTAGATAATCCATGCCTGGAGCATGAGTAATGAAGTTGTAGGGTGAGCTATGCCCTGTACACGGCAATATAGTGAATGGATCTCAAATCCCTACCAGGAAAGCTGACCAAGACGCAGCATCTGTACACTCTGCAGGCTGGAAGGAGTACGACATCGCTATATCATGGGTGAAACAATATCCATGTCGTCTGAATGTGCTAATCGGTCCCAAGTGTGACATAAACCACACGTACTGCATGACCGAGCTGCCTATGAACACTCTTGCCAGATAAGTGCAGCAATATGTGGTCGACCTCAGAGTCTCTGCCATAATCATCGGTAGGATGGTGTGACCCTCCCTGAGAGCTCTCACTGCCATAATAACCCCTATGTCCAACTCATCCATGTATGTAGCGGCATGTAGGCGCATGATGATAATACGTCAACAATAATACATCCACTTTAATTTGAACGCCAATGGTCCTCCAGTGTGGTGAAATCCCCGGAATGTCGTGCATAACTATCCTCAAAGCCAAATCTGTCAAATAGAAAACGCTGGGATATCATGTGGCCGGATGTAATCTCATCATGTACCACTCTACGCCTCAATCCGATGAGAGTCATGAACTGCATACTCATGTCTCCGATCGCCATGTGCACGCAAGGTCTGTCCAACGGCAGCATCGTCAATCGTGCATACTCCTCCAAAGTAGGAGTCAACTCCTGGGTCCCAAATCAGAAAACCTGTCTCTCAAGTACCCAATGCTCTAGCATACCCTCCACGAATCCTGTGGGAACCTGAAGAAGTTTATTTGGCAACATATGGAGGAACGCCAAGGCCGACTTATGTCAACAAGGAGCTGGATGCTAACCAGAAGGAGGAGCTTGTGCAATTATTGCGAGAGTATAGGGATGTCTTTGCTTGGAATTACGATGAGATGCCCAGAATTGACAGGGATCTTGTAGAGAACAATCTAAACATAAGCCCATGAATGAAGCCAGTGAATCAAGCACCTCGCAACTATGCACCCGAAGTCGAAACTCAAATAAAGGAAAAAATCAAGAAGTTATTGGAAGTAGTGTTCATCAAGCCAACCAAACATCCAATATGGCTATCCAGCATTGTACCGATAAAGAAATCAAATGGACAATTACGAATATGTGTGGATTTCAGAGACTTAAATAAGGCATGTCCGAAGGACATGTACCTATTACCCAACATAGATACTTTGGTAGATGCAATGGCTAATCACGAGATGATGTCATTCATGGATGGGTTTGTGGGTTACAATTAGATAAAGATGTCCATAGAAGATGCAGAGTTGACGACCTTTCGTACCTCGTTTGGGAATTTCTACTATGTAGTAATGTCATTCGGGTTGAAGAATGCGGGGGCAACTTATTAAAGGGTAATGCACACTATATTTCATGACATGATTCATGATATAGTGGAGGACTACGTGGATGACATAGTAGTGAAATCCAAGAAGGCAAAAACTCATGTGGAAGACCTAAGGAAAGTGTTTGAGCGATGCCGAAGGTACAAATTGAGAATGAATCCAAAGAAGTGCGCCTTTGGAATGATGGTTGGAAAATTCTTGGGCTTCTTAGTGCACAACAAAGGTTTATAGGTGGACCCAAGCAAGGTGAAAGCAATTACAGAGATGCCCCCACCAAAGATGCAAATATAGTTGGAAGAGCTTTCTATGGAAAGTTTCGTACATGAGAAGATTCATGCCATCATTAGCTGAAGTCACAGAACCTTTCGGCAAATTACTAAAAGAAAGGCACAACGAGACTGGGGGCAAGACCAACAACAGGCCTTTGAGAAGGTGAAAAGAATTTTAGCTTCAGCACAAACGATGGTAGTGCCACAAAGGGGAATGCCGTTGTAGTTGTACATCACATCTACCAAGAAGTCTATAGGTGGATTGATCACGCATGAGGTGGATGGAGAAGATAAAACTGTGTATTACATTAGCTGGATAATCAGAGGACCGAAAACCATGTATTCACAGGTGGAGAGGCATTGCTTAGCGTTGGTGTTCATTACGCAGAAAATGCGACATTATTTTCTGGCGCACGAAGTGAACCTTGCGACAAGAACTGACCCGATCAGATATATATTGACTAGGCCATCATTAGAAGGAAGACTGGTTAGATTGATGATGATTCTTTTAGAATACGACATCAAATGTGTGACACCGAAGGCAATCCGATGTCAAGCCTTGGCAGACCTGCTAGCTTAATTTTTAAATGGAGAATATGAACCCCCCCTTCTGAGGATCTTCCAGGTGGAGAAGTAGAATCAATTGACTTGATGGATAAGGACCCATAATGGTAGAGTTTAGCTTTTGATAGATCATCTGCAGAAGGTAAAGGCAGAGCAGGAGTGGTGTTGAGCACCAAAGAAGGAAAGGAAGTGGCCTTGTCATACAAATTGGATTTCCCTTGCACAAACAATGAAGCAGAATATGAGGCGTTTATAGTAGGATTGTTGGCGGCTCAAGAATTAGGAGCCAAACATCTTAAAGTAAAGGGAGATTCAAACCTTATAGTGCAGCAAATAAGAGGTAAATTTGGAGTGAAGGAACCTATCTTGGCGCCATATCGAACTATAGCACAAGAAGGTGATGGAGGCTTTCAAGAAGGTGGTGATTGAATATGTTCAAAGATGACAAAATAAATAACCTGATGCACTAGCAATAGTAGCATCTCGAGTCTATGTCCAATGAGAAGACTTGGATGTGAAGGTAATGAAGAGAACCCTCCCAACCACAGTGCTGAACTTGTTCCCCAAAGACATGATAGATGATTGGAGACATGCCATCTCCCATCAATTGCAAACAAAGGAAGGAACAATACCAATCGTGGAGCTACAGAAGTACAACATCATCAAAGGTGTCTTGTATTACAAAGAACCAGATGGTGTATTGACACGATGCTTGGGGAGGTAGGAAGCAAATAGAGTCTTGCATCAGGTGCATGACGAGAACTGCAGATTGGCAGACATATGCCTGTATCGTAGGCTGCAACGCCAAAGGTATTATTTGCCTAAAATGAAGAAAAAAGCAGATGCCCTACAACACCAATGTGTTTCATACTAAGAATAACCTGGGGAGGAGGAATGAGCCTTCATTGATGACATAGAGGATTGGCGAATCCCTTATGTGGAGTTCTTACAAAGCGAGAATCTTCCAATCGATAAGAAGGACACAATTATAATAAAAAGGAAGTCATAATGATTCTTCTTGCAAAATGGAGAATTTTTTAGAAGGGGGTTCAATGGCAAGCCCTTACGGTGTCTGGAACTAGGTGAAGCCAAAGATTTGGTTTACCAAATGCACAAGGATGAACACCAAGGGGGAGCCAAGTTGTACAAACAGCTTATTGATTATGTTTACTACTGCCAAAGATGGAAGGAGATTGTCTAGAATTTGTTAAAAAGTGTCACATTTGTCAAATACATGGAAACTTGATCCATGCTCCCGCCGTGGATTTGCGAACCTTAGCAACACCATGTGTAAGACCCCAACTTATTATTAATGAAATTTAATTTTCTTTATTTATTATTTTGAAATAGTAAGGGTTGATGTGATTAATGTGGATAGTTAGGGGTAAAATACGCAAATATTTCAAAATAAGCAAGTGGTTATAAAATATTCATTGTTGTCGGGGGAATATTCGTTTGGTCGTGGAATATTCGTCTCTGTGTGGGAATATTAAATGCTGCGGCGTGACCGTGTGTGGGCCCCATAACGGAAAAGCGATTGGATGAAGAAAACGACAAATATAAGTTGGTTAAAAATAACTACAGTAGTTATTACCAATTAATCTTTGTTAAAATACTAAATTGGTTAAAAACATAGTAGCACGGTATTGCACCAATTATTGATTCTTACGTGAAGGCACTACTTTCGATAATGGTTACGATAATTCTTGTTCGATATTTTATTGAGTTAATAACTACTGCGTTGATATTTTATATTCTTTGTTGTTTGATAAATTGTCATTACACAATATTTTTCATTATCGAAGCAATAATTCATATTATCTGAATAATATTATTAGATAACATTATTGGCAATGTCTAGAAAGTTACGTCTAAGGAGAGGTTTGGTCACCTAATTGCGCGCCGCCAAGGAGAAAATTCTTATTGGAAAGCCCCTCTTTCTTGGAACTGCGCCTCGGTTGTCGATATTGTGAGTCTGTAATATTATTTGTGAATAATTAATTATTGATTCATATGATGAGAAAAATATTAATTTTATGTGGATATAGATGGAGAAAATTTTTAATGTGACAATTGTTGAAAATTGAAATTTTATCTTTTTCTGATAAAATAATTCATTTAAATATATTATTATATTTTAATAATATAATAATGGTGATATTTTTACAACGAATGTGGGATATATGAGTATACGAGGAGGAAGAGTATTTTTGTTGCAATAAATGTTTAAAACATGTTAAACATGTCGGTGGACCCCATTTATTGACTGAAATTTGATTATAGCCTGTAAAATTGTCCGTTTGTGGATTTCGGTCAATTTCTGTTTGGAATTCGGAAAAACTTTCTTCTGCAAAGTTGTAGAGAATTGAATTTCCTATAAAAACTCGTGAGATTCGAATTTTCTGATAAAAGGGCTATTTATTGTGAATTATTGAAGTTCCGAAGTTCCGAAATAATTGATTTTTGGAAGTTTTAATTATTATTTTAAAGAAAAACGTTTTTTTGCATTTAAGTGGGCTAACATGTGATATTAATTGCTGAAATCAGATCTTCAAAGATGGGCTAAGGAAATTTATAATATATATTAATATTTTATTAAATTTTCTGCTTTGGTGTTCTAAGCATTTTCCTATAAATAGAGGTGCTTAGGTTAGAATTGAAAATCACACCGAAACCCAAGTTTTCTCTCTATATTATCGAAGCGTATTCTTGTGAGTATTTTGAGTATACTTTGAGTATTGTTAGACTGGTCAAGTTCCTTCACAAAGACTATACCCGTATTCCAAATTAAGTACTAATCTTTCGAGGTAAGGGATGTTATTTTATTCGAAAATGATATGATTTCTTCAATATCATTATCTTTGAAATATTGGTTGAAAATTTTATCAAATTTGAAACTTTTTCATGTCGGGGGTTACTATTCATGAGTTCTTATTCACGAGTTACTATTCATGAGTTACTATTCATGAGTTACTATTCACGAGTACTATTCACGAAGCGTGAAGATGTTTTTTGAAATTTCTATCTTTTGGTGTTTGAGTTACTATTCACGTATACCTGATTATTCACGTGATCTGGCACTTATTCATAGAAAAATAAAATTTCTTCTTTTTGTCAAAATATCTATTCTCGGATACTAGCTTTGATTGTATCCATGTTTTGATCATTCTTGAATTTTACACCACTATGATTATTTTTGAGGTATTTTTGAACATGGATAAAACAAAGTCTGAATCCTTAATCCTTAATCCTTGTCATTTTGTTTCACTTTGGATTCGTTTCTTTAAAAATATATTTTCATCATCCTCGAGTCTTAAATGATGATATTATTGAATATCTTTGGCTGTGAGTGCAAAGATGAATGATTTCTGAAGAATATCTTTGGTCAGTAGTGCAAAGATGAAGCAGTGTTTAGATGAACATGACCAATTAATGATGAATATCTTTGGCACTAGTGCAAAGATGAATATTTGATTCGGATGTATATTGATTGATGTTACAGGGATAAAAGATGAGCGATGAACTTTTAAATTCATACATAGAAGATAGTAGTTTGCATTCTCTACTTAACTCTTCTAATGAATTATTATTTCCGCTGCGAATATTGATTTAAAATTTGTTGTCTATTGTATTCTATTAGATTTTTCCCTGTTGAAGACTAACGGTAATTTGTTGTATATTATCTTAGTCATAATATTCTTTACTGGGCTAGTTGAGCTCACCCTTTTCCTTTTTGTTCCATTTTTCTTCTCAGGAGGTGAGAATATAGCGAGTACGAGTCGGGGTATGGAATGAAGGTTTTAGAAAGGATTGTTTAGTAGTCCTCACCATTTTTGTAAAATAATGTATCAATAAATGTGATGAGGATTTATTTGAGTATAGATATTGTCTAGAAGATAATATTTGTATTCAAACTCACGCTTTTCTTGTTGTAATAATAAAGTTGTAGTTGTTTACGTACCATGTATTGACAACTCGAATGGGTGATGTATACCTATTTTGGGGGCGTCACGGTTGGTATCGAGCTTAGGATATGATCTCTGGCGGAGATCGGAGAATAGAACTAGGAGGGAGAGACGAGTAAATCCTTCGCTAGTGTGTCCCGCCTAAGCTTATTTTTAGTTGGTTAGTATATAGGGATATTATGTGATATATTGATTTCCTTAATTAACCCTTGTTTTATGGCGGTATTTGAGAATGTCGAATGAGAATATTAACAATGGAAATGAGACCGTGGAGAAGCTTTATACTCACCAACGAGGAGAACGTCTGACAGTGTGGCAATGTTCCTCCCATGAACAACACCACCGAGCGTGATGATGAACGAGGGGATGTTTAGAAGCTTTTTGCGATTTCATGCAAAAATCGGACGAGGAGACTCGTGTTCAAAATCTGAGGAGGAAATGATAGCAATTCACGGGTTGTCACGACCAAAGCAATTCAAAGAGTTGGGACCACGAATTTAAGGAAAGCGAGATCCGATCATGGCGGAAACATGGGTCAAACAAATTACCAAGATATTCGATGTCTTGGGATGCGGAGAACAGAAGGTTCTATTCGCCACCTTTATGTTCGTGGCGAAGCGATGATCTCTGGTGGAGTCTGCGTGAAGCGTACTCCATCCAAATACTTTTCAAAGATGTCTTGGGAAGCGTTTGAAACTATTTAATGACAAATACTTTCACGAAAGTGTTCGCCATATGAAGGAAGTGGAGTTCATCGATTAGAACAAAACAACGTGACGGTGTCTCTCGATGACGAGGCAAAGTTTGCGAGTTATCTAGGTTTGCACCTCATTTGGTGGAGAATGAGGAACGATGACGGCGGATGTTTCTTAGAGGTTTGAAACCCGGCATACGTCGAGATCTCATTTCTCATAAACTTTCTCTCTATTCAGATGTTGTAAACAAGGCTCAATTATTAGGCGAGATAACGAGTACGGTCAACCGAGGACCACAACCGAGGATCGTACCGGAGATAGCGATCAATGTAATAATGATAACCAAATGGAGAAAGAAAGAGACGGACAAAATGGTAACCACTCTGGTGGTAATCATGGCCATGAAAATGTAAGAAGCGAGTTAACGGGAGATTTTAAAAAGAGGAGATTTAACAACGACCGTATAGAAGACGCAACAGGTCTTAAGAATCGGTATTTTATGATCAAAATGTAGAATTGCAAAATCGTATTCATGAGTTAGAAGAGCGTTTGAAGAATTGCAGTAAATCGTGGAGCAAAAGGATGCAACGATTCAAGCTTATGTTACCCGATATGTGTGATGCTTGAATGAAGCACTCTTTAGCGTAGTATAAGATGATAAAGTCGAATCGAAATGAAAGAAGAAATAATCGAACGAGTGAGAATGAGTGATGCATGGGTAAAAGCCGCATTGACGCGTTGATATTATGGAAAGAGATGTCCAATCTAAAAGAAAGATTTAACAATGACGGGAAGACGTTTACAGCGTGACATCGACACCAAAGAACAAATTCTAGGGGAAGAGAACGATCGCCAGTTAGATGCTACAGATGCGGAGAGGAGGGACATATAAGGTCAAACTGTTCAAAGCCTTCCAAGGTATGTTTTAGTTGTGGAAAAGATGGTCACATAGCTCAATTTTATCCTATAAATAAATCAAGTCCAGTTGGGGCGTTGGCACAGAAGCGGATCTGAAAAAATCAAAGTCAACGATTCTTTGGAAGAGCGTTTTTTCGTGACTTCTCAAAAGCGAGTAACCCGACGGTTAGTTACGGGGTTAGTTAATTATAAATTCTTGCGAGTTTATACCTTACTAGAATCTGGGTTCTACCCATTCTTTTATCTCTCTTGCTTGCGCTCAACGTTTGAACTTGACTACGGAGAAATTAGACTTTGACCTATCTGTGGAGACTCTATTAGGAGAAACTTTCATTACATCCGTTGTTTAGAAATCTTGTTTGATCCAAGTTGGCACCATCACATTACCTGTTGACCTTATTTATTTAAAGATACTTGCTTTTGATGTGATTTTAGGGATTGATTGGTTAACTACTCATCATGCCAAATTGATTGCTTTTGTAAGGTTGTTAGTTTTCATATTCCTAAGCAACTTTGTTATTGAATTCAAGCAATCAAACCATTGTAGTCAAACATTTTCATATCAAGCCATGAAGTCATTCGTTTATTACGGATGTCAAGTTTTCTTAGTCCATGTTATGGATTTGAATAAAGACACGTCAGATTTGAATAATATTCCTGTTATTATTTATTTTTCTGACGTATTTCTGAAGAATTTCTTGGCTTACTCCCAAAGCCCGATATTAAATTTTGTATCGAATTTGAACTGGTACAAAACTCATTTCTAAAATCTCATATCGAATGGCTCTATTGAACTTGAGGAGTTAAAATTCAACTATAAATTTGGTACTGAGCCTTTATCCGGTGACTTCCTTTGTGGAATGCACCAAAGCCGACTCTCCGTAGGGACACCATATTAGATGCGATAGTAAAGCGATAGGTGTCATTGTAGCGTCTTATCCAAGGTTGGGATATGAGTCACGATTGAGAACAACCTAAGTCGGTAATCGAAATACGTAGCTTTCTAGGCTTAGTTGGTTATTATCGGAGATTCGTTGAAGGATATTCTCGAATCGCTATTCCATTAACGCACGACTCGACTAGAGATACAAAATTCGAATGGAGCAAGGAATGTGGGAAGAGCTTGAAGAACTCAAGAGGAGACTCATTTCAAAGACATGTTACGACCATGCCATCCCGGAAAAGCGAACGTGGTAGGCGGCGTGTTGAGTAGAAGATCGTATACAAGTACGAGTACGATATTGTCAAAGACTCATTTCGTATAATTTACAAATAATAGAGATGGAGATGAAAACTCTAGGTACCCACGTGATGGTATACGAGTATAATCGACTTTAATCGATAAAGTTAAAGCTGTTCAAGCTACACACCGGAGCTGATGAATTTGAAGAAGGAGGTGCAAGAAGTTGTTATTTCAAAAGAAAGAATCGGAAGAAAGCTCAAACCTTCGATTTATTAATCCATTTGAAATTCTCGATCGAATAGGAACTGTGGCCTATAGACACGTTTTATCGCCAAGTATGACGCGTGTTCATAACGTTTTTCACGTATCGATGTTACGTAAATATGTGGACGACCCGAACCACGTCATTGAGTTAGAACCGAACGAGATAGCCGAAGACTTAACATACGAGGAGGTACCTGTCAAGATCTTGGATAGGAAAGAACATATCCTATGTACCGAGGTTATACCACAAGTTAAAATATTGTGGAGAAACCATGCTATTGAGGAAATGACCTGGGAGTTGGAAACGGAAATGAAAGCGAGGTATTCTCATCTTTTGAAACACAGAGTGCGTCGTCGATTTCGAGGACGAAATTTCATAAGGAGGGAGGTTGTAAGACCCCAAAATATTAATAAATGAAATTTATTTTCTCTATTTATTATTTTGAAATAGTAAGGGTTGATTTGATTAATGTAGATAGTTATGGGTAAAATCGTGAAATATTTTAAATAAGCAGTGGTGATAAAATATTCATTATTATGCAGGAATATTCGTTTGGTGGTGGAATATTAAATCTTTGTCGAGAATATTAAATGCGTGGTAGCGATCTTTTATGGGCCCCATAACGGAAAGCGATTGGATGAAGAAAACGACAAATATAAGTTGTTTATAAATAACGGCGTAGTTATTCTGAATTAATCTTGTTGGAATACCGGGTGGTTAAAACACACTAATACGCGTTGTTGAGCGGTAGCACGGTATTGCACCAATTATTGATTCTTACGTGAAGAAGGCACTACTCGATAATTATTACGATAATTCTTGTTCGATATTTTATTTTATTGATTCAATAATTCTTTGTATTGATATTTTATATTCTTTTATTGTTTCAATAAATTGTCATTACGGTATTTTCCATTATCGAAGCAATAATTCATATTATCTGAATAATATTATTAGATAACATTATTGGCAATGTCTAGAAAGTTACATCTAGGAGAGGTTTGGTCACCTAATTGCGGCGATGAGGAGAAATTCTTATTGGAAAGCCCCTCTTTCTGAAGCGCTGGTTGTCGATAATGTGATTACTGTAATATTATTTATGAATAATTAATTATTGATTTATATGATGAAGAAAATATTGATTTTATGTGGATATAGATGGAAAAAATTTTTAAAATGACAATTGTTGAAAATTAATATTTTATCTTTTTACGATAAAATAATTCATTTAAATATATTATTTTAATAATATATTAACGGTGATATTTTTATAATGAATGTGGGATATATGAGTATATGAGGAGGAAGAGTATTTTTGTGGCATTAAATGTTTAACACATGTTTTGTGTGTTGGTGGACCCATTTCTTGGTGAAAATTGATTATAGCACATAAAATCGTCCGTTTGTGGATTTGGTCAATTTACTGTTTGGAATTTGGAAAAACTTTCTTCTGCAAAGTTGTAGAATTGAATTTCCTATAAAAACTCGTGAGATTTGAATTTTTCTGAAAAAGAGCTATTTATTATGAATTATTGAAGTTCAGAAGCTCAAAATAATTGATTTTTGGAAGTTTTAATTATTTATATCAACAAAAAACGTTTTTTATTGTTTTGGTTGGCCCCCATGTGTTGTAAACATGTTGATTTCAGGAGTCTTGGTTGGCGTAGGAATATATATATATATATTATTTATTATATTAAATTTTACGCTTTGGTGTTACTAGCGATTTCTATAAATAGGGTCTTGGGTTAGAATTGAAAATCACACTTAGAAGCTGAGTTTTCTCTCTCTATATTATCGGCGTATTCTTGTGAGTATTTTGAGTATACTTTGAGTATTGCTATCTGGTTGCAAGTTCAAGTCATAGCCTATATTCGATTATTTCAACCGTTTGTTTCAACTAGAAATCTTGTCTTTCGAGGTAAGGGATGTTATTTTCTTCTCGAAATGATATTATTTCTTCAATATCATTATCTTTGAAATATTGGTTAAAACTTTTATCAAATTTGGAACTTTTTCATGTCGGGGGTTACTATTCATGAGTTCTTATTCACGAGTTACTTATTCATGAGTTCTTATTCACGAGTTCTTATTCACGAGTACTCATTCTTATTCAGGCGTGAAGATGTTTTTTATGGAATTTCTATCTTTTGGTGTGGAGTTACTATTCACGTATCTGGCCTTATTCACGTATCTGACCTTATCCACGAATCTTACATTATTCAATAGAAAATGAAAATTTTTCTTTTAAATCTAAAATATCTATTTTGGATACTAGCTTTGATTGTATCCATGTTTTGATCATTCTTGAATTTTACACCTTATGATTATTTTTGAGGTATTTTTTTGAACGTGGATAAAACAAAGTCGAATCCTTAATCCTTAATCCTTGTCATTTTGTTTCATTTGGATTCGTTTCTTTAAAAATATTTTTCATCATCTTGATTTTAAATGATGATATTATGGAATATCTTTGGCTGTAGTGCAAAAGATGAATGATTTCTTGATGAATATCTTTGGCCCGTAGTGCAAAGATGAGCAGTGTTGAGATGAACATGATTAAATGATTAATATCTTTGGCCCGTAGTGCAAAGATGAGCAGTGTTTAGATGAACATGACCAAGTGATGAATATCTTTGGCTGTAGTGCAAAGATGAATATTTGATTCGGATATATATTGATTGATGTTACGAGGGATAAAATATCGATGATGAACTTTTAAATTCATATATAGAAGATAGTAGTTTGCATTCTCTACTTAACTCTTCTAATGAATTATTATTTCATTGCGAATATTGATTTAAAATTTGTTGTCTATTGTATTCTATTAGATTTTTCCTGTTGAAGACTAACGATAATTTGTTGTATATTATCTTAGTCATAATATTCTTTCTTGGGCTAGTTGAGCTCACCCTTTTCCTTGTTGTTCCATTTTTCTTCTCGGGAGGCGAGAATGTAGCGAAACTTAGTCGGGGTATGGAATGAAGGTTCTAGAGAGTTGTTTAGTAGTCCTCACCATTTTTTAAAATAATGTATCAATAATTATGATGGGGATTTATTTGCGTGTGGATATTGTCTGCAGATGGCATATCGTATTTAAACTCAAAGTTTATATGTTGTAATAATAAAGTTGTAGTTATTTACGTACCATGTATTTGGCGACTCGAGAATGGGTTGGATGGAATGGACCTATTTTGGGGCGTCACGGTTGGTATCGAGCTTAGGGATATGATCTCTGGCGGAGATCGGGGAATAGAACTAGGAGGGAGAGCAGAGTAAATCCTTATTTAGTGTGTCCTACCTAAGCTTATTTGTTGGTTGGTCGTAATATAGGGGTATTATGTGATTTGTTAATTTATTTAATTAACCCTTGTTTTATGATAGTTTTTAAGAATGGGCTGCTTTGAGAGCGTTAACAATGGAGTGAATGAGATCGTGGAGACACCTCTAATCGCCAACCCGAGGATAATGTGATGTCGGTGAAGAAGGAATTAGAGATATCCATGTGGTGAGTGAAGAATTGATAGTTACTTTTAGATAGTCATGAGGTAACGGTGAGAGTGAGGAAGAAGAGGAAGAAGAGGTGCACGAAGAGAGTTTATTAGAGGTATTTTATGATCAAAATGTAGAATTGCAAAATCGTATTCATGAGTTAGAAGAAGCGAAATTTGAAGAATTGCGAGCGATCGTGGAAGCAAAAGGATCTGACGATTCAAGCTTATGTTACCCGATATGTGATGCTTGAATGGAAGCACTCTTTGGCGAGTATAAGATGATAAAGTGGAATCGAAATTTGAAGAAGAAATAATAAGCGAGCAGTGAGAATGAGTGATGCGTGGGTAAAAAGCGCATGCGGCGTTGATATTATGGAAAGAGATGTCGAATCTAAAAGAGAGAAGATTTAACAATGACGGGAAGGCGTCGGCGTGACATCGGCACCAATGACAAATTCTAGGGAAGAGAACGATCGCCGGTTAGATGCTACTGAATCACGGAGAGGAGGGGACATATAAGGTCAAACTGTTCAAAGCCTTCCAGGTATGTTTTAGTTGTGGAAAAGATGGTCACATAGCTTCGATTTTATCCTATAAGCGAAATCAAGTCCGGTTGGGGCGTTGGCACGAGGCGGATCTGAGAAAAGTCAAAGTCAACGATTCTTTGGAAGGCGTTTTTCGTGACTTCTCAAAAAGCGAGTAACGACGACGAAGTTAGCACGGGTTAGTTAATTATAAATTCTTGCGAAGTTTATACCTTACTGAATCTGGTTCTACCCATTCTTTTATCTCTCTTGCTTGCGCTCAGCGTTTGAACTTGACTACGGAGAAATTAGACTTTGACTATCTGGGAGACTCTATTAGGAGAAACTTTCATTACATCAGTTGTTTAGAAATCTTGTTTGATCCAAGTTGGCACCATCACATTACTGTTGACCTTATTTATTTAAA
The DNA here is from genome assembly GCA_020205615.1 of Panax quinquefolius. Taxonomy (NCBI): domain Eukaryota; kingdom Viridiplantae; phylum Streptophyta; class Magnoliopsida; order Apiales; family Araliaceae; genus Panax; species Panax quinquefolius. The sequence goes on from CM035159.1 coordinate 50,043,373, forward strand.
GATACTTGCTTTTGATGTGATTTTAGGGATTGATTGGTTAACTACTCATCATGCCAAATTGATTGCTTTTGTAAGGTTGTTAGTTTTCATATTCTAAGCAACTTTTTATTCAATTCAAGCAATCAAACCATTGTAGTCAAACATTTTCATATCAAGCCATGAAGTCATTCGTTTATTACGGATGTCAAGTTTTCTTAGTCCATGTTATGGATTTGAATAAAGACACGTCGATTTGAATAATATTCTGTTATTATTGATTTTTCTGACGTATTTCTGAAGAATTTCTTGGCTTACTCCCAAAGCGATATTAAATTTTGTATCGAATTTGAACACGGTACAAAACTCATTTCTAAAATCTCATGTCGAATGGCTCTATTGAACTTGAGTTAAAAATTCAACTATAAATTTGGTACACGAGCCTTTATCTGGTGACTTCCTTTGTGGAATGCACCGAAGCGGACTCTCCGTAGGGGACACCATATTCGTCGCGATAGTAAAGCGATAGGTGTCATTGTAGCGTCGTCTATCCAAGGTTGGGATATGAGTCACGATTGAGAACAACCTAAGTCGATAATCGAAATCGTAGCTTTCAGAAGCTTAGTTGGTTATTATCGGAGATTCGTTGAAGGATATTCTCGAATCGCTATTCCATTAACGGTGACTCGTAGAGATACAAAATTCGAATGGAGCGAGGAATGTGGGAAGAGCTTGAAGAACTCGAGAGAGACTCATTTCAACACATGTTACGACCATGCCATCCTGGAAAAGCGAGCGTGGTAGGCGGCGTGTTGAGTAGAAGATCGTTACAAGTCTGAGTACGATATTATCAAAGACTCATTTAAGTATAATTTACAAATAATAGAGATGGAGATGAAAACTCTAGGTACCCACGTGATGATATCTGAGTATAATCGACTTTAATCGATAAAGTTAAAGTTGCTTATTGAGCTACGGCGGGTGATGAATTTGAAGAAGGAGGTCTGAGAAGTTGTTATTTCAAAAGAAATCGGTGAGGTGAGAAAGCTCGAACCTTGATTTATTAATCCATTTGAAATTCTCGATCGAATAGGAGCTGTGGCCTATAGACTCGTTTTATCGCCAAGCCATATAATGACGTGTTCATAACGTTTTTCACGTATCGATGTTACGTAAATATGTGGACGACCCGAACCACGTCGTTGAGTTAGAACCGGACGAGATAGCCAAGACTTAACATCGAGGAGGTACTGTCAAGATCTTGGATAGGAAAGAACATATCCTATGTCTTGAGGTTTATACCACAAGTTAAAATTTTGTGGAGAAACCATGCTTTGATTGAGAAATGACACAGGAGTTGGAAAGCGAAATGAAAGCGAGGTATTCTCATCTTTTGAAACACACAGAATCGTCGTCGATTTAGAGGACGAAATTTCATAAGGAGGGAGGTTGTAAGACCCCAAATTATTAATAAATGAAATTTATTTTCCTCTATTTATTATTTTGAAATAGTAAGGGTTGATTTGATTAATGTGGATAGTTATGGGTAAAATCATGCGAAATATTTTAAATAAGCAAGTGGTTATAAAATATTCATTATTATTAGGAATATTAGTTTGGTGTAAGTGGAATATTAAATCTTTGTCGGGGAATATTAAATGCAACGGTAGCGATCTTTTATGGGCCCCATAACTGAAAAGCGATTGGATGAAGAAAGCGACAAATATAAGTTGTTTATAAATAGCGGCGTAGTTATTCAGATTAATCTTGTTGGAATACCGGGTGGTTAAAACACACTAATCTGGCGTTGTTGAGCGGTAGCACGGTATTGCACCAATTATTGATTCTTACGTGAAAGGCACTACTCGATAATTATTACGATAATTCTTGTTCGATATTTTATTTTATTGATTCAATAATTGTTGCGTTGATATTTTATATTCTTTGTTGTTTGATAAATTGTCATTACACGATATTTTTCCATTATCGAAGCAATAATTCATATTATCTGAATAATATTATTAGATAACATTATTGGCAATGTCTAGAAAGTTACATCTAAGGAGAGGTTTGGTCACCTAATTGCGGCGCCCGATGAGGAGAGAATTCTTATTGGAAAGCCCCTCTTTCTGAGGAGCGGCACAGTTGTCGATAATGTGATTACATAATATTATTTGTGAATAATTAATTATTGATTTATATGATGAGGAAAATATTGATTTTATGTGGATATAGATGGAAAAAATTTTTAAAATGACAATTGTTGAAAATTAATATTTTATCTTTTTACGATAAAATAATTCATTTAAATATATTATTTTAATAATATATTAACGGTGATATTTTATAATGAATGTGGGATATATGAGTATATGAGGAGGAAGAGTATTTTGTGTGCATTAAATGTTTAACACATGTTTTGTGTGTTGGTGGACCCATTTCTTGGTGAAAATTTGATTATAGCTTTTGTAAAATCGTCCCGTTTGTGGATTTGGTCAATTTACATTTGGAATTTGGAAAAACTTTCTTACGCAAAGTTGTAGAAATTGAATTTCCTATAAAAACTCGCGAGATTTGAATTTTTCTGATAAAAGAGCTATTTATTATGAATTATTGAAGTTAGAAGCTCAAAAATAATTGATTTTTGAAGTTTTAATTATTTATATCAACAAAAACGTTTTTATTGTTTTGTTGGGCCCCATGTGTTGTATGTGGTTGTTGATTTCAGGAGTCTTGGTTGGCGTAGGAATATTTATATATATATTATTATTATTATATTAAATTTTACTGCTTTGGTGTTACAAGCGATTTCTATAAATAGGGTCTTGGGTTAGAATTGAAAATCACACGAAAAGCTGAAGTTTTCTCTCTATATATATCGGCGTATTCTTGTGAGTATTTTGAGTATACTTTGAGTATTGCTATCTGGTGCAAGTTCAAGTCATAGCTTTATATTCGGTGTTTCAACCGAAGTCTTTTTTATTAAAATCTTGTCTTTTCGAGGTAAGGGATGTTATTTTCTTCTCGAATGATATTATTTCTTCAATATCATTATCTTTGAAATATTGGTTGGAACTTTTTATCAAATTTGGAACTTTTTCATGTCGGGGTTCTTATTCATGAGTTCTTATTCACGAGTTCTTATTCATGAGTTCTTATTCACGAGTTCTTATTCACGAGTTCTTATTCAAGTACTATTCACGAAGCGTGAAGATGTTTTTTGTGAATTTCTATCTTTTGGTGTCGGAGTTACTATTCACGTATACGGCCTTATTCACGTATCTGACACTTTATTCACGAATCTGACCTTTATTCATAGAAAAATGAAATTTTTTCTTTTTGTCAAAATATCTATTTTGGATACTAGCTTTGATTGTATCCATGTTTTGATCATTCTTGAATTTTACACCCTATGATTATTTTTGAGGTATTTTTGGACGTGGATAAAACAAAGTACGAATCCTTAATCCTTAATCCTTGTCATTTTGTTTCCTTTGGATTCGTTTCTTTAAAAATATTTTTCATCATCTTCGGATCTTAAATGATGATATTATGGAATATCTTTGGCACATAGTGCAAAAGATGAATGATTTCTTGATGAATATCTTTGGCCCGTAGTGCAAAGATGAGCAGTGTTGAGATGAACATGACCAAGCGTGATTAATATCTTTGGCCCGTAGTGCAAAAGATGAGCAGTGTTTAGATGAACATGACCCGGTGATGAATATCTTTGGCTGTAGTGCAAAGATGAATATTTGATTCGGATATATATTGATTGATGTTACGAGGGATAAAATATCGATGATGAACTTTTAAATTCATATATAGAAGATAGTAGTTTGCATTCTCTACTTAACTCTTCTAATGAATTATTATTTCATTGCGAATATTGATTTAAAATTTGTTGTCTATTGTATTCTATTAGATTTTTCCACCTGTTGAAGACTAACGATAATTTGTTGTATATTATCTTAGTCGTAATATTCTTCTTGGGCTAGTTGAGCTCACCCTTTTCCTTGTTGTTCCATTTTTCTTCTCGGGGAGGCGAGAATGTAGCGAGTCTTAGTCGGGGTATGGAATGAAGGTTCTAGAGAGAGTTGTTTAGTAGTCCTCACCATTTTTGTAAAATAATGTATCAATAATTATGATGGGGATTTATTTGCGTGTGGATATTGTCTAGATGGCAATATCTCGTATTTAAACTCAAAGTTTATATGTTGTAATAATAAAGTTGTAGTTATTTACGTACCATGTATTTGGCGACTCGAGAATGGGTTGGATGGAATGGACCTATTTTGGGGCGTCGCGGTTGGTATCGAGCTTAGGGATATGATCTCTGGCGGAGATCGGGGAATAGAACTAGGAGGGAGGCGAGTAAATCCTTAGCTAGTGTGTCTACCTAAGCTTATTTGTTGGTTGGTCGTAATATAGGGGTATTATGTGATTTGTTAATTTATTTAATTAACCCTTGTTTTATGATAGTTTTAAGAATGGTGCTTGAGAGCGTTAACAATGGAGTGAATGAGATCGTGGAGACACCTCTAATCATGACCCGAGGATAATGTGATGTCGTCGAATGAAGAAGGAATTAGAGATATCCATGTGGTGAGTGAAGAATTGATAGTTTTACCGAGATAGTCGCGAGAGGTAACGGTGAGAGTGAGGAAGAAGAGGAAGAAGAGGTGCACGAAGAGAGTTTATTAGAGGTATTTTATGATCAAAATGTAGAATTGCAAAATCGTATTCATGAGTTAGAAGAAGCGAAATTTGAAGAATTGCGGTGATCGTGGAGCAAAAGGATCTGACGATTCAAGCTTATGTTTTACGATATGTGATGCTTGAGCGAAGCACTCTTTAGCGAGTATAAGATGATAAAATTTGGAATCTGAAATTTGAAAGAAGAAATAAGCGAGCAGTGAGAATGAGTGATGCATGGGTAAAAGCACGACAGCGTTGATATTATGGAAAGAGATGTCGATCTAAAAAGAAGATTTAACAATGGCGGGAAGGCGTCGGTCGTGACATCGACAATGACAAATTCTAGGGAAGAGAACGATCGCCGGTTAGATCTTCTACGAGATCACGGAGAGGAGGGACATATAAGGTCAAACTGTTCAAAGCCTTCCAAGGTATGTTTTAGTTGTGGAAAAGATGGTCACATAGCTCGATTTTATCTATAAGCGAAATCAAGTCCGGTTGGGGACGTTGGCACGAGGCGGATCTGAGAAAAGTCAAAGTCAAAGCGATTCTTTGGAAGAAGCGTTTTTAAGTGACTTCTCAAAAGCGAGTACTTACGAGCGAAGTTAGCACGGGTTAGTTAATTATAAATTCTTGCGAAGTTTATACCTTACTAGATCTGGGTTCTACCCATTCTTTTATCTCTCTTGCTTGCGCTCAGCGTTTGAACTTGACTACGGAGAAATTAGACTTTGACCTATCTATGGAGACTCTATTAGGAGAAACTTTCATTACATCCGTTGTTTAGAAATCTTGTTTGATCCAAGTTGGCACCATCACATTACACATTGACCTTATTTATTTAAAGATACTTGCTTTTGATGTGATTTTAGGGATTGATTGGTTAACTACTCATCATGCCAAATTGATTGCTTTTGTAAGGTTGTTAGTTTTCATATTCTAAAGCAACTTTTATTATTCGATTCAAGCAATCAAACCATTGTAGTCAAACATTTTCATATCAAGCCATGAAGTCGTTCGTTTATTACGGATGTCGAAGTTTTCTTAGTCCATGTTATGGATTTGAATAAAGACACGTCGATTTGAATAATATTCTGTTATTATTTATTTTTCTGACGTATTTCTGAAGAATTTCTTGGCTTACTCCCAAAGCGATATTAAATTTTGTATCGACTTTGAACACGGTACAAAACTCATTTCTAAAATCTCATATCGAATGGCTCTATTGAACTTGAGGAGTTAAAAATTCAACTATAAATTTGGTACTGAGCCTTTATCTGGTGACTTCCTTTGTGGAATGCACCGGCCCGGACTCTCCGTAGGGGACACCATATTAGTGCGATAGTAAAGCGATAGGTGTCATTGTAACGTCTTATCGAAGGTTGGGATATGAGTCACGATTGAGAACAACCTAAGTCGATGTCGAAATCGTAGCTTTCTAGGCTTAGTTGGTTATTATCGGAGATTCGTTGAAGGATATTCTCGAATCGCTATTCCATTAACGCAAATGACTCGTAGAGATACAAAATTCGAATGGAGCAAGGAATGTGGGAAGAGCTTGAAGAACTCGAGAGGAGACTCATTTCAACACATGTTACGACCATGCCATCTGGAAAAGCGAGCGTGGTAGGCGGCGTGTTGAGTAGAAGATCGTTATACAAATCTGAGTGCGATATTGTCAAAGACTCATTTCAGTATAATTTACAAATAATAGAGATGGAGATGAAAACTCTAGGTACCCACGTGATGATATCTGAGTATAATCGACTTTAATCGATAAAGTTAAAATTTATTCAAGCTACACACGAGTGATGAATTTGAAGAAGGAGGTCTGAAGAAGTTGTTATTTCAAAAGAAGAATCGGAAAGGTGAGAAAAGCTCGAACCTTGATTTATTAATCCATTTGAAATTCTCGATCGAATAGGAGCGTGGCCTATAGACTCGTTTTATCGCCAAGTATGGCGCGCGTGTTCATAACGTTTTTCACGTGTCGATGTTACGTAAATATGTGGACGACCGAACCACGTCATTGAGTTAGAACCCGACGAGATAGCCAAGACTTAACATCACGAGGAGGTACTGTCAAGATCTTGGATAGGAAAGAACATATCCTATGTCTGAGGTTATACCACAAGTTAAAATTTTGTGGAGAAACCATGCTTATTGAGGAAATGACACAGGAGTTGGAAAGCGGAAATGAAAGCGAGGTATTCTCATCTTTTGAAACACCAGAGTCGTCGTCGATTTCGAGGGACGAAATTTCATAAGGAGGGAGGTTGTAAGACCCCAAAATATTAATAAATGAAATTTATTTTCTCTATTTATTATTTTGAAATAGTAAGGGTTGATTTGATTAATGTAGATAGTTATGGGTAAAATCATGCAAATATTTTAAATAAGCAAGTGGTTATAAAATATTCATTATTATTCGGGAATATTCGTTTGGTGGTGGAATATTAAATGCTTTGTCGAGGAATATTAAATGCGACGGTAGCGATCTTTTATGGGCCCCATAACGAAAAGCGATTGGATGAAGAAAACGACAAATATAAGTTGTTTATAAATAACAGCGTAGTTATATTTGCAGATTATCTTTTGGGAATACCCGTGGTTAAAACACACTAATACTGCGTTGTTGAGCGGTAGCACACGGTATTGCACCAATTATTGATTCTTACGTGAAGGCACTTACTCGATAATTATTCTGATAATTCTTGTTCGATATTTTATTTTATTGATTCAATAATTCTTTGCGTTGATATTTTATATTCTTGTTGTTTGATAAATTGTCATTACGATTATTTTCCATTATCGAAGCAATAATTCATATTATCTGAATAATATTATTAGATAACATTATTGGCAATGTCTAGAAAGTTACATCTAAGGAGAGGTTTGGTCACTAATTGCGCCAGATGAGGAGAATTCTTATTGGAAAGCCCCTCTTTCTGAGGAGCTGCACAGTTGTCGATAATGTGATTACTGTAATATTATTTGTGAATAATTAATTATTGATTTATATGATGAAGAAAATATTGATTTTATGTGGATATAGATGGAGAAAATTTTAAAATGACAATTGTTGAAAATTAATATTTTATCTTTTTACGATAAAATAATTCATTTAAATATATTATTTTAATAATATATTAACGGTGATATTTTATAATGAATGTGGGATATATGAGTATATGAGGAGGAAGAGTATTTTTGTGGCATTAAATGTTTAACACATGTTTTGTGTGTTGGTGGACCCATTTCTTGGTGAAAAAATTGATTATAGCTTTGTAAAATCGCCTGGTTTGTGGATTTCGGTCAATTTCTGTTTGGAATTTGGAAAAACTTTCTTCTGCAAAGTTGTAGAGAATTGAATTTCCTATAAAAACTCGTGAGATTTGAATTTTTCTGATAAAAGAGCTATTTATTATGAATTATTGAAGTTCAAAGTTCAAAAATAATTGATTTTTGGAAGTTTTAATTATTTATATCAACAAAAAAACGTTTTTTATTGTTTTGGTTGGCCCCATGTGTTGTAAACATGTTGATTTCAGAGTCTTGGTTGGCGTAGGAATATATATATATATATATATTATTATTATATTAAATTTTACTGCTTTGGTGTTCTAGCGATTTCTATAAATAGGGTCTTGGGTTAGAATTGAAAATCACACGAAAGCTGAAGTTTTCTCTCTCTATATTATCGAGCGTATTCTTGTGAGTATTTTGAGTATACTTTGAGTATTGCTATCTGGTGCAAGTTCAAGTCATAGCCTTTATATCAAATGTTTTATTTAAATCTTCTTGTCTTTCGAGGTAAGGGATGTTATTTTCTTCTCGGATGATATTATTTCTTCAATATCATTATCTTTGAAATATTGGTTAAAACTTTTATCAAATTTGGAACTTTTTCATGTCGGGGTTACTTATTCATGAGTTCTTATTCACGAGTTCTTATTCACGAGTGAGTTTCTTATTCACGATTCTTATTCACGAATTCTTACTATTCACGAAAGCGTGAAGATGTTTTTGTGGAATTTCTATCTTTTGGTGTCGGAGTTACTATTCACGTATCTGGCACTATTCACGTATCTGACACTATTCACGAATACGACCTTATTCATAGAAAAATGAAAATTTTTCTTTTCGTCCAAAATATCTATTTTGGATACTAGCTTTGATTGTATCCATGTTTTGATCATTCTTGAATTTTACACCCCTATGATTATTTTTGAGGTATTTTTGGGCGTGGATAAAACAAAATACGAATCCTTAATCCTTAATCCTTGTCATTTTGTTTCATTTGGATTCGTTTTCTTTAAAAATATTTTCATCATCTTGATTTTAAATGATGATATTATGGAATATCTTTGGCACATGTAGTGCAAAGATGAATGATTTCTTGATGAATATCTTTGGCCGTAGTGCAAAGATGAGCAGTGTTGAGATGAACATGACCGATTGATTAATATCTTTGGCCGTAGTGCAAAGATGAGCAGTGTTTAGATGAACATGACCAATGATGAATATCTTTGGCACATGTAGTGCAAGATGAATATTTGATTCGAGATATATATTGATTGATGTTACGAGGATAAAATATCGACGATGAACTTTTAAATTCATATATAGAAGATAGTAGTTTGCATTCTCTACTTAACTCTTCTAATGAATTATTATTTCATTGCGAATATTGATTTAAAATTTGTTGTCTATTGTATTCTATTAGATTTTTCCTGTTGAAGACTAACGATAATTTGTTGTATATTATCTTAGTCATAATATTCTTCTTTGGGCTAGTTGAGCTCACCCTTTTCCTTGTTGTTCCATTTTTCTTCTCGGGAGGCGAGAATGTAGCGAAATCTTAGTCGAGGTATGGAATGAAGGTTCTAGAGAGAGTTGTTTAGTAGTCCTCACCATTTTTGTAAAATAATGTATCAATAATTATGATGGGGATTTATTTGCGTGTGGATATTGTCAGATGGCATATCGTATTTAAACTCAAAGTTTATATGTTGTAATAATAAAGTTGTAGTTATTTACATACCATGTATTTGGCGACTCGAGAATGGGTTGGATGGAATGGACCTATTTTGGGCGTCGCGGTTGGTATCGAGCTTAGGGATATGATCTCTGGTGGAGATCGGGGAATAGAACTAGGAGGGAGAGCGAGTAAATCCTTAGCTTAGTGTGTCCTACCTAAGCTTATTTGTTGGTTGGTCATAATATAGGGGTATTATGTGATTTGTTAATTTATTTAATTAACCCTTGTTTTATGATAGTTTTTAAGAATGGGCTGCTGAGAAGCGTTAACAATGGAGTGAATGAGATCGTGGAGACACCTCTAATCGCCACCGAGGATAATGTGATGTCGGTGAAGAAGGAATTAGAGATATCCATGTGGTGAGTGAAGAATTGATAGTTGCACACTTTTAGATAGTCGCAGAGGTAATAGAGAGTGAGTGAGGAAGAAGAGAAGAAGAGGTACACGAAGAGAGTTTATTAGAGGTATTTTATGATCAAAATGTAGAATTGCAAAATCGTATTCATGAGTTAGAAGAAGCGGTTTGAAGAATTGCGGCGATCGTGGAGCAAAAGGATCTGACGATTCAAGCTTATGTTACCCGATATGTGATGCTTGAATGAAGCACTCTTTGGCGAGTATAAGATGATAAAAATTTGGAATCGAAATGAAAGAAGAAATAAGCGAGCAGTGAGAATGAGTGATGCATGGGTAAAAAGCCGCGCGGCCGTTGATATTATGGAAAGAGATGTCCAATCTAAAAGAGAAGATTTAACAATGACGGAAGGCGTCGGCGTGACATCGGCACCATGACAAATTCTAGGGAAAGAGAACGATCGCCGATTAGATCTTCTGAGATCACGGAGAGAGGGACATATAAGGTCAAACTGTTCAAAGCCTTCCAAGGTATGTTTTAGTTGTGGAAAAGATGGTCACATAGCTCGATTTTATCCTATAAGCGAAATCAAGTCCGATTGGGGCGTTGGCACGAGCGGATCTGAGAAAAGTCAAAGTCAACGATTCTTTGGAAGAGCGTTTTATGTGACTTCTCAAAAAATCGAGTAACCCGAGCGAAGTTAGCACGGTTAGTTAATTATAAATTCTTGCGAAGTTTATACCTTACTGAATCTGGGTTCTACCCATTCTTTTATCTCTCTTGCTTGCGCTCAGCGTTTGAACTTGACTACGGAGAAATTAGACTTTGACTATCTTATGGAGACTCTATTAGGAGAAACTTTCATTACATCCGTTGTTTAGAAATCTTGTTTGATCCAAGTTGGCACCATCACATTACACATTGACCTTATTTATTTAAAGATACTTGCTTTTGATGTGATTTTAGGGATTGATTGGTTAACTACTCATCATGCCAAATTGATTGCTTTTGTAAGGTTGTTAGTTTTCATATTCTAAAGCAACTTTGTTATTCAATTCAAGCAATCAAACCATTGTAGTCAAACATTTTCATATCAAGCCATGAAGTCGTTCGTTTATTACGGATGTCAAGTTTTCTTAGTCCATGTTATGGATTTGAATAAAGACACGTCGATTTGAATAATATTCTGTTATTATTTATTTTTCTGACGTATTTCTGAAGAATTTCTTGGCTTACTCCCAAAGCCCGATATTAAATTTTGTATCGACTTTGAACTGGTACAAAAACTCATTTCTAAAATCTCATATCGAATGGCTCTATTGAACTTGAGGAGTTAAAAATTCAACTATAAATTTGGTACTGAGCCTTTATCTGGTGACTTCCTTTGTGGAAATGCAAAGCCGGACTCTCAAGTAGGGGACACCATATTCGTCGCGATAGTAAACCGATAGGTGTCATTGTAACGTGCTATCCAAGGTTGGGATATGAGTCACGATTGAGAACAACCTAAGTCGGTAATCGAAATACGTAGCTTTCTAGGCTTAGTTGGTTATTATCGGAGATTCGTTGAAGGATATTCTCGAATCGCTATTCCATTAACGCAAATTGTGACTCGTAGAGATACAAAATTCGAATGGAGCAAGGAATGTGGGAAGAGCTTGAAGAACTCGAGGAGACTCATTTCAAAGACATGTTACGACCATGCCATCTGAAAAGCGAACGGTGGTAGGCGATGTGTTGAGTAGAAGATCGTATACAAATCTGAGTGCGATATTATCAAAGACTCATTTCAGTATAATTTACAAATAATAGAGATGGAGATGAAAACTCTAGGTACCCACGTGATGGTATCTGAGTATAATCGACTTTAATCGATAAAGTTAAAAAGGCTGTTCAAGCTACACACGGAGTGATGAATTTGAAGAAGGAGGTCAAGAAGTTGTTATTTCAAAAGAAAGAATCGGTGAGGTGAAAGCTCAAACCTTGATTTATTAATCCATTTGAAATTCTCGATCGAATAGGAACTGTGGCCTATAGACTCGTTTATCGCCAAGTATGTACGCGTGTTCATAACGTTTTTCACGTATCGATGTTACGTAAATATGTGGACGACCAACCACGTCATTGAGTTAGAACCGAACGAGATAGCCAGAAGACTTAACATACGAGGAGGTACTGTCAAGATCTTGGATAGGAAAGAACATATCCTATGTCTTGAGGTTATACCACAAGTTAAAATATTGTGGAGAAACCATGCTTTATTGAGGAAATGACACGGGAGTTGGAAAGCGGAAATGAAAGCGAGGTATTCTCATCTTTTCAAACACACGAATCGTCGTCGATTTCGAGGACGAAATTTCATAAGGAGGGAGGTTGTAAGACCCCAAAATATTAATAAATGAAATTTATTTTCTCTATTTATTATTTTGAAATAGTAAGGGTTGATTTGATTAATGTGGATAGTTATGGGTAAAATCATGTAAATATTTTAAATAAGCAGTGGTGATAAAATATTCATTATTATCGGGAAATATTCGTTTGGTCGTGGAATATTAAATGCTTTGTCGAGGAATATTAAAATGCAATGGCGCGATCTTTTGTGGGCCCCATAACGGAAAGCGATTGGATGAAGAAAAGCGACAAATATAAGTTGTTTATAAATAGCAGGCGTAGTTATTCACAATTATCTTTGTTGGAATACCCGGTGGTTAAAACACACTAATACTGCTTTGTTGAACGGTAGCACGCGGTATTGCACCAATTATTGATTCTTACGTGAAAGGCACTACTCAATAATTATTACGATAATTCTTTATTCGATATTTTATTTTATTGATTCAATAATTCTTTGCGTTGATATTTTATATTCTTGTTGTTTGATAAATTGTCATTACACAATATTTTTCCATTATCGAAGCAATAATTCATATTATCTGAATAATATTATTAGATAACATTATTGGCAATGTCTAGAAAGTTACATCTAAGGAGAGGTTTGGTCACCTAATTGCGGCGCCAAGATGAGAGAAATTCTTATTGGAAAGCCCCTCTTTCTGAGGAGCGCACAGTTGTCGATAATGTGATTACGTAATATTATTTATGAATAATTAATTATTGATTTATATGATGAAGAAAATATTGATTTTATGTGGATATAGATGGAGAAATTTTTAAAATGACAATTGTTGAAAATTAATATTTTATCTTTTTACGATAAAATAATTCATTTAAATATATTATTTTAATAATATATTAACGGTGATATTTTATAATGAATGTGGGATATATGAGTATATGAGGAGGAAGAGTATTTTGTGGCATTAAATGTTTAACACATGTTTTGTGTGTTGGTGGACCCATTTCTTGATGAAAAAATTGATTATAGCCTATAAAATCGCCCGTTTGTGAATTTCAGTCAATTTCTGTTTGGAATTTGGAAAAACTTTCTTCTGTAAAGTTGTAGAGAATTGAATTTCCTATAAAAACTCGCGAGATTTGAATTTTTCTGATAAAAGAGCTATTTATTATGAATTATTGAAGTTCCGAAGCTCAGAAATAATTGATTTTTTGAAGTTTTAATTATTTATATCAACAAAAACGTTTTTTATTGTTTTGTTGGCCCCATGTAACATTGTAAACATGCTGATTTCATGAGTCTTGGTTGGCGTAGGAATATATATATATATATATTATTATTATATTAATTTTTCTGCTTTTGGTGTTCTAAGCGATTTCCTATAAATAGGGTCTTGGGTTAGAATTGAAAATCACACGAAACTGAAGTTTTCTCTCTATATATTATCGGCGTATTCTTGTGAGTATTTTGAGTATACTTTGAGTATTGCTATACGGTGCAAGTTCAAGTCATAGCCTATATTCTTTCAAAACGGAAATCTTCGCTTTCAACTAGAAGTCTTGTCTTTCGAGGTAAGGGATGTTATTTTCTTCTCGAATGATATTATTTCTTCAATATCATTATCTTTGAAATATTGGTTAAAACTTTTTATCAAATTTGGAACTTTTTCATGTCGGGGTTACTATTCATTCATGAGTTACTATTCACGAGTTACTATTCACGAGTTACTATTCACGAGTTCTTATTCACGAGTTCTATTCACGTACTTATTCAAAGCGTGAAGATGTTTTTTGTGGAATTTCTATCTTTTGGTGTCGAGTTACTATTCACGTATCTGGCTATTCACGATATCTGACACTATCCACGAATACGACACTATTCAATTCGAAAAATGAAAATTTTTCTTTTTAAATCTAAAATATCTATTTTGGATACTAGCTTTGATTGTATCCATGTTTTGATCATTCTTGAATTTTACACCCTATGATTATTTTTGAGGTATTTTTGGACGTGGATAAAACAAAAGTACGAATCCTTAATCCTTAATCCTTGTCATTTTGTTTCCTTTGGATTCGTTTCTTTAAAAATATTTTCATCATCTTCGATTTTAAATGATGATATTATGGAATATCTTTGGCACCGTAGTGCAAAGATGAATGATTTCTTGATGAATATCTTTGGCCCGTAGTGCAAAGATGAGCAGTGTTGAGATGAACATGACCGATGATTAATATCTTTGGCCCAGTAGTGCAAAGATGAGCAGTGTTTAGATGAACATGACGACCAATCGATGAATATCTTTGGCACATAGTGCAAAGATGAATATTTGATTCGGATATATATTGATTGATGTTACGAGGATAAAATATCGATGATGAACTTTTAAATTCATATATAGAAGATAGTAGTTTGCATTCTCTACTTAACTCTTCTAATGAATTATTATTTCATTGCGAATATTAATTTAAAATTTGTTGTCTATTGTATTCTATTAGATTTTTCCTGTTGAAGACTAACGATAATTTGTTGTATATTATCTTAGTCATAATATTCTTTCTTGGGCTAGTTGAGGCTCACCCTTTTCCTTGTTGTTCCATTTTTCTTCTCAGGAGGTGAGAATGTAGCGAGTACTAGTCGGGGTATGGAATGAAGGTTCTAGAGAGAGTTGTTTAGTAGTCCTCACCATTTTTGTAAAATAATGTATCAATAATTATGATGGGGATTTATTTGCGTGTGGATATTGTCTAGATGGCATATCTGTATTTAAACTCAAAGTTTATATGTTGTAATAATAAAGTTGTAGTTATTTCTGTACCATGTATTTGGCGACTCAGAATGGGTTGGATGGAATGGACCTATTTTGGGGGCGTCACAGAACCGACCAGCCGCCCTGGAGGCCTTAGTTGACTTTCGAGACAAGGCTAAAGAAAAGCTTGAACGGTACCACAAAAGAATGCGATGACAATACAATACCGCGGTGGCACCACGACAGATTCTGGTGGGAGACATGGTGATCAAAACGGCAACTCAAGTCATGAGGGGAACCCCAACCACTAAATTTTACCCCAAATGGAAAGGCCTGTATAGGGTACGAGAGATCTCCAAAAGCGGGTATTACAAGATATCTCGTGTAGGATCAGATGCTATCTCAGACCCATTAAACTTGATGTGGGTAAAGAAATATTATACATGAGAAGAACATCACAAAAAGTTATACTTTCAACTTTAAAAGTAATTAAGGCACCTGATTATCAGCCCTCGGATCACAGAGTTATACTTTCAACTTCAAAAGTAATCGAGGCACCTGATTAACA
This sequence comes from Panax quinquefolius, assembly GCA_020205615.1. Taxonomy (NCBI): domain Eukaryota; kingdom Viridiplantae; phylum Streptophyta; class Magnoliopsida; order Apiales; family Araliaceae; genus Panax; species Panax quinquefolius. The sequence continues at coordinate 50,059,113 of CM035159.1, forward strand.
GCCCTCGGATCAAAAAGTTATACTTTTAACTTCAAAAGCAATCGAGGCACCTGACTAACAGCCCTCGAAAGTTACACTTTCAACTTCAAAAGTAATCGAGGCACCTGATTAATAGCCCTCAGAAGTTACACTTTCAACTTCAAAAGTGACTGAGGCAACTGAGTATAAGCCCCCAACCCCAAAAGTTACACTTTATCTTTAAAACGTGGCAATCGTTATGCTTTATTCGACAAAAGCAAGAAAGTTACACTTTATCTCTAAAAGTGGCAAACATTATGCTTTCTTTGACAAAAGCAAGATTTACTATATGAAACATTATGCTTTTTGTTAAAAGCAATTTGATTATCAATGAATTGACAAACTTTCACTTATACTTGAATGTGTTTTTTAAATTTCTTAAGAAAAAAGTATAAATTCAAGTGTTGGTTTTTGAAAAATATATATACATGTTTTTGACAAAATTCATGTTTGCTTATAATACCTACTATTGTCTTGGAATATTAATTTGAATAACTTGAGATTCAATGATAAATATTAAGTTTTAAGGAACCATTCAAATTAAAAGCAATCAACAAGGTTAAAGAAACTACATTTTGATAAATGAAATATGTGTAAATGAGTTTCTGAAACAGAAAATCGAAAAAAAACTACTACAACAAGTTATGATCTAAAGGCCAAGACATATCAAACTATAGTGGAGGCATATCTAAAGCTTCCAAGTCAGCAATGGCAGCATCTCGAATCTTAAGATTTGCAGTTTCAGCTCCCTAACCTGTCGGGTAGTTGACTCTAAGTCCCGTCGCTGGCACTCTAGATCCCGAAGATGGTCCTCTAAATCTTGAGACTGAATCTTCAATTTCTTTGCGGCTTCATCAAGCTCAGAAAGATGCACTGAAAAGGATTCATCTTCACACTTACATACAGCAACCTCCGAATGTAGTGCAACAAGATTAAAACTTAACTTGAGAAGATCCAGCCTAGTACGAAAAGGAGACGTGTTAACACCCACGGCTGCAAGGTCGTCTACATCATCACTAAACTGCTTCAAGTCCTTGACTCGCAACGAATATAAAGAAAGAGTGTGCAACCCAAGAACAAGGCCTGCGAGCTGATCTAGGAAGAAGGTTTGGGAAGAAACCGCCTTAGTAATCAGTCGGTCAAGTATCTACGGGAACCAAGCTATAAGACACTCCAAACTTTCCTGACTAGACGATGATATCTGGAAACCCGTCCAAGAAACAAGATCCCCATTTGGATTGAAGGAAGCTCTGGTAGGAGCTACTTTAGAGGCCACCATAAAATTTGTCGAGACAAGGGGTGGAGGAGAAGAAAGATGTTGTAGGGCTGATGAGTCCTCAAAGCCTTGGCCACCAGGAGGATAACCAAGGTCACTATATGGTGAGTGGGCAACATCCGGATGGTGAGCATCAAATAAAGCGAGTGCCTCAACAGGCAAAGGAAAATCTTTCATCTTCTCGCTTTGAAAATAAAATGTCAAAGCACAATATATTATGAAAAAAAAAGAAAGAAAGGAAACTCAAGAAAAATCATATAGTAATTAAAGAAAGATATTCACAATATAGTCAATGGAAAAAGAGTCGGGAGACGCCACATAAAGGGGAATGTCATTCAACCCACCCAAAGTACCATCAACAATGCCCTCCCAAGCAATCACCAACTCGGTAGAATCCTTCTGGGGGGGATGAACATCACCAAGAGTTTCAGAATGATTCCCCCTTGGGGAAGTAAGAGTCTCATCAACATCTTCAGGCCCATCATGTGGAGAAGTCATAGGAAGGTTTGAAGAAATTGCTCTATCACCCACAGCAAGACTCGAGCTCACATAAGATAAAGTGTCCTTGGCATCAAGACTAACACAATCATCATAAGGAGTAGACGATTCAACATCAACCAGGATAGGTTGGGGAGGCTCGCGACTAGTTGAAGCCGCCGCGACCACCTCATTTGATGTACCATACATAAACCTAAGAGGAACGTCGTCATCATCTTCATCAACCTCTATAATATGAAAATCAAGGAAATATGAAAGCAGTTATACAAGGGATGAAAGAAAAATGAGAATATCACGATAAAAAATTACCAAATTTCTACGGCGCTTCTTGATCAGATCCTCGGCTGCCGGCATACTAGAATAAACATTATCAATTGGGCATTTTGCCAATGGCTTTATGATAAGCCTAATAGGAGGACGACTGACTGGAACCACAACAGAAGCAATAGGAGGAGCTACCTCAGAATCAGTAGTAGTAACTGCTATTAAAAATCACTTTTTAGATTGTTGGAAAGTATAGCTATTAACAAGATGAATAATACAGTAAATTAGAACAACTTAGCTGAAAAATCGAGGCGTAGCGTAGCTACTGTCCTAAAAAGTGATTTCGCCCAATCGATAACAATCAATCAGTACAAATGGGGTCACGGCCATTACTCTCCGTGATTCAATGAAGTCTCCGATTGTGTGTACTCACAGAAGGAGGCTTTGGACTTGTCTATGTGGATTGTCCAATTAACAGAGTATAAGAGCTGAGGATACACAGAGATAATATGGAGAAGAAGAATAAAACTGTTATTGTTAGAAGAAGACGAAGAAGGTTGCAAAGAGCTTTAAAGGAACGCTTGGGAGTTACAGAAATAAAAATACCAATTAAATTGAGAGTTACATAAATAAATACCAATTAACTTGGGAGTTACATAAATAAATAGCCGATGTGGGACTTTGATAAAACCATAATTTTGAAAAAGTTTTAAAAGATCTATTCAACCCATCTTCTCGATCTCTTTGTGCCTCTGGAAAAGAACACACACACACACACACACACACACATATATATATATATATATATATATATATATATATTATACTTAATTTGTATTATATGCACTCCGTCCGCAAAAGGATGACTTAAGGTACAATTTTCTTTATTTTCAAAAGGACAAGGTACAAAAAGTAATAGGTACGTATGCCATTTAGTGGGATCCGTTAGTATAAAAGAATAAAAGGACGCATTACTTTATGTAATTTTGTGGGGCCATTAAAAATAAATTTTAATTTTTTTTACTCTCTTTCCTCTATCTTACTTTTTTTAACTTGTGTGAAAAATATACTTAAGTCATCTTTTTAAGGACATAATATAATGTTGTAATATATAAATATAATGTTTATATTAAAACACACATATACTTAGAGTGTTGATTTGTAATTTTTTTCAGATCGATGTGCTTGATTTAGGGGTTAAAGATTGGGTTAAGGATTAATAAAGGTTGTAGTGGAAGTTAATATTAGTCTTGTTTAATTTTAATTTAATTTATTTTTAGTTAATGATTTGACTATTTTACCTTTATAAAAACAAAGAAATTGGTGTTTTCGGTCAAATTTGACCCGTTAAAAACTCGAAGTGTGAAATTTTAGCACCCATCAACCGAGGTGTAAAGAGAACGTTTTGAAGTTTGGGGTATGTCACTACTTTGACATGTAAATTTTGGGTGCAAAATATACTTTAGTTTAAAATAAAATTACAAAAACTTAAAAAATATATTTTAATAGTAATTAAATTTTAGTCCTACCAAAAACGGAGATCAAAAAAATAAGTTTTATCTTATTATATATTTATATAAATATATAAATGTGATATATGAAATTCACTTACTTTTTGTGACATCATTAAACACTTGATGTATCAAACCAAATTTTAAATATATGAAACCTCACCAATCCTTGGATATATACAAACATAAAATATCTTTACATCAAATTCAATATAAATAGAAGTCCCAGTTTACATATAATAAGAAAAATATTGGCTCTTGCAATATAATTAAATGTTAAATTGGGACTAAAATCAATATCAAAACAATTGGAGACGAAAATCAAGTTTGCTTTTAATAGTAATTAAAAAATATTTTAATAGTAATTAAATTTTAGTCCTATCAAAAACGAAGATCAAAAAATAAAATTTATCTTATTATATATTTATACAATTCCTTTCAAAAGCGGACTAAACAAACGGACTAAAAACCGATTAAAGCAACACACGACCTGAAGCAATAAAACACGTGGGTCAAAAACGGGCGGGTCGAAAACCCATGCCATATCAGTTTCAATTAAACGCGTTTCACTCTTCCCTCTCCCTCTCTCAAAGCGACCTTTCCCTCTCACTCCCTCAAAGCGAGCCTGAAGCAAATCGGAAGGCAAGAAGAATTCGAACAGGTTCTGTTGCAAATCGGAAGCGTTAGATTCCTACAAAGAGAATCGGAAGGTAAAGTTTCCTACTTAATTTTGTAATTTCTGTTTGATTTGAAAGATCTAGGGTTTGTTTTGGGGGAAGTGTATTGGTGATTTTGTTCTCTGTTTACAAGCCCCACCACACAAAGCGGTTGTAGCCACAGGCAAGAAATTTGAAAGTCTTTTCTTCCTTATCTAGCTTGTATGTACCGTACGTGATGCGCATATATTGTCCCTTTACATAATTGCAATTGCTCTATATATTTAGCTATCTTGGATTAGGTTTGTATTTCTAATTCCAATCATAATTTTCTGAGTTTTTTGATATTATTATGTGAATTTGATTTGGATGTTATAGCTCTTTAATCCCTGCTTTTGGCTCTTATTTTTTTCCTCCTTTTTTATGTTATTTTGTGTTTGATTGTTTTGGAATTTTTTGGTATGTTCCTATTGTTCATATTCGTCTTCATATTAACTCCTTGACGAAATGCCTCAAGTTTACTGAAATGGGGACAGATGTAGTGGTGTGAGGGTCTCACTTATTGATACATACTTAAGCAGCTTATGGTTATCATGCCATCTGCAAAATATTTTCCCTCACGATAATATTTGCTAACAAAGAAATGCATGATCATAGAGGTTTCAGACCAACACATTCTATTTATGAAGCTAAGGCAGCAGCATTATATATGTAGTGTAGAGAAGGCAGAGTAGATGAACCAGTAGAACTGAAAAATCTGTGTGATGAAATAAAATTTGCATTTGGCTGTTGAGTAATTGAAGATATCTAACCAGGTGGTGGGCTCTTAATTAAGCCCTTGTTTGTGAGTTTTATTTTGTGTGGAAAGGGAAAGTTCTTTTATTTTTAAACTTCTCTCCATCTTGATAATTTGTGTTTTATTGCTTCAGCTCGTTTTTTGCTTTAGTCTGTTTCTAGTCCGTTTGTTTAGTCCGCTTTTAAAAGGTATTCTATATTTATATAAATATATAAATGTGATATATGAAATTCACTTACTTTTTGACATCATTAACCACTCGATGTATCAAACCAAATTTTAAATATATGAAACCTCACCAATCCTTGGATATACAAACATAAAACAAAATGAACAAAACCTGCATTGTGTAATACAACAAATTGTTTTGATATTGAAACAACCTGCAACATATAACAAAATGAATATAACTTCATGTCACGGGTAATAAGAATGTCAACATTCCAAAGCCAACAAAGGTAGATAATATGAACTAGGAATTTTAATTGCTTCCATTTACAATTTTACACTCACCATCTCTGACAGCTTAGATGGGTACTTGTTATAGATAATGTCCGCAAACAAGCTGCTCATCTTCAAATGAGCAAGTCTCGTGGCAATCTCAATCGTCTAGGAACCTGCACCATAATTTTACAACTCAAGTTTTGAGAATGTTGAATCAGTGACTAATATTCCAAAGTCAACTTTTATACAAACTTGAAGGTACACAATAAGGGGTGCAAGCTAACTATGGAGTATGTAGTTAATAACTAAGAGTACAAAGACCACATGTCCCCAAGGATTGTACTGCCATTCCAATATGTTAAACTCTAGTAATAAATATGCAAACAGCCATAATCAATTGAAATCATAATGACAGCCTTCTGAACAAGTAATATATCATTGAAAAAGGTTATATTAAATACCATCTGGTAATGTTGGCATTTGAGTAGCTAGCACATTCATCCCTCCAGATTCACACAATGTCCTGATTCCATGTTCATGCCCATTCGCTACCAAAAATAAAACCTCGTAGCATCCTTCCATAAGAGATGAGCCTGATCTGCATAATAAGATTTTTAAAGCAGTTACATTACATGCCCTTTTCAAGTTAAGTATATTTAATTTAATCTATGGTGATATAATAAATTAAATAGCTTAATTTTTATTATTTAATATTTTGAAAATATTAAATATAAATTAATAAGAGAAGTCTTATTATTGTTATTACTATTACTATTATTATTATTTAATTCCTAAAGGAGTTTGGGAATTAATTAATAAAAGTACTCATATATTCCTAATAAGATTAAGAGGCTAATTAATTAAAAGAGATTAATTAATTATTTCTAATAAGATTAGGATGCTAATTAATTAAAAGAGTTTAATTAATTGTCCCTAATAAGATTAGGGAGCTTAATTATTTAAAGGTATTTAATTAATTAAATAATACCTTATTTTTTAATTAGATTAGAAGGGTTAACTGATATCTTTATAAGAGGAGTTTTATATCAAATATAAAAAAAAATATGTTATTCCAATAGTTGGGAGAGTACACCCTTTTCTACGAGAGATAGAAAAATTAGGATTTTTCCAAATACCCATCTTTTTAAATCTTTCTTCTTTCTTGGTGGATCACCTCTAGAGGCCAAATACTTGGGTGGCTAACATTGATCAAAGCAAGGAACCAATCTCGGTGGATTCCAGTTGAACGCGAAAAAGATTGGAGCTGAACTTGTACCTGAGGGAACACGAATCTTCAAGGATATAATTCTTGTTTTTCATTTTTTTATTTAATTAATAATTGTGCATAAAGGATATCCGGGTATATGGTTTGTAAAATTTTAAAACTCTATTTTACCACGTTTTCGCTTACTTTGTGCAATTTAATTGCGTTCATGAATCTTACAAACCTAACACAATTCATAAACAGATCCCAAATTTGCCATATTTATTTGTCATCTCTTTGGTGTAATGACAAAGATATATACAGTTTTAAATCTCATGCAGCCGTGCTTCATTAACACAACAATACAAAGTAAACAAAAATAAAATAACAATTCATATCATTTGAGTCAAAACACCTGCATTATACCCATTATACCCATTCTAATAAAATGATTTCTCACCCTCCTAAAGTGTTTTAGGTTATTCTTACTTAATTACTTAGAGAACAGATAAAATAAAATTGATAGGTAGATATGATTTCAGTTGTGTCTTGTTTGAATAATAGTGCCTTTGCAAGTAATTAATTATTCATAATATAAAATTGACTGAGAAATAAAAAGTTGTATTCATTTAATATAGCTGAATTAATGATCACTCATATTCGGAAAAAAAAACATTATTAAAAAAAAGTGGTGGAAAACAACAATAAGTTATCATCTATATATTAATTAACAAGTAGATTCTTAGAAATCTTTGAAAATGTTCAATTCTATTAATAACAACCCACCTCATTTTATGAATTATGATGACTTTACGATTTCGACTTCATTGGATGTAAAGTATCAAAACTAATTACTAAATTAAAAATTAACTACTAACACTTAAAAGGGATGTCCAAAAGCTACCTAAGCTTTTTCTTTTTTTGCTTAGTGTACTTGAAACAAAAACCTCAATACGATAAAAGTCTTAATTGCTTCAACAATGCTGTGAATGGGTATCACCCACTCATAAACAGAGGATCACAAGCTAAGAATTAAACAAAGAATAAGAGAAATTCACCAACATGGGGTGACCCACAGAAGATGAGAAGACAGAATTCTATAGGGAAAATCAATTCATTTCATTTCATTCCATTGTATTACTCCGACTTAGATTATATATACCCTCTGCAAATTGGATTAAAGGAAAATGCAGAATATATAATACTGAAAATGAAATTCCTAACTACCAGCAAATCTACACACCTCAGAGACAAAATTAACCTTATACCGAATCATTTGGTTCCTTTCTTTTCCCACTCGCCTATAATGCACGTTTCATATATGTTCGATTAAATTGCACACAAGTTGGGCCGGTCATTTTTGAACTGACGACAAGGGCCAAGGGGGTATATTTCTAGATTTCTCTAGTTTTTTTTTTTGGGTTTTTGCTAAATTTTCTCAAGTTTCTTTGCGTCTCTTTTAAACCCTCCTCCATTCCAAAACCTCATAGATTTGCGCCATAGCCATCATTCATCACACCGTGACAGCTGAAGAAATACCCAGCACCTATTAATGGTAAGCTATTTCTTCTCTCTCTATATATATATATAATATGTTCTCTATCTCACTTTTTCTCATGTTTTTTTGGGTTTTTTTACTGTACAAATTTCAGGCAGAATCACCGACTTTAGATGATTGTTTGAAGCTGTTAAAAGGTAGGAGAGATGAACAACGCCTTGCTGGTCTCCTTTTGGTCACCAAATTCTGCAAAAAGGACGATCATGCCTCCATTCGTAGAGTGTTCGACGCCGTTGGGGATTTATTCCTCACCCGCCTCATCTGTACTGGTAATCCCAATTTTTTTTGGTTGTGATCAGAGGTTTTGTGGGAAAAGAAAGGAACCAAATGAGTTTGTATAAGGTTAATTTTATCTCTGAGGTGTGTAGATTTGCTGGTAGTTAGGAATTTCATTTTCAGTATATAATCTGAGTCGGAGTAATACAATGGTATGAATGAAATGAATTGATTTTCCCTATAGAATTCTGTCTTCTCATCTTCTGTGGGTCACCCCATGTTGGTGAATTTCTCTTATTCTTTGTTTAATTCTTAGCTTGTGATCCTCTGTTTATGAGTGGGTGATACCCATTCACAACATTGTTGAAGCAATTAAGACTTTTATCGTATTGAGGTTTTGTTTCAAGTACACTAAGCAAAAAAAGAAAAAGCTTAGGTAGCTTTTGGACATCCCTTTTAAGTGTTAGTAATTAATTTTTAATTTAGTAATTAGTTTTGATACTTTACATCCAATGAAGTCGGAATCGCAAAGTCATCATAATTCATAAAATGAGGTGGGTTGTTATTAATAGGTTTTTACATTTTCAAAGATTTCTAAGAATCTACTTGTTAATTAATATATAGATGATAACAACTTATTGTTGGTTTCCACCACTTTTTTTTTAATAATGTTTTTTTTTTCCGAATATGGGTGATCATTAATTCAGCTATATTAATTGAATACAGTTTTTTACTTCTCAGAGTTAATTTTAGATTATGAATAATTAATTACTTGCAAAGGTACCATTATTCAAACTAGACACAACTGAAATCATATGTACCAATATATCTGGATTTACTAATCCCTAATTTAGTAATCTAACGATTGAGAATTATTTTAATTTTAAGCTTTCTAAGAATTTAGATCTCATTAGAATGATCATCATCATTATTTTAAAAACATTATTTAAAACTATGGGTTTATCATATTATAAAGCAGCATCATGTAGATAATTAAAAGCCTTTAATAAATTAATACTTTTTATTAATAAATGAATAAGATTGTTACAAAGTATATGCTTTATCATCAAACATGATTGACTTGTGTGCATACTACTTTCAATTTGACAACTTGATGTCTTAATTTAGGGATGGGAAAAGGAAGTGCTAGTGGGAATGGAGGTGAAAATGGGGATGCGTATTTGCAGTTAGCAGTTACACTTCTTGCTTCATTTTGTCGTGTTCCAGAGATTGTTGCTTCTAAAGAGATGGTCTCCAAAATTCCTCTCATTTTGGAAATTATGTCAAAAGAGTAAGTCTTTGAATGAAATAATTGTTGTTCCTTTCTCCTTTTCTTTTTGTTTCAATGCTTAACGTCAAAGCTCAAGATTGATTATTACTAGTGGTGTAAAAATTGTTATAAATGAGTGATGGATGGAAAATAATTGTTTCTCCTTTATCCTTTTCTTTGGTTCAATACTTGATGGCAAAGTTCAAGATTCATTAGCACTAATGGTGTAAATATTGTTATAAATGAGTGATGGATGGGAAAAAGGGAATGCAGCTCGCCTAGTATTGTGACATGAATAGAAGATAGGAAGTGAGCACATTTATAGAAATTTATGACAACAAAAAACCATCGAAAGTATATTCTCTTAAAGAGTTGAAGTCCATGCAGGAAAGTTTATTTTGTTAGGCATAAATTATCTTTAGAGAAACGTTGGACAATCAACTACTGCAGATCCTGTTTGTCTGCAGAGTTATCTCTGGCTTGTGGATTAGAAGGCCATTCCAGATATGTCACAAGACTTCTCTATCTTTCCATAGTCGTGTCTCTGTATTATGGTTTGCATAGAATCTTAAACAAAAGGATTTACAACATAAAATAGTCAGTTTCTCGAGAAACATGAAAGAGTGGGAGTTTGAGGTTTCAAATTTTGAAGCACTGTTGATGAGGGATTAGTAGACAGCTGTTTGTGGTTAAGTAATAGAGTATAAGAAAATTTGACCTTTGAACTTTTTAAGAAAGTAGGAGCGACACTTGCCTTTCCTTGGAACTTTAGATTATTTCCAAGTATTGGAAAGGGCATGTAATGTAACTGCTTTAAAAATCTTATTATTCAGATCAGGCTCATCTCTTATTGAAGGATGCTACGAGGTTTTATTTTTGGTAGCGAATGGGCATGAAGATGGAATCAGGACATTGTGTGAATCTGGAGGGATGAATGTGCTAGCTACTCAAATGCCCACATTGCCGGATGGTATTTAATATAACCTTTTTCAATGATATGTTACTTGTTCAGAAGGCTGTCATTATGATTTCGATTGATTATGGCTGTTTGCATATTTATTACTAGAGTTTAACATATTGGAATGGCAGTACAATCCTTGGGGACATGTGGTCTTTGTACTCTTAGTTATTAACTACATACTCCATAGTTAGCTTGCACCCATTGTTGTGTACCTTCAAGTTTGTATAAAAGTTGACTTTGGAATATTAGTCACTGATTCAACATTCTCAAAACTGGAGTTGTAAAATTATGGTGCAGGTTCCCAGACGATTGAGATTGTCACGAGACTTGCTTATTTGATGATGAGCAGCTTGTCTGCAGACATTATCTATAACAAATACCCATCTGAGCTGTCAGAGATGGTGAGTGTAAAATTGTAAATGGAAGCAATTTTAAATTCCTAGTTCATATTATCTACCTTTGTTGGCTTTGGAATGTTGACATTCTTATTACCCGTGACATGAAGTTATATTCATTTTGTTATATGTTGCAGGTTGTTTCGATATCAAAACAATTTGCTGTATTACACAATGCTGTGAAATTTGAAGCACTTCACTTACTGTCGGCATTCCTGTCTTCAGAAAACTCTGTATGCAAGTTTTATTAGTTTACATATTTTAGTTGACTCTGATATTAGACTTATCAAAAAATGAGAATAAGTAAAAAAGAAGACTCTAATATTAGTATTATATGGTTATTTACGCTCCTTGTAGGATATAAACTATTTTATCATTTTTTATGGTTGCACCAGAATATTGTCATTCAGTTTGATCATTAGCTTGATTATTATCTATTTCCTAGATGACTGTCTAAAAAAATTCGAATTTGAATGAAATTGAGATCTGGTTTCCAAAGTTATCCACTTAAATCATGGACTTAGTAGTATATGTTCCGCTTTGACAGTAGATTTTAACTTGTTTTCACATAACATCTGCAGATATGTTTGTACATAATCATGTTATGGTTGCGTAATAACATGGTTGTAAAGTTTAGGTTCAGTACAGATACTACATCAAGTCCCTTTGTTCATGATATACTATACTGATTTTTAAATCTTGTGTCAAGGAAACAACATGGTTTCAAGATACCAATGTGTATGGATTATTAGAAGAACTTAAAGATATTTGGGGTTGAGCAGTTTTGAAACCAGGAAAATGGTGCAACTGTAGCCCTTGGGTCATCTAGTTGTTGCCGCTTGGAGTAGATAGCAACTTGTTTCTTTTGTTCAACACTTAATTTCTCTGATATTTAGTGAAAACATTTAGGCAATTTTAGTGTAATTTTTTTTTTCTCATGAATGCAGGATGCTGCGAGGGCAGATTAAATTATGTTTGAACAATTGTCATTATTTGATCATGGTTGCTGTGCTCAAACTTGAATATATGTTTAACACTTTGCAGCAGCATTGTACCCAATTTGTTTATCAAAAGAAAATAAAAAACAGCATTATATCCAATTTAAGGGTTAAACTCTGCATGAAGTATTGTATACTGATTATGTGTTATACCTCTGTGTTGGTAACCCAAACTAATTTTTCTGTTAGTTTTTGTCATTATATTTTGTATCACCTTGAATCCCAACAATATAACACTCGAGCACTGATTATTTTTTTTGGCCTTACAAGGTCACAATTTTGTTATAATACTTCTTGCTAGTGCATTGCTCTAACGTAATAATCTCTTATGCCGATGGCTTGCAATTGGCAGACACCTGTTCGTGATGCTCTCCGCTTAATGAAGAACGACGTGTGGTCAACTTATATACGTGTTGGTGTTGTGGACATTTTACAGAATCGCGTAGGTATGTAATCGTCACATCAGTTTTTAAATTAAATATTTATTTAGATAGGTTAGGGCATGTATGTTTAGGACTGTGCAACTGTCTCTAATTTTTTTTTTTTTTTATTATTATAATAATAATAATAAAAATAAAATAATTATTATAATAATAAAAATAATAATAATAACAATAATAAAAATAATAATTATATTAATTTTCGGTAAAAATCGGTACCGAACTGGTAAACCGGTACCGGTATGGTAAACCGATACCGGTATCTGTGGCCGGTTTCGGTACCGGTTCGGTTTGGGCCGGTTTTTACCGGTTGCACACCCCTATTGGCCATTGGAACATAGGGTCATTTTTTCTTGATGTTCTAAAGAGTTGTTGAAGGGCAAAACTTAATGACTTTTTCATATATTCATTTTATGCTACAATGTTCAATTGCTTCAACTTCATGAATCCCATTCTGGATAGGGCCTTTTACATATTGAGTTTGTACTTGTAAAAATTCTTGTGCAAGTTCTTGTCTTTTAATTAGGTCTGAATTTTTATAGAACTGCCGAATCTGTGTTTCGATGGATTTCAGTAGTTATATTTTCAGTTTATGCCTCATTTAACTTTTAAAAAACTGCAACCACTCACTTGTCTTATGAACTTTATGTTTTCGTATTTTTGTTTGTTTTATTTACTTTATATATATATTTTTTATTTCTGTTTGAAATATACTGTCATATATATTATACTATATTTTTGTCAAGGGCACTTTATCTTAATTATTTTTCTTTTGCTCTGTAGTGTGTGAGGATTTTATTTGAGCATGGGGAGGCTAAACATAATATTTGTAGCGGTAAGTGGCATGCGAAAATTAGAATCAAATTTACCTTCAAAAGTAGCATTGCTAAAAGACACCGAAAGCAATTAATCAACAATTAATGACATGTTTTCATACTTTCCATTCAACAAAGTTGATAATAACAAAGAACCATATTTGTTTAATTGTGAATCGCAAATTAACAAATTTTCATGGCTTGGCATAGTGAGAAGCTAGCAGCTCTGATTGTGAAATCCCTCATTCCAGTTAAACCATAAAAAAAAAAGAAATTGGAGGGTAATTAAGTCTTTAACCAACTCAAGTAACGGAGTTGAGACGTAAAGCATTTATTCACTTCACCTCAAAAGGTCGGGAGTTTAAATGTAGCTTTACTGACTACAGGTGGTTAAGTGGAAAACCGCCCAAACCCTAGGTGGTCATCTGAACTTAACCCTAAAATATATTATATATGATGTGTTGTCACATTGTAAATAGTAATAATGAATGATAACTAATGTGACAACTTCAATAAGAAAGAAGATTCTAATTCCATGATGCAAATAATAAGCACTAGTATTCAAATTTTATTGAAATATTTATATGTAGGTTCCAGTTCTTATCTACAGAAAAACTATTCATTAAACTGCATGATAAAAACATTTTGAACCTTATCTTTCGATAGTCTAAACTATCGGGGTGGTTCTACATTGAGTTACTACAGTGCAGGTAATAGGTTACTGTCAACGACTCAACAACTTACTGTTCATTCCTTTTTGAGGATGAAAACTATTGTTGTCCTGCATCTTTAGGCAAGAAGTTGCATTCCTGAAAAAGCACTTTTCAAAATAGTTTTACTGCCTTGTGTTTTTTTTTTTCTCTTCCTCTGCCTGATGGATTTTCCTTGTAATCCTCTTATTTCCAATTGTTATCTCACTTTCATTGTATTTGCGTCTTCACTTAATTTGTCTTGCATTTGTGAAATTGTACCTTCTTTGAAACTGCTCGCGCAGCTTTTGCAGGTTTCACCATTCTTCTTACCATGGAATTAATGTTTCCATAGTCATTTACTTCCTCATGGTACACCGATTTGTAGGCACATTTTCCTAGCCTCCATAATTGAGAGTAAACAAAATGATGGAGTGACAATAGGCACATTCAAAGAAAAAATGAGCATGACTCTCATTGTGATGAGTGCAGAGACAGCAGCTCGGATCCACAGTATCCACAGTAAGAGAGTATTTTGCAATGCGATCAAGAGTTTGAAGCTTTTGTAAAATTTTCATCAACATAATAAAGGAGTACTTGGGTAACTGTAATTTATGCCATATCAACTTGTTTCACTGGACATGAGTTCATGAGATCTTTTGAATCTGATCGATTGCCAGATTAGTGTAGCTTCATCACTTATCTGGATGGAATCCCATTGAATTGTGTCCTCGCTGTTGACATTGAAGTTTATGCTGAAATTTAAGGATTGTCGAAATTGAATCATGGTGCTATGATTGCACTGTGGCAATTGTCAGCCATCAATATCCTTAACTTTGGCCTTGGGTCCAAGCCTTGAAAGAAGAACAATAGGGGCAGTCTACGTGTTTGCCCCATTCCCAATCTTGTAGCATATATGTTGGTGTGCAAGGGTTCTCAATTTCAAGACTTTTCTCCATATCCAGGAGCCGTCGTTTGGAATTTTAATCATCCAAAAAATTTGGTCTTTGAGCAAATTGGCATGAATCCAAAGAAGCCCAAAAGCTAGTGGGTTGGGGTTGAATAACCTGCCATAAGTGCAACAGAATAAGAGATTTATTTTAATCCAATAAGTTCTTAATGCCAAGACCCCCCCCCCCCCCCCCCCTCAGAAGTAGGCAGTGTAATATTATCCCAAGACACTTTCGCTCCAAACTTTGCAAGAGAAGTCCCTTTTCACATAAATCTGCATAAAATTTGTTGGATTGCTATCAAAACTCCCTTCTGAAGAATAAAGTGTGCTTGCCCAATAAAATTGTATAGAGAATAACACAACTTTGATAAGTTGTAGTCTCCCAGAGTAAGAGAGTGCAGTTGGTTCACGAGGTAACCCTAGCAGTAATTTTATCAAGAAGAGTAATGTAGTCTTGGTAGGCCACCTTTGAAGAGATAAGAGGAACGCCCATAAATTAATGGGAATAGCACCCAAAGGGTAGTTCACACATTCTTGAATAGCTTCTTTTTCAGCATCCGGAACATTTGCAAGGTAGCAATGGCTCTTAGAAGGATTAGGATACAACCCATAGTAAAGAGAAAATTCGTGAATGCAGGATGCAAAATTTGAACAGAATTCAAATCACCATTGCAGAACACTAAGAGGTCATCTGCAAAACATAAATGAGTAATATCATTTGCCTTAGCTCTCCAGTGATGCTTGAAATTTTTGTGAGTTGAGCCTTGATGCATGATCCTTGACAAAATATCCATGGTCAGAACAAATAGGTAAGGTGAAAGAGGATCCCCTTGTCTTAATCCTCGACCACTTTTAAAGTACCCACATAAGCTGCCATTAATCTTAACCGAGAACATTGCAGTATAGATGCTAGGACGGATCCAATTTATAAAAGAGGGGGAAATTTGAATAGGTTAAGAGCCTTGAAGAGGAAATCCGAGGATAAAGTGTAAAAAGCTTTGCGAAGATCAATTTTGAATGCACATCGAGCAGGGCCAGTCCTTCTGTTATAGCCTCTGAATAGCTTTTGGGCAATGAGAATATTGTCCTCAATCCTCCTGTTTGGGACAAAAGCAGATTGAGCATTAAAGATCAAGGAAGGAAGAATAGGTTTAAGTCTACTAGCAATAATCTTGGAGATGCATTTGTATATGTGGTATTGCAGCAAGAGATAGGCCTGTAGTCATTCATTGATGTTGGATTCGAGCCTTTGGGAACAAGAGCAAGCGCAGTAGCATTAGTTTCCCTAAGCATACAACCTGTAGCAAAGAAAAATTTCGCAATTTTGGTAAAATCCCCCCCAATAAAATCCCAAGCATGTAAAAAGAAATTGATATTGAATCCATTAGGGCCTGGGCTTTCGTTCTGCTTCATTGATTTAAGTGTATTCAAAATATCCTCATCCTCCACAGGCTTCATCAATTGACTAGACTGGGAGTAATAACATTTAGCTAATCCAGATCAGCATTGTGGAGATCACTGCTGGAAGTTGTAGCACTAACAAGTTTTGAAAATAGGAGATAGCAACTTTTTAAACTTCAAAATGCCCTTTGACCATAACTCCATTAGAATCCTCAATTACCAAAATTTTGTTAGAATTCCATCTGCTTTTTGTCACCCTGTTCAAGCCATTGCACCCTAGACTTTTGCTTGGAAAGGATTTCCTCATGGGAGATGGCGCTCCAAAGTTTGTGATGCAAGGATCTTTATTTAGTTATGAGCTGGGAATGGTCCACTGTGGAAGAGATGAAGGAATCAATAGCTTGGTCCACTGTAGAAGAGATGGAGGAATCAATAGCTTGGTGAATAGTTTGCAGTTCGTGCCTAATGAGCTGGACATTCGAAGATAAGTTCCCGTGGTTGATGTTAAGGGAGACTAAGGCTTTCTTTACATGCCTTAATTTCTCAGCTAGAATAATCAGAGGATTCCTAGAAATTTGCTTTTGCCAAGATTGGCAATTAAGTCATTGAAGCCTTCCGATTTGAGCATGTAGTTGAAGAACTGAAAAGGCTTCCGAGCCTAGGAAAAGCAAGCCCAGTCTGGAGAATGAGAGGGGCATGGTCAGATAAGCCCCTAGATCCAACAGTGACACTAGCATTAGTCATATGGTTTAGCCATTCAGCACTAACCAAGACTCTATCCAACTTTTTACGTGGGAGAATTATCTTGCCCATTCCACCAAGTGAAGATAGGGCCAGAGGCATGAATGTCATCCACCATGAGATCAGACAGAATTGAAGTCCTGTATCCCAACATCCCAATTTTCCAGACCACCCTCTACCTCCCAAATTTTTTATGACATTAAAGTCCCCCATCAGACACCATTTAGAATTGTTAGCAGTTGGAGCCAACCTGACAAGATGAGTCCATAAAGATCTTTGAACAGTAGTGTTAAACCCATAAACAATAGAGACAAAAAATTTCTCTTGCATGCTGAGAGAACAAAGTTTACAATTAATGACCTGGACAGATTTGAATAAGATAGATGTATTCCAAAAGGAGGGCCCACCCAACTCAGATTCTACCATTCGAATGACTCTCATAATTAAATTCCCAACTCCAATTCTTACATATTGATTTAGATATAGATTTAGCCTTAGAGCATTCAACGGCCAACAAAAGAAATTTTGTTATCTTCCAAAAAGGACTTAATATCAGCCTGCTTAGGCTTCTTATTTAGGCCCCTAATATTATAAGAACATAGCACAACCATAATAAAAGAAAAGATTAATTAGGGGATCCACCCCCTCTACCCTATTCCTCTGCCTAGCACTGCCTTGTTCTTTATCTGATCTGTTTTTTTTCTTCAGTTCCCTGCCCTCTTTTTCATCAACCAGCTTCAATTTAGAGACCATAGGGCTAGGCTTTGGGGTACCATCGAGGTCAGAGGTCTCCATATCCTCAGTGGGTGAGGCAAGAGATTGAAAAGCATTGGCATTCCCAACATTTGAAATATCAACAGATTTTCCTTTGTCCTTAAGAGAGTGCTTTGGCCAAATGTAAATATTTTAATGTATTAGACAGTTTGATCTTTGATTATTGCTTAGCATGTGGTTTGTTGAAACATGTTGATATGAGCCCGGGCCTGCATTTGACAACAGTTATCTTGAGTTATGGTACTGATTTTTTCTTTGTATAAAGAAAATGTTGCATATTATTTCTTAGCAATTATAGCCACACAGTATATTGCAATTAGATGATTTATTGGATATATAGTCTATTATTGATCTACTGTATTTGATGTAAATTGGGTTTCAAATTCATAAGAGACTTTTAAGAGTGTCATATGATATGCTAAGAGTGAAGCAGAAGTTTTACTCTTTGTTACTCATTGAGAGCCATATTTCTTTTTTCTTTTCTTTTTTTTGGGTAGGATATATAAGTCAAAGAATTCAGTGGAACTTCTGCATTGCTTAAAATTTGTCTGTCGATAATGTTTTCCTTTTTATGTTAACTTCTTATTTCCAGCCATGCAGTTCCGGGAAGAAGCTTGCTGACACCTACATTTGTATCATCTAATGTGCAGCACCTTCTGAAAAGCTTCACGCTCTTATTCTGGCGGAGTCTGTTATATCTATTGTTGGTAAAGAATGGCTTGTTGGTCAGATGAACTTAGCTACCACGCAAAACACCGTCCCGGCTGATAGGTAGGCAACTATTGTAGTGGTGGATTTTTCTTTTCATTTGTCCTTGGTACTCGACAACGTTAATTTCTTTCTTGTTTCTCCAGGTGTATATTGCTTGTTTTAGAGTCATCGAGGATTGAGATTGCTGTTCTTCTTAATGAGCTGGCGTATTTGAAATATGAAGCTTCTAAGAGTTCATCAGATGTCGACACCATTCGTTTGAAGCAGAGGAATCTTTCTGTAGCTTTTTCTTTAGTGGAAATGATAATAAAGCTAATTGCAAGTGTTGCTGAAGATGAAGGTATATAATCTTCTCTAGATTTACTGGCATGTGAGATCTATCCTCTTATTTTTTGGTTTAAAAAGGAAATAATTTTACCCACTCAAGCTATACTTTGTTTAAAGAGTTGGACAGAAGATCACTAGGACTAATCATTTGGGGTTTTGCAATAACAAAATGCAATTCACTCACTTCAGTAAAATCAAGAACATTGGACTATAGACTTGCTTACTTGTACTGAGTTGCAAATTGATTTCACATATTGTATATCACATATTTTCTGTTCTTTGAAAATTGATTTCTTTAGGGTGTGTTAGTTTGGATTCAATTCAGATTTTTGCCTATTTTGACTATTCACTAAACATTTTGATTGTTGAAATAATTTGAAAAACTATTTGGATTCACTGATCTGAAATTGCTGAAAGAAGTCGAGTAAGCATGAAAACTGTTTGGATTATATTTCTTTATTTTCTTTGGCCAAGTTAAATTACTAAGAGGTAATGTATTTCTTTTAATTCTCTTATTTGTAGCCACTGAAAGTATCTTGCATAGACCATTTTATTATATATCTCTGAAAATTTTTGCTCAGAGGCACGTAGTTATGTACATAATTTGCGCTACTGAAATTACTCTCCCCTTACTGAACATTGTATACATATGTTGGTGTTTTAAGTTTCATTTGCCTGGAGTTGTAAGGGGCTTCAATATATATTTTGCTTTTGCTTTCCTTTTATTGGATAATAATTCTCTTTATGGGATTGCATACAGGTGGTGTTATTAGTGAAAGCACTTTTACAAAGATTATCTCTGGGCTTAACGAGACAACTGGTGTCATCCTAGAGTATTTACAGGATGCCAAGGTAAAAAATTGATGCAAGTTCCCACTGTTATTATAGAATTTTGTATTAATAATCATGATTTTGTAGGTTCATGGACAGAGAAAAGGAGATGATCTTCTTGCTTCAGTGCGTATAATTGGGAGGTATTATTGCATGCACTATCTTTTAATGTTTTACTTAACCCTTAATAGCTTTGTAGAAAATCAAGTATAGTATTAGTTGCATTAATTTTGCTATTATCTTTCGACATAAGTAGTGGATTTATAATCATGCATGTCTTCTTCTCTATTAAGGAGATAAAGGCAGAGAAAATTATCTGATCAAAAAAAATAATTTATTCTTTCTTCTTCTTCTTCCAGAAAGGGATCAAGGTGCTTTACCTAGGATATCTCTTCTGTCTCTTCTCACTTCCTACCCTCAACAGTACCTTTTGTGAAAATGAGACTGAAATGGGGAAGGTAGGTACTTCCCTCCTCATCATTCTCTTTGTTTCAAGCAAAATTTTCCTCATTTCTTTCTTCTTCTTTCAATACAGAAAAGGATCAAGTTCCTTTATTTAGGATATCTTTTCTGTCTCTTCTCACTTTCTCCATTCCACAGTTTCCTTTGTTTCTCCGAAACATACCATACATCTCTTTCTATCCTATATGCATTACCCGATATATGCTCTGGCATTTTGTGTGCTAGATATTCCACCAATGGAAAAAAAAATGTACCAATGTATAATTATGTGGCACCTTGACTTTGGATTGTTCATCAATTTAAAGTTGAACCTGTTACACATAATTTCATATCGATCATTATCTCTTACAAAAACAAAATGGTATTTATACTATAGCTTTTATTCAACCGTTATTGGTTTTGACCTTGTAATTTACTACTGGCAATATGTTGCTCTGCAATTTAGTTATTTGTTTACCAAACTTCATCGTAGCTCTAACATGTCTGTATACTTCTTCCTAGGCAAGTAATACAATTACACCTATATTCCAACCAGGCTCGACTCTGAATGTGCCTCAAGACCTCACCAATTTAGTTGTTGATGGTTTCTCAAAATGATATTGTATCTGGGATTCTCAACTCTTGTCTATCACCCAAGGGTACAATGAAAGAAAATGAGTTTTATATTAGAAAGTCAAACTATAAATTAATGTTTTGGCAAGTGGCTTATGATGTTAAATTTCTAATGGTGCTAACTGCCTGACTCCAACCCCAAGGGCCCTAATGTTTGAAGAGAAGAAATATCCATAATCCTCTCTATTATACCGATGATATGCTATGTAGAATGTTCTGTCAGAGCATTGAAAACTTCAGCGAATTTTTTATTTTTCTTATTTGTTTACTTGATAAAATAAGAATTTTAGTAGTTACGAAAGAGAAGATAATACATGAGTCAAGGAGGGCGAGACATCCTCCAGTCATAAAAGAAAGAAAGACAAAAATGCCCTAATAAATCCTAATACAAAAATATGATACGGTAAAAAGTAATATTTCTAGCAGCTTATTTCTCTTTTGGTTCAGTTATCTTGCAGAAGCACCCGTTGCGTGCAAAGAAAAAGTTATAGAGCTTCTAGATTTTATGCTTTTGATTGAAGGTGAAGATGAACCAAGGTTTGACTTTTTGGCAGCATTTGCAGTAATTATGGTGTGGATTTATAATTTTGTTCGACTCTTTTAGGTGTAACTTAGGGGCTAACGTCTTTCATTTGCTTTTTAAATGGTAGCCCTTTTTACTCCATCTGCTTCATGCTTCCTGTGTTATGCCAAATGATGATGGAAGTTGATGGATGCCAGGTTGTGGCTTCTTCTGGATCATATAAAGCTGTAAGTCTATATTTGTTTGATGCTCGCCTTTTATGACATCGTACTAGTTATAAGAATTCTCATTGTGATTCGCTCATGTCTTTCCTGAATTTTTGGTAACTTTCTTTTTTATATAATCGCCTCAGATGGAAATCAAAAGCAGAAAGCAATGACTATAGTGATGATACAGTATGTGTTGATCTTTTTCTAATATCTATACATATTAATATTGAAGATACCGACTGCCTGCAGGTTGTGGAGTGCCTCATTAAGTTGATTGGGCTTACTGGCAATAAGGTTGAGGATACTGGTTCAATATTTTTAGCATGTGATACACTTCTGAATCTTCTGTTAAAGGTAGTGTCATTTTTTACTGAATCTCAGCAAATCACTAGTTTGATTTTAATAGTGCTGCTAACTCGTTTTGTTTTCCTAATGAATAGAAAGAAAAAATCGGAATTCCTTTGGATGATTCTGATTTTGTTAAACTTTTGGGAACATTGTCACACTGGACAGGTAACCATTAAGTCCATGCTACAGTTTTTTTTTTCTTTATGTATGTTTACACTATCTTTTGCTTGTAATAGAATGTAAAAGTTGGTTAGTTTTTAGCATGATTTACCTAAATTGTTTTGATTCATTCCATATCGGTCTGCCTTTGCCTACGAATAACATAAATGTTCATACGAGTATCCCTGTCAGTCTTGGAGCATTCTTTTAATGGATTTTCATTTTCTCAATAATAAGTATTCATGAATTGCCCATGAGTAGAATGGTCTGAGTTTTTTTTAATGAAATTGGTGCTCATTAGCATGTTTCCTTTGATGCATACAGCACTGGTCCTTTGTAATCTAGAATGCCTATTGCCTTGAGCAGGGGTAAAGAAGTATGAGTAGTGCATTTGAAAAAAAATTATATTATCGAGGTGTCTTCAGAGCATTTATATGAAGATATTTTAAATGTTACATATATGTTTATATTATTTGTAAGCGTGAAAGAATTCTACAAAGAGTACAATTAAGACATGTCCTTTTAGTTAGGTGATTTAGAATCCTCGTTTTTTATGCATCAATTTAAAAATCGTGGATTATTTCAAACTATAAAATTCAACAGAATGGATTCATTTGGATTTTGGTCTGTATGCTATAACATGTGGATTCCTGGGCAGACTAATCCTTTATTGTTTTACGCGAAATACTTAAGGTTTCCTTGCTCTGGTCTATTTAAACAGAGAATGTTCAGTAAAACAGTATTTGCCTTTTTAACTCTTTGCAGCTCCTGAAACTCTGGTCTAGTGGTCTTAAAATAGTTTTCTTTTGACGAGTTGGGTGGGGTTCATCTTGGATTTGCATGAAATATCCTTTTTCATATGGGAACTGGTAGCACAACTATCTGTAGATGCACCAAAGAGAGAAGGATGCCTACTGGATATAATCTTTTTATCCATGTTGCACTGATGCAAGTGCAATATGCAATGTCCTGAAATCTTGGCCCCACATTTGATTTTGGTTGGGAAAAACTCGCATTATGTGAAATGCTTCAGTAACTTTTATATCTATAATTCTACATTTATATTTTCCTTGCAAAAAAATCTTTTGATAGCATTTGTAACCTTATGAAGTTGTTGGATCTGTTAATTAGAGAATATTGGTGACTACTCCATTATTATGATGGCTTCAAGTATTTGTGCCTTGATTCTTGACTTCACATCTGAGGATGCTGTTCGATGTCATCCGGACTTTGACAGTAGCACGCTAACTAGTCTCTCTCACCTCATCAGGAGAAGTTTGACTACACATGGTCAGGTAATGTCTCTGAACTTTTTACTCATGTATGTTGATTTGCTAAACAGAAGGGATAAAGCCGCAACAGTTGATTAGACATTATCAGTGTGGACCCAAGGAAAGAGAGAAGGTAGGGGGTGTTGTTAGAAAGTGAGCACCTGATTTTATTTTTATTTTGGTTGAAGAAGTGAGCCTAAATTGAATTAATAAACTTTTGTATATAAATAATTGTTGTAGAGGTGTATAATTGAGTAGTAGGAAAATGTGTTAGAATTTTCTCTTAATTACTTTTTACCAGATACAATTTTGCTTGCTTTGGGATTTTGAGATTTTTTTTAAATTTAAATCTAGTGAACTATCTTTCGACTTAAATACAAGCTTTGCCATTGGTTGGATGAGATGAGGGTTGGCCTTCTGGATGCCGTATTGTTCAGTTCTGTTATGCTTCTTTAATTATAGGTCAGGCCTGTTTTTGTAGCACGTAAATCTCGAGTAGTTATGTAGTACTCTTGTTACTAATCAACTCTCCAAATTCAATCAGGATGCAATGTCCGGGGATGCTAAATCCGAAGCAGATCTCTATGAGATAGTTCTCTCAGGTATACTAAATGGATGTCTATTTTCACTTGAAGCATTTTATTTTTCTTGTTGGTTTCTTTTTCCCCGATCTAATTTTCACAAAATGATTAAAAAGTTGTTTCGCTGATATATATCTAAATTGGGTATAGGATATTCTCGTTGGGCTGAGCGGTTCCCCCATATCAAAGCGGCAGTTTAGAAATAATCGGACTTTCCTAAGTTATTGCACTTGGCCCATTAGGAATCCATCTTTAGTTGACGAAAGCATCTTATAGCTGAACTAAAGACATGCAGTCGAGAAATTCTCCAAGTTTTGTAACCATCTCTCGTTTAGTGTTACCAAAAAGATGAATTAACAGATTATTATGCTTTTGAAAGGGATGGAGATCGAAGAAATCATCCCCAAGTTTGTAAATTTATCTCCTAACCGAGTCCCGAAAAAACCCAGATCATATTATCCTGCTCTTTGTCAGTAATTCTACCCCTTCCCTGGTAAGCTTCTTTGTGAAGTGAGATTTAAATATACATACTGACTTTTCAAAGCATGTCCTCCTGTAAGATTCAATGTCAGAAAGATTGTGATGTAATACAAAAATATTGGATGTCTCTTTATGCAACTCTTCATAACTTCAACATTTTGACCTGTAATACAAAATAGATACAACATTTTTTTTATTCGAGACTCGGTTGGCTTAGAGTGCATTTTTGTTTAGCCCTTTGATGGTATGTTATTTTCTAATGAAGAAATATTACAGTGAATGGTGTACAAGATATTGCAGATGTAGAATAACATCTCGTTCCAGGAAACCCTTGGCATTTTTGTTAATCATTCAAGTAGGATATATGAGAAAAATATTCATTTTCATTTGGCGGATGATATTATCATAGCAAAAATTATGTTGTTAGAGTAACAAGAGTCGTTTAATATATTTAGTACGATTTTAAAAATTCCAAAATTATTGTTTTTTTCTTTGAAAAGGTAATATTTTATTAACATAGATCAAGAATGACCCTAAATTTCATGATCAGACTTAGAATCGACTGCTCGTGCAAGAGCATGCGTTACCTGGTTCGCTAATCTTCTCACAAACACAAATTGACAACTACCAATGTCTCTGGCTAGGGATTTACAATCTTCCACTATTAAGTCAAAGTAAGATAAATCCTCCTGAGCACATGTAATCGCATGGATCACCAACTGTGCACTAGATTTCAAAACCACATTATTGAGTTTCAAAGTCTTCATCCAGTTTAACGCCTCACAAACACCAATTGCTTCCACAATTGTAGCATCTAACGGACCATCAACTATACCATTCTTGACTGCCAACATGGACCCTTCAGCATTCCTTACCACACTGCCATAACCAATAGGCCTAGTGTGACCAAAAAGAGCTGCATCAACATTACATTTATATGTACTTGTAGCTGGCTTCTTCCAAGTCGAGTTATCATCAACAACCCGTGCTTCACTGTGACTGGTAATAACCTGAGCGTTCCTCCACTGCTCATGCAATGAATATGCCATATAAATCACTTGCCCTTCCTGAATTCTACGATGACGACAAACAAGATCATTCCTAATGTTCCAAAGGCCCCATGCAACCATCGCATCCATACTAGCATCTTCTCGATTTTTACTATAAAGCACACGTGTCCACCAATCACCAAAACTCTCCTCAAACCCATTGTTATAACCTATCCAAGATAAACTCCAAACATCTCTAGCGTAAGAACACCGCACCAGGACATGTAACGCATCTTCAGGACTGTTATTACACCTTGGGCACATATCATTGACATCAACACGTTTCTTCCTCAGATCTCTCATGGTGGGTAAACTATTTGTGCACGCCCGCCAAAGGAAGTGTTTCACTTTTACTGGAACTTTGGAGTTATCATGTTGTGTCGCACCTCTGTTATTAGGCATTAGAGTGTGATAGCCACTTTTAACCATATAGATGTCTCGTCTTTATCTATACCAACTCTAGTAATCTGACTTCGCCCTACGACTAGAGGGAATCTCAAGAATGAGCCTCTTGTCCCATAATGAGATGAGATCATTCAAAATATTCAAATCCTAGCAACTCTCCTCCACACAGCATAAAGACTGAACATTTATCTCTTCCATCCCCTGAGGTATAACAGTTTCAATATAAGGGTGATTATCATCTGGAAGACAAGGATATGACCATACTTTCACCTTACTGCTTGTACCAATCCTCCTCCTGTGCTGCTAGAACACTCCTCCATACATAGCTAGGATTCAGACCAATTTGGGCAACCAAATAAGTTCTCCTAGGGAAATAACGTGCTTTGAACACCTTACTCATCAATGAATTGGGTTCTGTAAGTAAACGCCACCCTTGTTTACCTAGCATCGCAATATTGAACGCATGCAATTTATGAAATCCCATACCACCCCCATGTTTATTAACACAAAGCTTATCCCACGCCATCTAATTGATATTTCTTTTTCCCAAACTATGTTTGCCCCAGTAAAAGGAGTTTATCATCCTCTTTAACTCAGCACATAGTAGAGACGAAATCAAAAGCACACTCATCACATATGAGGGTAGCAATTGGACCACAGTTTTTAGAAGCACTTCCTTTCCTGCTCTAGATAACAGCTTATTCCTCCAACCTTGCATTCGCTGCCAAGCTTTATATATCTTTAACAAAAGAAA
This sequence comes from Panax quinquefolius, assembly GCA_020205615.1. NCBI lineage: Eukaryota > Viridiplantae > Streptophyta > Magnoliopsida > Apiales > Araliaceae > Panax > Panax quinquefolius. The sequence goes on from CM035159.1 coordinate 50,085,712, forward strand.
AAATTGTCATTTTATTCCTTCCAATTAAAGAGGGCAGTCCCAGATACTTCCCATGGTCTTCAGTTCTACCCACCCGTAAAAAGGCACAAATACTCTCCATCAAACTAGAAGACATATTAGAGCTAAAAGAAACCGACGATTTCTGATAATTAATCATTTACCAATATGCCTTCTCATATACGTTTAAACAATCTTTAATCTTCTCACACTCCTGCATATTAGCTCAGAAGAACAAAAAGTTATCATTCGCAAAAAATAAATGAGAAATCATAGGGGCTGTCCTAGCAACTTTACATCCATGTATAAAACCTCTAGCACAATAGTCACTTAGCAAAGAAGACAACCCTTCCGCACATAAAAGAAACACATACGGAGATAGAGGATCTCCCTATCGCAAACCACGACTCGGAATAATCAGTCCCAACTGGTGTCCATCCTGCACCACCGAATACTCCACAGTTGTAACGCAAAGCATAATAAGATCCACCCACCTCCTATCAAAATCAAGACGAATCATCATATTCTTGTGAAAGTCCCACTCAATCCTATCATAGGCCTTGGACATATCAATTTTAAGTGATGTCAAACCATGTTTCCCCTGTCACTTTCGTTTCAAAAAATGCCCAATCTCAAAGGCTACCATCACATTGTTAGTGATCAATCTCCTTGGAACAAAGGCACTCTGTGATTCCGATATAATCGAGGGAAGTAATTGCTTTAATCTATTAGTTATGTCCTTTGACATAATTTTAAAAATAACATTACACAAAGCTATCGGCCAAAGATCCGCCATCCTCTTTGGAATTTTTGTCTTAGGGACAAGAACAATGGAAGTCACATTGATTCTCGGAGGAAGTTGCTGGTTATTTAGGAACCCCAAGCATGAACGAGTAACATCATCTCCTACCACATCCCAATAATTTTGGAAAAAAGCAGGGTTCATCCTGTCAGGACCAGGAGCTTTATCTGGGTTCATAGCAAAGATAGCCTCCTTAATATCATAAGCTTCAAACGGTCGTAGCAACTCATGATTCTGGGCCTCAGATAATTTGTTTTTAACTATACCGTAAATGTCATTGCCATCACTTCCTTGAGAAGTAAATATATCCTTGAAATAACAAACAATAACATTATCAAGACCATGGCTCCACATGCACCATCTGTCATGCTCATCCCTCAATTTAGCAATAGAATTCTTCCGTCGTCGCGTTGAAGCATATTAAAGAAAATATTTGGTATTAGAGTCACTACCCTTGAGCCAAAATTGCTTAGCTCTTTGCTTCCAATATTGTTCTTGCTAATTCAATAAACTACTCAACTCCTCAGTAGCCGCTGCATACAAACTCATGGAAGCTATATCGCTCTTAAACTTGAGATCCTTAATACGTCTCCTGCTCTCCAGAATTCGAGTCTTAAATCTCAACCTGTAGGAGTTTTCCCATATTTGGAGATCTACCCCACAGTGTTTAATACGGTCCAATGTATTACATTCTTCACTTGCCGCCAACCTACCACTTATTGTGCCTCTACATTCCACCTCATGAAGCCAACAATTTTCAAACCTAAACACTCTTCTTATTGACTTACTTCCCAAAAAATAAAGCAAAAGTACCGAGTGGTCAGATGAAGGAGCCTCCAAGTTTTCCACTATTACGTTTTCAAACAAAGATAGCCATGATTGTGATGCTAGGGCACGGTCAAAACACTCCTCCACCCACTGAGGTGTACCCCTGCTCCTCTCCCATGTAAAGCGATAACCAATCATGCCTAGGTCCCTTAAGACACTATCCTCCACAGCCTCTCGGAAACCTTGTATAAGACTTTATGGATGTCTTATACGTCCTCTCTTCTTTGATTGTGCCAGAAGATCATTGAAATCCCCTATACAGCACCACGGAAGATTCGATTGCACATTAAGGTTTCCCAGCAAATCCCACGATTCCTTCCTCCGAAAGCTGCTCGATACCCATAAAAGCCACCGACCTCCATTGCCATCGATAAGTGATTTTACATACACTTATCCGGTATCTTCTTTGAATTAGTTGCTTATATTTATGTGTCTTAGTTACTTTTCATGCATTTTGTGTTCATTGTGAGCGACTATTGGTAAGGAAAAGCAAAGAAAACGCAAAGAAAAGCAAACCGGACATCATTTGGGCTTTCATGTTTACTTCATATTCTTGGTTTGGAGCTTAGCTTACATTGAAGAGCATCGTCTTAGCTTTATGAAACATTTTGAATCATTCCAATCGGAGTTCGGATGCAAGAGTTATGATCGTTGTACCAACGGACGTCGAACGTCATGGTTTTGGGTGATCATTTGCATAGCAGTCACTTCCAGATCAATTTCAGCCTTCATCTGCCCAAAATTTCTCAATACTCAAAGAATGCAAGTTGTAGATCTCGTCAATATCTTCGATTTGATAGGTGGCAGGCCCCGTAACTCCTCCCGGATCAAAAGTTATGGCAATTTTACCAAAGGACGTCGGAGCAAAAAATGTCAGAACATGGGGCAGCGCCGGGGTGCCCAAAATAGGCCTATGCCCAGTCTTAGGACCACCGGGGAGTAGTGTCTCGGACGTCGTGCTCACCTTTGGGGCGCCGGGGAAGAGGTTGGTGCGGCTTGGACGCGTTTTGGGCGAATTTTGACACCTTTTTGACTCCAAATTGGATTGGGTTTGTTCCTAAACTAAAAATTGAACTTGTAATCTATAAATACTTGATGTAAGGCATAAAATAAAGGGAAAATACATAGATTAGACTAGATTAAATACTCCATTAAATTAGAATCTAAACCCTAGTTCTTAATTAGCCATTGAAGATTGAAGCAAATTGAAGAACACTGAAGATCAAGAGCAAGAGCAAGAGGGGAGCATCAGATTTGCTGACAACAGATTCTATTCTCTTCTCTTATCATACTTTTATCTTTTAATGTCCATTCAATTGTGGATTCTTGGTTTTAATTCATTAATTATGAACTAACTCTTTTATTAAGATTTCAATTGAACCTTTTATGGTTATAAATTAATTATTTAATTTATTCCAATTATTTATGTTAAAGTGAGTTATTTATCTTGCCTTATGCTTATTGATTAATTATCTGATCAGTAATTACCTTGTTACTCTAGAAGGAATTGAGAAAGGAATTCTAGAGTTAGAACTGTGCATGATATCATGTGACTTAGTTATTTGCACAGTGAATAATTAGGTTTATGAATAGAATGAGAATATCTATTTGCCGCATGTAACACATAAGGAATTGGGATTGTAGTGAGTTTAATTCAATTGTTTTGCATAGGGATATAGCAAAATTAACTTGGATTAAATAGAAGGCAAAGGATCACTTGAGAAAGGGCTTTTGGCATTTGAGAATTCCTATTAACAATTCAATAGACATAATAATTGGGATAATTGGATAATTGGTTTATAGTTCATAAATGGGGATATTGGAGTCTTAACTTTTATTTATTTGAATTTATTTATAAAGCAATTCAGTGTAATTAGTTAATTTAGTTTTCTTAATTAGAAAAATCACACTTTGCAATTGTTTAAATAAAATTGATTTGGTTAAGAGTTAGTACTTGGTGATTTTTATTAAATAATTCCTCGTGAGAACGATACTCTACTTTCACTTTATTACTTGTTGATCGTGTATACTTGCGCGTATTCATTGATTGTGAAATCGATCAACAAGTTTTTGGCGCCGTTGCCGGGGAATTAGTTTAATATTTTTTTACCAATATTAATTTCAATCAAATTAGTCTTAATTTAAATATTTTTTTTTTTATTATTTTTAATTCTCTTCTTATATTTCTCTCATTTTAGGTACCATGAATGACTTTAAGTATCAATGGCCATACACGAACGTGACTCAACCAAGGGGAATGGAGATCGATGGACTCGCGACACTTTCCCTCAAGATGGCGGACAAATTAAAGAACTTTCGAGGAAGTTGGGCGTTATCGCATCCCAACAAGTCGAAAGGATGGCGATTATGTGTGACTATTGTCTTTGGCAATCACCCGAGTAATTAATGCACCATCAATCTTAGGTATGCATGCAAGATGGTGGTAACTACCTCAATCAAGATGTGCATATGATAATTATGAACAAGTTTGGGGTATCACCCGTTCTTCATGGAGCTACAACTATCAAGACCAATACTCTACTCCAAATCCAACATACACGCCTAATTCTCATCTCAACCTCTATTACAAGAAGAAAATTCAAGGTTGGAGGAATTGTGGTCCAAGTTCGAGGAGAGAGGATTAATCAAACGGGTCAATTCTAAAATTTGCGGATCGATAGAGCAAATGACCAAAGTCATAAACAACCTTCCTCCAAACACTTAGCTTTATGACATGGATGACGAAATTGATGAAGTGCCCGAGCCAAATCTACAACTGGATGAGATACGAGATGTTGAAAAAGAGGAGACAAGTGGGGATAATGAAAATAAGGTCGGTGAAGAACTAACTATGATTACCAACGAGGAGGAGCCGATGTTATTAGTGCCCCAAGTTCCTTCTCCGCCAAAGTTCAAGAATCCAGTTAGATTTGCAAAACCTTGTCCGCGTAAGCGAGTACAACTTGAAGCCGTGGTTCAATGAGTTGGAGAAGATAGAAGAAGAGATTTTTGTGTCTCAAAGCCTCGATGCGAGAATCTATTCGCAGACAAAATGGAAAAACACCTAGATGTTGGGCGTTCTTTAATGTGATCTTATCTAAACAAAGCATGCTAGGTGACTTTAATACAATGGCTATCGTAAATGGGAACCTACCAAAAGCTATATTATTTTCGATGGATGGAGGGTTCCTCAACTTTCAAGAGGAATTGGATAGCATTGACGAACAAAGTCGGTGAAGACTATAAATCAATACAATTGGGAGGCAACCCGAGAATTTTATATTTATATCGTTACTTAGTTTATTTAGTAGATAGGAATTAATTTGCTTAGTAAGTTCTCTTATAATCTAATACATGTTGTCTCTCTTCATTCATTTGCGGTATTATTGGAGGTTCATGGATAGGAAAATGATCGTCGCTACCATCGCCACCAAAGACCTCACGCTTAGGCGATTCACGGGGAAGTTCTCTTCACTTATCGTTATATTCTTACAATGAAGACATTGTAATTGCTAAGTTTGGGGGAGTTTAGTTTAGTTCGTTCGCATGTTTAGTTTCATGTTTATGTTATGTTATTTTGCATATGTTGTTAATATAGTTTTAGTTCATTATAAAAAAATTCAAAAATTCAAAATTCAAAATTCAAAAATTCAAAATAATAGTTAGTTACTATGTTCATTTTGCATAAGTCCAAATAAACCTTAAGTTTATTTTGGCCAGACTTTATGGATGTCTTATACGTATAATAATGATAACACAAGAAAACAACTTGTTGATCTCTTCTTTGATTGTGCTATATATAGAAGAAAGAAAAAAGAAAACATCATGCTTGTCTAAATCCCCTTAATCTGCAATGGTCCTGGGAGTCGCTATACAAAAGCCTAAGGGAATAAGACATTGCATAGCCAAGAGAGAATAAAACGGGAAAAAGAGCAAAAGCCCTGTAGATGAAAATAAAGCATAAGTATCCCATGTTGACCCTCGATATTGGTAATTGATTTCTTGAGTTTACATTGTATGATGCCTTGAAGAGACTTATGTGTTAAATTTGATTTTATATCATTTAGCATGGTTGTTGAGCACACACACACACTATACCGATAATAGCAGCTTAAGACTTGATGATTGACTAGGAAATTGTTGATTGGTTTTTGATATGAAGTATTGTCGAATTGCTCTAAGGCCCACATTTCATTGCATTGCATTGCATTATGATTCCTTCCTTCCTTATATTTATGTGTCTTAGCTACTTTTCATGCATTTTGTGTTCATTTTGTAGGTTATACGGATACCCATAAAAGCCATCGTCTTAGCTTTCCAAAACATTTTGAATCATTCCAATCGGATTCGGATGCAAGAGTTATGATCGTTTTTACCAATCTGGACGTCGAGCGTCGTGGTTTTAGGTGGTCATTTGCATAGCCAACTGCAATTTGAGTCACTTCCCAAATCATACTCAAGACGCCCAGAATTTCACTTTATTACTTGTTGGATCTCATATTTGGTGATATCTTCTATTTGATAGGTGGCATGCCATCTCTGGGATAGTAATACTAACATCAATATGTTTCTTCGAAAAACTGATCAGACTTACCCACTTTCTCTCCTCTATAACAACGCCAAGCCACCCCCACCTCCCCTATTGCTATCCACACTAAATAAGCTTTTATACTTTAAAACATCTCTTAACTTTTCAACACGGGCTCTCCCAACCAAAATTTCCATTAGGAAAATAAGTTTTGGTCTTCTCATGGACACTCAGTCCAATAGCTCTTGAACTGTCCGTGAGTTCCCCTTTTCAACATGGGCCTCCCACCAAATAAGTTTGGTCTTCTCACGCTTCAACTTAGTGTCATACTAGTGTATCATTGGGCTGGCGGACACGAGTCTAGGACCCGCCACAACATCATTGTTTAAAAACTCCAAAATCCCCTCTCCACTATGGCCCCCACCTTCCCCATAACATGCCCAAAATCACTCATGCGACGCGGTTTAGGGTCCACAATCACCACTCCTAAGATATCTCCATTATCCACATCATCAGATTTTGAATTTGACTTGGCAACTTCCCGCATATCTTGCACCCCAACAGAATCTCCTGTACATACGTTTTCTCCGTTAGTACCTTCGTTAAAGCCAATCGGGTCTTTCTTTTCCGCCCCCATTGAAGGAATTGCCTTATCAACATTCATGCTATCCCCTATCGTTGGACTACTTACTAGAGATGTCGCCTGTGACCGTGAAGAACACAACCAGCTTTCTCCTATCGGATTTACTTCCCGCCTATTCGATACCCGCAACCAAACCCCATATGGCTTTTCAGTTTGATTGTTTGGACAATCATAAAGCTTCTCATAGAAACGCTCACCATGACCAATCAAACCACAAAAGAAATAAAAAGTGGGCAGTCTTTCATACTTAAAGTTCACCCAAAACCATTCCCCACCGGCTCACTTGATCTTCATCTTCCGTTTCAACGGTTGTCGAATGTCAATGGAAACCCGGATACGCATGTATGACCGCCATATCCCTCCAAAGTTATTCACATCTGCTTCTATGTAGGTACCCATAAAGTTTCATATCTCCTTACCAACCCTCTCAGACATAAATCTGCATTGAAGATCATGCGCCTGTAACCAAAAATCAACATGAAACAGAGTTATGTTGGACGGATGCCTTCCTATCTTCAACTCGTTAAAAACCAACAAATGTTGATCAAATGTCCATGGACCCCCTTTGACAACACGATCCATATCCAACTCGTGGTAAAATTAAATAAAGAAACAAATTAGGATTGAGATCCATAATGCAAACATACTTTACTGGATGCCATATTGAAGCAAGTATATTTTTCATTGCCATGAAATTAATCAGCCGATCTGTTAAGAAACGACCAACCAGACACCATTGAAAATCACCTTGAGTTCCTTCATCTGCTACCTCTTCAAACACAAGACCCCCATCCTCTTCCTCCTCCAAAGTCAACGTAGAACAGTACTCCTCCAACTGATCCATGTTGGTGTTTGACGACGCCATGATATCACAAGAGCAAAAAAACCATATCAAAATGAAAACCCTACCTTGTCAATAGACAAGACCTTCTTACCTTGTCATAAATCCCAAAAGTATTGTTAAATATATATTTAAGCTAACAATATCCCCTTCACTATGACGATGCTAACAGCCTCAAACATTAGATTTGCCCCTGTTTAGTCATTTCTAATGCCATTTGATGAGTGATTATAATTTTAGTGAAAAGTTGGTATTATTTAATTTCCTTTCGAGATATCAAATAATGACTTTAGAAATGATTAAAATAGTCTAGAGATTAAATAATAGACTAATCATAGGAATAAAATAGTTCAAAATAATACTCCCTCCGTCCCATAATAAACGTCCTAATTTGACTTTCATGGTCAAATTTACCATTTTTAGAATTATTTAAATAGAATTTTCAAATTTCAAAACGTAAATTTAGTTTATTATGATCATAATCATCTGGGGTATATTTTGATTCTTTTTAAGATTTATTAATTTAAAAAATGGATAATTTGATCATGAAAATTAAATTAAAATGTTTATTATGAAACGAAAGGAGTAATAAATTAGTACAAACATTTTATTCTACCTCTATAATTTGTACAAATAAACATAGCCATATAGATTGGAGTCTTTGGACTGATATACGATCACACGTCCAACTGAATGCACCTTTAATTTTAAGTTTATGAATTTCATGTTGGGATTTAGTTCCAATGAACGTAAAGGTCCAACTCCTACATACAACAGACTATGCTTGTAGAACACCCGAAGCCCGAAGGTGAGACGGATATAGAAATCACAGACTGTATAACTCTATTTTTGTAGGTGTATCCAAATTACATCTTGTGGGCCCAAGTACAAATTAGGGTTCACATAACCTACTTGAATTAAATTCACGATTAGGGTTCTACGACCTCATTAAATGTGCAAATTAGGGTTCGCATAACCTAATTAAATGAAGACGGAGAAGTCAGAAATAAATGTGCTAGACCCAAGAGAAGCCTCCACGTGTCTCGAGGCAGAAGGCTCGTGGAGGCGGCTCATTTTGGGAATTGATTGAGGGATTGGATTGGTGGCTAGAAGGACAGGGTGATATGGGCATTATTCTAATGACTAAAGGGTATTTCTAGAATTTCCCTGAAGACATGTGCCTGACATGTGACTACTTAATTCCAGGATACTCTATAAATATCCCATTCCATTCCATGAAGGAAGGGGAACTCTTTTGGTGACTTAAGACTTGGATATTCCATCTAAAAGCACTAAAAGGCTTGGATATTCTCTCAACTCGAAGCACTTAAGAAGGCTCTTGGAATCCCTGCTATCCTAACACAGTCTCCGGATTCTAGGAGTTCTGCTACGTGTCGTTGGAGTAATCGCCCACCTGTTCTTCTCCCCTCTTCAATCAATCAACCAATTCCGTGCTCTTCATGGATTTTTCTCCTCCTCAGCCAACACGAAAATCTAACTAGCAAGGTATGATTTTCTTGCCCATATTTCTTTGGCGACTCTGTTGGGGAGGTGTAGAATTCGTGAAGGGTATGCCCACAACTCGAAGTGGGAGAACTACAGGAAGAACTTCACCAACAAATAGCATTACCTCACCGAATCCAGTTCCAAGGCAAGCAAATCAAGCTTTCCAAGGCGCAAACCTGGATCTTGACCAACCAATTATTGAAGATGCTTCAGAAGGGAGTTCAACATCACCATATATGGCCAATCAACAACAAACAAATGCAGGAAGGCAAGGCGAGGATGCAAGCGGAGAGCAGGAAAATGTTGTGGAACTGGAAATGCTCAATGCGTTGAAGGAAGCACGGGAAGGGCAACGGATGATGATGACCATGATGCTGGAGATGCAGAGGAAGCAAGAGAAAATGGGGAATTTTTGCCAGCAGTTGATGCAGATTCACACCTTCAAGGCCATGTTCTCAGGCAATTCGCAGGGGGAACAAGCAGGAGTGGAAGGCAATAACAATGGCAACAACAACAAAGAGAACCAAATTTTACCTCCATCGACGAAGAATTAGTCGGTTCCAATCATCAACTTAGAGCCCCAGAACAGTGGTGACGTGCCACAACCCAGGTTGGAAGCAAGCCAACCTCAGACAAACATCATCCTACCTGCTCTTCCAGCATTTTCACAAGTGCAGATGCCAACCATCCTAAGCCATGTCCAGTGAGTGAGCCAACAACTACCACCAGCGCCAGCTTTGCACGATGTAAATGTGCATCAACCAATTTCTTTACCATACACACCGTCGATACAGCAGTATATCACCAACCAAGAGAGTTCACGGCACGAGCCAGTACGTGACGAAGGATGATATGATCGATGTGATCAATCAACTTCGCAGGCAGACATCCTAACCCTCGGAGTTAGACTTTACTCCACCTTACCCAACACACATTCGGAGGCAACCTTACCCGACAGGGTATATTGAGCCTCCCCCGCAGTTTCTAAAATACAACGAGGAGAAAGGAAATGCTAGGGAACACATTGCCAATTTCGTAGAGTCGATATCTCCGTGGCTAGGATATGATGAAGTAAACAACTAAAACTTGTTGATGAGGGAATTCAACAAGACCTTGATGGATAGTGCCTTCAGTTGGTACTATAATTTGGAGAAGGGGTCAGTCCATGATTGGGATGACCTAAAATTTCAAAATTTTAAGAATTTTTTCTATGTGCAGAAACAGGTAACCATCGTAGAGCTTATGAGATTCAAGCAGAAGCCAAATGAGGAGTTGTCAAATTATGTGGACAGATTTAGGGCCCAGGCACAGAAGTGCGCAGAGTCAATTGAAGAAAAGAACTTGGTCAACATTTACAATAATGGTGCCTTAGATGCCTTCAAACCCCACCTCATTACCAAGGCTTGTGATTCCTTCGCGACCCTCTCATCTTTTGCACAAGACTTAGGAGAAATCATGACATTGCCCACTAGTCGTGCAATGGTTACATGGAAGGGCAAGAGGACAACAACTGTGGCTTTGGCGACGCTTTTAGTCAAAACCACAAGGGGGCAAGAGGGAGAATCATGAGAAATTTTTTGAAAGAAGCAAGAGGAAGGCCTGGAGACAAATATGCAAGAAAGTCAGTCTCGGAGGCTATCACGTGCAGTGAGAAGGCATTCAGGGGTCTATATGAACAATGGGTTAAACATGGGGTGGTGAAACCCCCAAGGCCTAGATTTGTAGTGACACAAGAGATGAAAAGAAGACCCGACTTCTGTGTATACCACCAATACAAATGGCCATAAGCAAAGGATTTATGAAGACAATGGAGGAAGTCGAAAATAAGATATCTTTTTTCTAAAGCTGATAGAGATATAAGATACCCGCACAATAGGCTGCTGTATGTGGTAACAATAATCAATGAGATAGAAGTGTGGAGGGCGTTCATTGACAATGGAGCGTCTGTAAATATTATGCCCTCCACCGTGTTTAAATGGTTAGGCCTTCTAGAGAAAAAGATTGTTAAAGAACAAACAACCTGTGGGCCCAAGTGCAAATTAGGTTCACATGACCTAATTGAATTAAATACACAATTAGGGTTCCACGATCTCATTAAATGTGCAAATTAGGGTTCGCATAACCTAATTAAATCAAGAAAAAGAAGTCAGAAATAAATGTGCTAGACTCGGGAGAAGCCTCCACGTGTCTCGAGGCAAAAGGCTCGTGGAGGCAGCACTCGTTTTGGGAATTGATTGAGGGATTGGATTGGTGGCTAGAAGGACATGGTGATATGGGAATTATTCTAATGACTAAAGGGTATTTCCAGAATTTCCCTGAAGACATGTGCCTGACATGTGACTACTTAATTCCAGGAGACTCTATAAATACCTCTTCCATTTCATGAAGGAAGGGGAACTCTTTTGGTGACTTAAGACTTTGATATTCCATCTAAAAGTACTAAAAGGCTTGGACATTTTCTTAACTCAAAGCACTCAAGAAGGCTCTTGGAATCCCTGCTACCCTAACATGGTTTTCAAATTTTAGGAGTTCTGCCACGTGTCGTTAGAGTAATTGCCCACCTGTTCTTCACCCCTCTTCAATCAATCAACTAATTCTGTGCTCTTCATGGATTTCTCTCCTCCTCAACCAACACGAAAACCTAACTAGTAAGGCACATTTTCCTTGCCCACACAAACATTATAGGATTCGCCAACCAGAGTACAAGGACCCTGGGACACATCAAGGTGGATATGTAAGTTCGGAAGATTCGAGGGCCTGTAAAGTTCCATATTGCAGAGGTGGATGCAACATATCATGTCTTGCTGGGAAGGGCTTGGCAAAATGACTACGGGGTGGTACCCTCGGTCTTTCATTAGTGCCTGAAAGCTATCTAGAAAGGGAGAGAAGTGAAGGTACTAGCAACTCGGAATCCCTTTGGACCAGAGGAGGCACACATCACCGAAGCAACTTTTTTCGATGATGTTGCTGAAGAGGGAGAGAACCAGATTACAAGGCCTGATTCCCTAAGACTAGCATGCTGGAAGGAAGTGCAGGAAGATAAGTTTGTGCTTGTAGAAAAAGAGAAAAAGAAGACCTCGGAACATGGACAATGTTCAAAAAATATGAAGCCAATAGTAGTAGACTTGGAGAAGGAAGGAAGAGAAGAAAAGAAAAGGCTAGCAGACCCTAAAGATGCCAGAAATATAATAAATGCCAAACGGATAACACAGTCTGAGGATGGCCAAAAGACGAAATGGGAGAGGGTTGTTGGTGTTTTGCTTGTGACGGTGCAAGGGGGAAGATCCCAAGGAAGTGTGTGAACCAAACGGCTTATGAGGTGTCCCCCACTCCAGCAATAATGAAGAATGAGAAGTTGTGCAGCAGGAGGTAGGACCAGCTCCAGAATGCTTTGAGGATAGGGCAAAACCTCAACAAAATGAATTAGAAGAAGTTTATTTAGCAACATATAGAGGAACGCCAAGGCCGACTTATGTCAACAAGGAGCTGGATGCTAACCAGAAGGAGGAGCTTGTGCAATTATTGCGAGAGTATAGGGATGTCTTTACTTGGAATTACGATGATATGCCCAGAATTAACAAGGATCTTGTAGAGCACAATCTAAACATAAGCCTAGGAATGAAGCCAGTGAATCAAGCACCTCGCAACTATGCACCCGAAGTCAAAACTCAAATAAAGGAAAAAATCAAGAAGTTATTGGAAGTAGGGTTCATCAAGCCAACCAAACATCCAATATGGCTATCCAGCATTGTACCGATAAAGAAATCAAATGGACAATTACGAATATGTGTGGATCTCAGAGACTTAAATATGGCATGTCCGAAGGACATGTACCCATTACCCAACATAGATACTTTGGTAGATGCAACGACTAATCACAAGATGATGTCATTCATGGATGGGTTTGTGGGTTACAATCAGATAAAGATGTCCATAGAAGATGCAGAGTTGACGACCTTTCGTACCTCGTTTGGGAATTTTTACTATGTAGTAATGCCATTCGGGTTGAAGAATGCGGGGGCAACTTATTAAAGAGTAATGCACACTATATTTCATGACACGATTCATGATATAGTGGAGGACTATGTGGATGCCATAGTAGTGAAATCCAAGAAGGCGAAAACTCATGTGGAAGACCTAAGGAAAGTGTTTGAGCGATGCCGAAGGTACAAATTGAGAATGAATCCAAAGAAGTGCCCCAAAACTCCAAACGAGGCAAAAGTTATGATCAAAATAGTAACTACTCCTCCAGAACTTCATTTTTGCCATCTAAACGTTGATTTCTCCCAGGGTTTGCCCCCCAGGGTTCGGCCGCTAGGGTTTAGCTGTGACGCCCCAAAAATAGGTATACATCACCCATCTTGAGTCGCCAAATACATGGTACAGAAATCAAATACAAACTTCTTTAATACAACTGTCGTGTAAAAATACGACAAAACATAGTTGAGTTTTTAAAATGAATATTGTCTTCTAGACAATATCCACACTCAATGAAGTCCTCATTACAATTATTATCACACTATTTCACAGAATAGTGAGGACTACTAAAGCCACTTATCCTGGACCATCACTCCATTTCCCGACTCGTCCCAGATATATTCTCATTTCACAAGAGAACAATGAAAGAAAAGGGTGAGCTCAACTAGCCCAGTAAGAAATATTATGACTAAGATAATGCAGATTAAATTATCCTTAGCTTTCAACAATATAACAACTGTTAGAATATTATAGACAATAAGTTTTAGATCAACAATTGCTATGTTGAATAAGCAATCCATTAGAAGAGTCAAGTAGAGCATGATATCTACTATCTTCTATGATTTAAAAAGTTTTTCATCAGCTTTATCGCACGAGACTCGACAATAAATAAACCACATCATCGAATCATCCATGCACTACGAGCGAAGGATATTCATGTAATCATCAATGGTCATGATTATACCGAATAATCCTCGTCATAATCATACCAATAATCGTCCCATCAATGCACTACGGACAATGAGGGACTTTACCACATCATTTATAACATTACGGTCATGATTATACCGAATGATCCACGGTCATAATCATACCAATCAACACTCCATCTATGCACGTAAGTCAAAGATGACTTTCATCACAATATAAACATGAGGATGATGACAATGATATAAGCATTAATCAAAGCGAAATCAAGGATAAATATTAAAGACTTTAAATTTATCCGAGTTTAAAAATATCCAAATTGTTAACATGATCTTTGCTTTGTAGAGTAAAATTCAAGAATAATATTCATGTACCAAAAATAATTTGAATGAAAAGAAATATATTTTTCTGTAAATAGTATCCGTGAATAATACTACTACCTAGTAATTACTGAATAGTACCCGTGAATAGTACATGAAATGAAAAGTACCCCAAATACTTGAGTGAATAATATTCGGGTGAATAGTAATTGGGTGAATAGTAACCCAGGAATAGTAACTAGTGAATAGTACTCTGGCATGAAAAGTGCCCTGAATACCCGAGTGAATAATATTTGAGTGAATAGTAACTTGGTGAATAGTAACACATAAATAGTAACTCATGAATAGTATTCCGTCATGAAAAGATCAATAATTATCAAGAAAGCTCGAAATAATATTTCCATGAAAAGATCTTTGGATGAAGCGCAAATATCAAGGATATTCTACTAATTTCATGGAGTATAGAAGCCAAAAACTTCAACAAAATGAGTATAAAATTCAAAATCAAACGAAATAATATTACTTACATACTATAGAGTATGAAAGAAAATATTATTTCAATGAATATTGAACAAAAATAACATCCCTTGAACGAAAATAATATTCTAACGAATATTTAACGAAGATAATATTCCTACAAATATTGAACGAAGATAATATTCTTTATGAATATTGAATGAAAATAATATTCATAGGAATACAAAATATAATATCTCTTCAGAATATGAAATAAATAATACCCCTTACCTCAGAAGAAGACTGGATACTGAAGTAGTGAAGTAATAGACTACTCTTCTTCTTTCTCTCTATAACTTCTCTCTCTATAATTGCTCTTGTGAATCTTAGTGAATTGGCGAGAATGAAGGAAGAATGAGCTTCTATTTATAGGAAAATATAGTTTCAATAATTGCACGATTTGGGGATCAAAATATTACAATATAATACCTTCATCTTTTCCTTCATTTTTAATTTAGTCCTGCAAGTATTATCAAACTTTCACCACCTCCCCTAATAGTATATCATGTGAATTAATATTACAAGCATGTGACTCAATAGTTCTATACATGCGAAAAATTAATTGCAGTATAGTACCTTCATCTATACCTCCATTTTTAATTTAGTCATGCAAGTATTATCAATCTTGCACCACCTGCCCTAATAGTACATGCATGTGAATCAATAGTACACACATGTGAACAAATAGTTATAATCATGTGAATTAATAGCAATTAATTGCTCATTTATTCTATTAATTACCCGATTGGTCAATATAACTTGCAGACATCAATTATTATCGAAATAAATGTCGATTTCCACTAACACTAATAATCCCAACACAATGAAACTATCAATTTCATCTTTAATCAAGACGAAACTTATTCATCATTAATATTATAACTCAATATATTTAACAACCAGAATCGTTCCCAAGAAAGAGGGGCTTTCGATAAGGATTTCTCCTTATTGGTAGCATAATTAGGTGACCAAACCTCTCCTTGACAGAACTTCTAGACATTGTCAATATTGAAAATAATAATATAAATAACTTTATCGTCTCAATTATTGATTTAATAATAATAAATATTATGCAGATGATATTGTGACAATAATTGAATCAATAATATGAGAGATATGATGCAACAATTACTATAGCAATAATTGAGTATAACTGAGTGACTTCTTACATAAGCATCAATAATCAATACCATTGTACTACTTATATGACCACGCCAGATACGTATTACTTTTTTACTACCGGGTAGTTTAATAGTTTAACGGTAACACTTTCGCCGTTATTTTTATAAAAAGATAATTATGTCATTTTCTAACTACGATAATACTTCCGTTGTGGGGGTCCACCAATGATTGTGCCGTCGTACGAATATTCCCTATTAAAACGAATATTCCCCGACCAATCGAATATTATATAACCACATGCTTACTTTGCAAAATTTTTAAATATCACCCTTAAATTTAACCATTTATCAATTTAACCATTTACTAAATAGAATAATAATTATAGGAAAATTGAATACTTTCATTTCATAAAATTCGGGGTCTTACAATCTCCCCTCCTTATGAAATTTCGCCCTCAAAATTTACGTACGTACTTGATATGCCGAAGAGGTGAGGATACCTCGTCAGATTCTAACTCTTGAGGTATAACCTTTGAGTGTAGAATATATCCTTCTTATCCAAAATTTTAACAAGTAACTCTTCATACGTTAACTCTTCCTCTATCTCATCCGATTCTAATTCAATATTGTGGTTCGAGTCGTCCACATATTTACGTAACATCGATACGTGAAAAACGTTATGAACATGCGACATACTTGGCGGTAAAGCGAGTCTATAGGCCATAGTTCCTACTCGATCGAGGATTTCAAATGGGCCAATTAAATCAAGGGTTGATATTTCCTCTCTTCATCGACTCTTGCTTCTAGAATAACGCCCTCTTGAACCTTCTTCTTCGTATTTATCAACTCTGGGTCTGTAGCTTGAGCGGCCTTTAACTTTATCGATTAAAGTCGATTCTACTCGTATATTTGATATCACCACGTGGGTCCCTAGAGTCTTTAACTCTATCTTCATCATTTATAAGTTATACGAAATGGGTTTTTGTGTTAACAATATCGCTTTCAAATAAATGTACAATCTTCTTCTCAATGCATCGCCTACCACGTTCTCTTTTTTCTACGATGATATTGAATGGTATAGTCGTAACATTCAACAGCTTGAGCCAATATCTTTGGTGCATGTTACGTTCGTTGTAGGCGAAGAAATATTTGAGGGTTTTAGAAATAGGTTTTGTACTGGGGTCAATACAAAATTTGATTTCACGCTCTAGGGTAGGCTAGGAAGTCTTCAGAATATGTCAGGAAATTTATTAACGACAGAAAAAAAACTGTGACTCTCATCCCAAGACTTGGATAGCATGTCACATTGATACCTATCAACTTGCCACCGTTATTCACGGCTTCCCCTACAGAAAGTCTAGCTTCGGTGCATTCCACACAAGGAAGTCACCAGCGAAAGGCTCAGGGCTCTTTACTTATGGCTTAATATAACAGTGATTGACTTTAGTGGTTTGGTTACTTGAACTCGTATAACAGGTTGGTTAGGAATATGAAAGCTAACAACCTTACGAAAATAATCAATTTTGGCATGATGAGTAGTTAACCAATCGATTCCTAAAATCACATCAAGGGCAAGTATTTTCAAAGAGATAAGATCGATAGGTAATGTGAAAGTGTTGATTTGAATCAAACAAGATTTATAAATAGTGGAGGTAACGAAGGTTTCTCCCAACGGAGTTTCAACAAATAAATCAAAGTCTAATTTCTCCAGAGTCAAATTTAAACATTGAGCGCAATCAAGAGAGATAAAATAATGGGTAGAACCGGTATCTAATAAGGTATAGACTTCGTAAGAATTTATAATTAACTAACCCGTGCTAACTTCGTTCGGGTTACTCGCTTTTTGAGAAGTCACGAAAAATGCTCTTCCTGAAACCACCGACTTTGTTTTGTCCGTATCCGCCTTTGGTGCCACCGTCCCAGCTGGACTTGATTTCGCTACAGGACAAAATCGAGCTATGTGACCGTCTTTTCCACAACTAAAACATACCTTGGAAGGCTGTGAACAGTTTGAACTTATGTGTCCCTCCTCTCTCTTGCATCTCAGCATCTCTAGCTAGCGGTTGTTCTCCTCCCCTAGAATTTGTTCTTTGGTGTTGGTCTTCTTCCGCCAATCTTCCCATCATCGTTAAATCATCTCTTCTTGAATTTTCCACTTCTATTATCTTGGCCATGATTACCACCGAAGTGGTTACCATTCTTGGCATGATAATTTCCCCCCAGTTGGTTATCATTGTTTTGATGGCCGTTGCCACCGGTATGATTATTATCGTGTTGTTGGTCATTGCCTTTTGGTTATGCTGGCTCATTATCGCGCTCCAATAACCGAGCCCTATTCACAACATCTGAATATAAACAAAGTTTGTGAGAAATGAGGTATTGACGTATATCGGGTTTCAAACCTCTTAGAAACATTCGCGTCATTCGCTCCTCATTATTGACCAAATGGGATGCAAACCAGGATAACTCCGTAAATTTAGCCTCGTATTGTGACACAGTCATATTGTTTTGCTCCAACTTGATGAATTCCACCTTTTTCATGTGATAAATACTTTTGGGAAAGTACTTGTCGTTGAACAACTCTTGGAACTTCTCCCATGATATCTTGAGTGCGTCAAGCTGGGTACGCTTTACAGATTCCCATCAATAATCTGCCTCTTCACGCAACATAAAGGTGGCGAAGGGAACCTTTTGCTCCTCTGAGCATTCCAAGACATCAAATATCTTAGTGATCTGCTTTATCCACGTCTCCGCCTTAAGTGGTTCTGGCTTTCCCAAAAAGTTCGGCGGTCCCAGCTCCTTGAACTGCTTAGCGGTGACTATCTGAGAGTTGCCAGTGTTTCCACCTGCATTTTGAATAGGAGTCTCTCTCGTCTGATGTTACATGAATTTCATAAAGCCTCTGAATATCCCATCGTTCATCATCTGATCGGTGTTATTGTTTACCTGAGGATTATTGTCTTCCTGTTACACATTATCCTAGGTATTGATTGTTGGTGACTCAACGGTCTCATGTGCTTCATTGCTGATCTCAACATTTTCAGATGCCATTTTCAAACAATGTCACAAAACAAGGGTTAATTGACATGCAACATATTATCCCTATACTCTGACCGACCAATTAAATACCAAATAAACTTAGGTAGGTCATACTAGCAAAGGAATTCCCCGTCTCTCCCCTCCTAGTTCTTGTCTCACATCTCAGCCAGGGATCATATCCCTAAGCTTTGATACCAACTGTGATGCCCCCAAAATAGGTATACATCACCCATCTTGAGTCGCCAAATACATGGTACAGAAATCAAATACAAACTTCTTTAATACAACTGTCGTGTAAAAATACGACAAAACATAGCTGAGTTTTTAAAACGAATATTGTCTTCTAGACAATATCCACACTCAATGAAGTCCTCATTACAATTATTATTACACTATTTCACAGAATAGTGAGGACTACTAAAGCCACTTATCCTGGACCATCACTCCATTTCCCGACTTGTCCCAGCTATATTCTCATTTCCTGAAGAGAACAATGAAAGAAAAAGGGTGAGCTTAACTAGCCCAGTAAGAAATATTATGACTAAGATAATGCAGAATAAATTATCCTTAGCCTTCAACAGTATAACAACTGTTAGAATATAATAGACAACAAGTTTTAGATCAACAACTGTAGCGGAATAAGCAATCCATCAGAAGAGTCAAGTAGAGCATGATATCTACTATCTTCTATGATTTAAAAAGTTTTTCAACAGTTTTATCGCTGAGACTCAGCTTAATAAATAAACCACATCATCGAATCATCCATGCACTACGGGCCAAGGATATTCATGTAATCATCGATATGGTCATGATTATCTTAGAATAATCCTCGGTCATAATCATACCAATAATCGTCCATCAATGCACTACGGGCCAATGAGGACTTTTACCACATCATTTATAACATTACGGGTCATGATTATATCGAATGTTCCCTGGTCATAATCATACCAATCAACAGTCCATCTATGCACGTAAGCCAAAGATGACTTTCATCACAATATAGGCATGAGGATGATGACAATGATATAAGCATTAATCAAACGAAATCAAATCAAACGAAATCAAGGATAAATATTAAAGATTTTAAATTTATCCAGAGTTTAAAAATATCCAAATTGTCAACATGATACTGCTTTGTAGAGTAAAATTCAAGAATAATATTCATGTACCAAAAATAATTTGAACGAAAAAAGAAATATATTTTTCGGTAAATAGTACCCAAGTGAATAGTAGTACCTAAATGAATAGTACCCAGATATTACATGAAAAGTATCCCAAATACCCGAGTGAATAATATTTGGGTGAATAGTAATCGGGTGAATAGTAACTCGTGAATAGTAACTAGTGAATAGTACTCTAGCATGAAAAGTGCCCCGAATACCCGAGTGAAAAATATTTGAGTGAATAGTAACTTGGTGAATAGTAACACATAAATAGTAACTCACGAATAGTATTCTGTCATGAAAAGATCAATAATTATCAAGAAAGCTCAGAATTATATTTCCATGAAAAGATATTGGATGAAGCGCAAATATTAAGGATATTTTACTAATTTCATGAAGTATAGAAGCCAAAACTTCAACAAAATGAGTATAGAATTCCAAAATCTGAAACGAAATAATATTACTTACATACTATAGAGTATGGAAGAAAATATTATTTCAAGCGAATATTGAACAAAAATAACATCCTTGAACGAAAATAATATTCCAACGAATATTTAACGAAGATAATATTCCTACGAATATTGAACGAAGATAATATTTTTTATGAATATTGAACGAAAATAATATTCATAGGAATACAAAAAATAATATCTCTTCAGAATATAAAATAAATAATATCCCTTACCTCAGAAGAAGACTGGATACTGAAGTAGTGAAGTAACAGACTACTCTTCTTCTTTCTCTCTATAACTTCTCTCTCTAAAATTGCTCTTGTGAGTCTTAGTGAATTGGTGAGAATGAAGGAAGAATGAGCTTCTATTTATAGGAAAATATATCAATAATTGCACGATTTGGGGATCGAAATATTACAATATAATACCTTCATCTTTTCCTTCATTTTTAATTTAGTCCTGCAAGTATTATCAAACTTTCACCACCTCCCCTAATAGTATATCATGTGAATCAATAGTACAAGCATGTGACTCAATAGTTCTATACATGTGAAAAAATAATTACAGTATAGTACCTTCATTTATACCTCTATTTTTAATTTAGTCATGCAAGTATTATCAATCTTGCACCACCTCCCTTAATAGTACATGCATGTGAATCAATAGTACACACATGTGAACAAATAGTTATAATCATGTGAATTAATAGCAATTAATTACTCATTTATCCGATTAATTACCCGATTGGTCAATATAACTTCCAGACATCAATTATTATCGAAATAAATATCGATTTCCACTAACACTAATAATCCTAACACAATGAAACTATCAATTTCATTTTAATCAACACGAACTTATTCATCATTAATATCATAACTCACAATATTTAACAACCAGGTCGTTCCCAGGAAAGAGGGGGCTTTCCGATAAGGATTTCTCCTTATTGGCGGCATGATTAGGTGACCAAACCTTTCCTCGATGTAACTTCTAGACATTGTCAATATTGCAAATAATAATATGAATAACTTTGTCGTCTCAATTATTGATTTAATAATAATAAATATTATGCAGATGATACTGTGACAATAATTAAATCAATAATATGAGAGATATGATGCAACAATTACTGTAGCAATAATTGAGTATAACTGAGTGACTTCTTACGTAAGCATCAATAATCAATACCGTGTACTACTATACAACCACGCGTATTACTGTACTTTTACTACCGGGTAGTTCAAAAGTTTAACGGTAAAACTTTCGTCGTTATTTTTATAAAAAGATAATTATGTCATTTTCTAACTACGACAATACTTCCGTTGTGGGGGTCCACCAATGATTGTGCCGTCGTACGAATATTCCCTGCTAAAATGAATATTCCCCGATCAATTAAAAAAGACGTCCGATCCAATAAAGCCAAAATAGATGAAATGGATTTTTCTTTTTGGACAACAATTGGGAGAATCCAACATCGAATTCAGAATTACCCTGTGCATAGAGGTCAATCCCAATTTGATATGGATCGGAGAATAATGATTCAAATCATGGATTAGGAATGTGATAAAGCATTTAAGGGTGGAATGTACCCTATAGTAAAGTCAAATTCGGTAGTTTAAGTGAGAGCGTTTGTCGAGTAACCCGAACGAAGTTAGCACGAGTTAGTTAATTATAAATTCTTGCGAAGTCTATACCTTATAAGATACTAGTTCTACCCATTATTTTATCTCTCTTGCTTGCGTTCAACGTTTAAATTTGACTCTGGAGAAGTTAGACTTTGACTTATTGGTTGAAACTTTGTTAGTAGGAGCCTTCGTTACCTCCACTGTTTATAAATCTTGTTGATTCAAATCGACATTTTCACGTTACCTGTCGATCTTATCTCTTTGAAAATATTTTCCTTTGATGTGATTTTAGGAATCGATTGGTTAATTACTCATCATGCTTTTCGTAAGGTTGTTAGCTTTTAAATTCATAACCAACCTTTTATGCGAATTCAAGCAACTAAAACCCTAAAGTCAATCATTGTCATATCAAACCATAAGTAAAGATCCCCGATCCTTTCGTTGTTGACTTCCTTGTGTGGAATGCACTGAAGCCAGACTTTCTGTAGGCAACATCGTGAATGACGATGGCAAGTTGATAGGTATCAATGTGACGTACTATCCAAGTCATGGATGAGAGTCACAATTTTGAATGATATTTCTATTGTTAATAAAATTCTTGACGTATTCTTGAAGACTTTTTAGCCTATCCTAGAGCGTAAAATCGAATTTTGTATTTACCTCAGTACAAAACCCATTTCTAAAACCCTTAAATATTTCTTCAACCAAAATGAACGTATCACGTGCCAAGGACATTGGCTCGAGCTGTTGAAGATTATGACCATACCATTCAATATCATCGTGGAAGAGCGAACGTGGTAAATTAATTCATTGAGTAGAAGATCGTATCGTTCTGAGTGCGATGTTGTTAACAGAAAAACCCATTTCGTATAACTTGCAAATGATGAAGATAGAGTTAAAGACTCTAAAGACCCAAGTGAAGATAACGAATATACGAGTAAAATCGACTTTAATCGATAAAGTTAAAACCGCTCAAACTACACACCCGAATCTGATGAATGTGAAGAAGGTTCAAGATGGCGTTATCTCAACCCTTGATTTAATTGGCCCATTTGAAATCCTCGATCTAGTAGGAACTATGGCCTATAGACTCGCCTTACTGCTAAGTATGTCGCGTGTTCATAACGTTTTTCACGTATCGTTTTTTAGTAAAAACTTAGTCTTGGGGGACTATGGAGCCAAATTTTAGAATAATTAATGAATCTAAAAAATTATGAAATCATGGGGGTTTGGTAGAGCATGTTACAAGCTTTACATAGCCTTGAAAACGGACTAATTCTGATAACGGATGAAGAAGTTATGAAGATTTGAAGTATGTGTGTCAAAAGTTGCAAAATCTAGAAAATTGGAGTTAAGTGCCAAGGGTCGAACGCCTAGGCGCTAGACTCGGCGCTCACATTCTGTTTTTGGGTGCCTAGGCGCTTGCCCAAGGCCAAATTTGGGCGCCTAGGCGCTGGTCTAGTGTTAAGCCAAAATTTATTCGCACATCCTTTAGTAAATTGAGTATAACCTTTTCATGCGAACTCCGATTGAGGTGTTTCAAGATGATCCAGAACGAGGACGAATATACCTACAACTTTTGTTCTTTAAGTTATTTAATTTGAGATCGTTAGAAGGGGTAAAAATGGTTATGTTTGGGACTATTATGTTTTCGAAAGCAATCGGAGGACATCGAGCATGCACGTATGCAACGTGTAATGTTTTTCATGATAAAGGTATTCAAGGTTATACCTCGGGAGTTGGAATATGAAATGAAGTCAAGGTATCCTCACCTCTTTGGCATACCAGGTACGTACGTAAATTTCGAGGGCGAAATTTCATAAGATGGGGAGATTGTGAGAGCTCAGATTTTATGAATAAAGATTTAAATTTCTCGAAATATTTTTTTGAATATTATGGTATGAATTTGTTATAATGTTATAGTTGTGGGTAGTATTTATAAATTTTGCAAAGTATACAAGTTGTTATATTATATTCGATTGGTCGGGGAATATTCATTTTAGTAGGGAATATTCGTACAACGACGCAATCATTGGTGGACCCCCACAACAGAATTATTGTCAGATTGAGAAAACGACAAAAATATATTTATGAAAATAACGGCGGAAGTTTTACCATTAATACTATTGAACTACTCGGTAGTAAAAGTACAGTAATACACGTGATTGCATAGTAGCACACGGTATTGATTATTGATTCTTACGTGAGAAGTCACTCAGTTATACTCAATTATTGCTACAGTAATTGTTGCATCATATCTCTCATATTATTGATTCGATTATTGTCACAGTATCATCTCCATAATATGTTATTTTATTAAACCAATAATTGGAACGACAAAGTTATTCATATTATTAAATTGCAATATTTACAATGTCTAGAAGTTACATCGAGGAGAGGTTTGGTCACCTAATTGCCTTGAATAGGGAGAAATCCTTATTGAAAGCCCCTCTTTCCGGGGAACGACTTCGGTTGATAAATATTGTGAGTTATAATATTAATGATGAATGTTATTAAAATTGAAGTTGTGTTCTGAGTTGAATTTGGAGACGCTGGATGTGATATTTGAGTCCTAAATGATGAAATTAGTAAAATAGTCTATAAACACAAAATTTTCCTGGATTAACTTTTTGGTCAAAAAAATAAATTGACTTTTTTGAAAAAGTCAAACTTCAAATTTCAAAATTTATATTGTTGATAAAAATAGTTTCATTGTGTTGGAATTATTTGTGTTAGTGAAAATCAACATTTTTTCGATAATAATTGATGTCCTGAGGTTATATTGACCAAATCCAATTATTTAACCTGGATAAATGAGCAATTGATTGCTATTATTTCACATGATTATAACTATTTGTTCACATGTGTATACTATTGTTTTACATTCTTGTTACTATTAGGGGAGTAGGTGCAAGATTGATAATACT
Organism: Panax quinquefolius; assembly: GCA_020205615.1. Taxonomy (NCBI): domain Eukaryota; kingdom Viridiplantae; phylum Streptophyta; class Magnoliopsida; order Apiales; family Araliaceae; genus Panax; species Panax quinquefolius. The sequence continues at coordinate 50,110,931 of CM035159.1, forward strand.
TGCATGACTAAGTTGAAAATGGAGGTATAGATGGAGGTACTATACTGTAATTCGTATTTTCACATGTCTAGAACTATTGATTCACATGATTTACTATTGAATCACATTATTTACTATTAGGGGAGGTGGTGCAAGTTTGATAATACTTGCATGACTAAATTAAAAATAAAGGAAAAGAGGAAGGTATTATACTGTAATATTCTGAGCCCCAAAACGTGCAATTATCGAAACTATATTTTCCTATAAATAGAAACTCATTTCTTCATCATTCTTCAACAATTCGTAAAAGCTATAGAGCAATTATTATAGAGAGAAATTGTAGAGAGAAAATTTATAGAAGAAGAGAAGCCTACTACCTCACTATTCCAGTATCCAGTTTCTTCTGAGGTAAGGGGTATTATTTCTTTTTTATTCATGAAGAGAACTTCTGTTATTCCATTCTTTATTATTATGTTGGAATAACTTTGTCTATCTGGCACCGCATATATGGTGAAATTCTTACATTATTCCATTCTTTATTATAATGTTGCAACATCACATCATCGTAGCTTTTACGCATGACTTGGTTCCGTTATTTATTATTACATTAGAATATCCCATCTGCATGCGTTTTCTGGCACCGACTCAGTTCCGTGTTTATTATTTTGTTAGAATATCACATGCATGCGTTTTACGCCGGACTGAATACGCCTTTATTATTACATTGGAATATCACATGCATAAGCGTTTCTGGCGGACCGGTTCCGCCTTTTATTATTTTGTTGGAATAACTTTTGCATGCGGCTCTCATCGCATGCTTGGTGATTTCTTTTGTTATTCCATTCCTTATTAGTGGAATAACAAAAGTTTTGACTTCTATACTCCATGAAATTAGTGGAATATCCTTGATATTTGCACTTCATCCAGTATCTTTTCATGGAAATATTCTTCTGAGTATTCTTGAATTTTACTCTATAAAGAAGTATCATGTTGACAATTTTGATGTTATTAGTTCCTGGATAAATTAATTCGTGAACTTGTTTTATTGAATTCTTATATCATTGTCATCATCCTCATGTTTATATTTTTTTGAAAGTCATCTGTGGCCTTTAGTGCATAGATGGACTTGCTATGATTATGACCAGGGATTATTCGGTATAATCATGATAGTAATGTTACAAATGATGTGATAAAAGTCCTCATTGGCCCGTAGTGCATTGATGGACAGATTGTTGCATGATCATGACCATTGATGAATACACGAATGTCCTCGGCCCGTAGTGTATGGATAATTTATGGTTGTGATACTAAAGAATATCCTTGGCCATAGTGCGGGGTGATTCGATGATGATGATTATTTATTTATTGTCGAGTCTCAAATGATAAAAGTGATGAAAACCTTTTAAATCATAAAAGATAGTAGATTTTATTCTCTACTTGACTCTTTTAATGGATTGCTTGTCCTGCTACAGTTAAACTTGATGTCTATTGTATTTTATCAATTTAACATTGTTGTAGACTAATGATAATTTATTCTGCATTATCTTAGTCATAATATCTCTTCTTTGGGCTAGTTGAGCTCACCCTTTCTTTCAATGTTCTCTTGTGAAATGAGAATATAGCTGGGACGAGTCGGGGAACGGAGTGATGGACCAGATGATAATATTAGTAGTTCTCACTATTCTATTAAATAGTGTGACAATAAATGTAATGAGGACTTATTTTGAGAGTGGATATTGTCTTGAAGACAGTATTTGTATTAAAACTCACAGCTCTCTTGTTGTATATTAAAGATTGTATTTGTATTCTGTACCATGTATTTGGCGACTCAGAATAGGTGATGTATACCTATTTTGGGGGCGTCACTATAATCATGTGTTAAGAAAGCTATCCAAACCAATCAATTTGGTGCGGACTCTTGTAAATCTACTGAGATGAACAACCCTCTTAAAAAGGGGAAATTTTATATTGTTGGGGAATCGATGTACGCACATAAGTATGATTAAATGTTATGCATAACGTAGGGTACTTTAGGCTGATCACCTATTGTGCTCGTTTATATTGGATTGCAGTATAATACTGTTAATTCTAGTAAGAGTTCTTAGTCCTTAGTGACTGCTTAGTGTTCATTCTTATTGAACCTCGAAATGAATAAATCCTGAAATTTTGTTAATATCCTTCAGTCTATAGTGACACCTATCGAATACTCTTGATATTTCTTGATATCCTTGAACTATTAATTATTGTTATACCCTTAAAGATTCAAATGCTATAACTGCTTATTCTTCTTCCTATATTACTTGCTGGGCAAACTTGTTGCTCATTCTTGCTTCCCTAAAAACATTACAGTTAAGGCAAAGCAAGGCGGTACATCGGGAAAGGGCAAGGCTACAAAATAACTTAGTCCTTTAAGTGTAGAAGTAGTATTACTATTGTTATGCTTATTATGATGTATTTAAGGATGATTAAGTTATGTCTAAGTTTAATCACTAGATTATTGTAGTAATGGTTACGGTACCTTGGGACGCGAATATTTATATTATATCAGTGTAAATTATTCTATTATTTCTGTTGTTGATGATTTTAGTATGATATTAGAATTAGCACATGACGAATCAAATTCGAGATATGAGTGTCTGAATTTGGGGGCGTCACAGGTTGGTATCAAAGCTATAGTTATAAACCTTAGGAGTGAGAGTCCTTAGATTATAACTTAGGAGAACTTAGAAGATAGAGAGGGATGAAACTCATATAGAGTTCTCATAGAGAGTGACTTAGTGTGTTATAGAATATAACTTCATTCTATACAATGAACTTATGTTATTTAACCTTCTAATGAAGTTGTTGTTTGTCTTGTCTTATGTTGGTGATTGTAGGATGATTGACATGAGAGGACCTAGCCGAGTAGTAGAAGAGGAGCCGCGTGACATACACGTGGTATTTGAGGCACCATCGATAGTGGAGCCCATATCAACATTGACTCTTATTGATGATGATGACGAGGAGGAGGAGATGGAGCCCCTACCCGAGGAATCTGATCCGGAGGAGGAGCCTATGGAGGAGGAGCCTATGGAGAACTCCGACGAGACTACTTTTGAGGATCAGATGTTGGGAGAGTATGAGGAGCGGATCCTGGAGTTGGTATGTAGAGTGGAGGAGTTAGAGGCTGAGGCTAGAGAGAGGGAGTCCGAGTTCCAAAAACTGAGGGACGAGGACCACCAGAGAAAGTTAGTGATACAAGAGTTGGGGGTGGAGATTGCTCACCGCAAGGAGGCAAGGATTCAGATGGGAGCTTTGTTTCACAGGGCGGTGGCTAGGAATGTAGAGCTGGCAGGAAGTTGGAAGAAATGGAGCAGAAAGTGATAAGCGAGAGAGGATTTGAGAAGGAGCTCTCCGAACTCAGTTAGAGATGGAGGTGATGGATAGGATCCATTTTGAGGAAAAATGGGAAGAAGACAATGATAGGGCTAGTGATTTGGAGGACGAGGTGAGATGTAAGAAGAGGAAGATGAACCAGATGGGCTATGCTGTGCGCACTACCATGGAAAGATTGATTGATGGGGGTAAATCACTACTCGACGGAGCAGGGATAGACTCGGCACACCATAAGCAGAGATATGGTGGTGCACATTACTCAGAGGGAGTACCAGAGCGCTGTGGAGTGCGGAATGATAGATTAAGTCTAGGTGTTAGAAGTTAGTTATTGTCGTATTTTATTATGTGATGTATAAATTGTTGTTGTAATCTCATTCTTTTGTGTAAGATGTGAGATAGTTGTAAACCCCAAACTTTTGAATTATATTAGAGGGGTAGTATGTTGATGGATGTCCCCATCTTTTGTGATATTAAGGGATAGGTTGTGTCATTTATAGAAGTATGCTAGAGATAATCATGTAATGTAACAATTTGGCATATGAATATAAATGATCTTATGTGTTATGAAATCTTATTTCCTTTTATGGAGAATTGTTTAAACAATGTAATTAGGTAATAAAAATGGAAGTTTTGTGATCTTTGAAAATCTTTGCCCAGACGTAGATTAACCGCACTGAGAGAGCTCGGTTAATGATGAGAGAGGACAAGTAGATCCCATTCAGAGGCTTGTAGATTTGTTAGGGGAAGCTCTTAAGAGAAGAAACGAACCAGTACCACCCATTCCCCAAGTAGCTCCGGTCTCAAACTTCAAGGACTTTAAGAGCGTAGGACCTCCAGAATTCGTGGGTACTACCGACCCTATCGTAGCGCAAACGTGGATTAAGGAAATGGAGAAAGCCTTCACCATTGCTCGTGTGGGTGAAGACCGGAAAATCGTGTTTGTGACGCCCCCAAAATAGGTATACATCACCCATCTTGAGTCGCCAAATACATGGTACAAAATTGAAATACAACTTAATTATACAATAGTCGTGAAAAATACGACAAAACATAATCTAAGAGTTTTAATAAGAATTTTGTCATCTAGACAATATCCACACTCAATGGAGTCCTCATTACATTTATTGTCACACTATTTAACAGAATAGTGAGGACTACGAATGCTATCATCTGGACCGTCACTCCGTTCCCCAACTAGTCCCGGCTACATTCTCATTTCCTTAAGAGAACAGTGAAAGAAAGGGTGAGCTCAACTAGCCCAGTAAGATATATTATGACTAAGATAATGCAGAATAAATTATCATTAGTCTTCAACAATGTTAAACTGATAAAATACAATAGACATCCAGTTTAACTGCAGCGGAATAAACAATCCATTAGAAGAGTCAAGTAGAGCATGATATCTACTATCTTCTATGATTTAAAATGTTTTCATTAATTTTATCATTTGAGACTCAAAGTTAATAAATAAACCACATCATCGGGTCATCCTTGCACTACGGGCCAAGGATATTCATTAAATCATCAATGGTCATGACTATACCGAATAATCCCAGTCATAATCATACCAAAAACTGTCCATCAATGCACTACACAGAGCTCTCGAGGACTTTTACCACATCATTTATAACATTACAGTCATGATGATTATACCGAATAATCCTCGTCATAATCATACCAAGTCCATCTATGCACGTAAGCCAAAGATGACTTTCATCACAATATAAGCATGAGGATGATGACAAAGACATAATAATTTAATAAAATAAGTTCAAGAATAAATTTTAAAGATTTATAAGTTAATTTATCTTGAAATCAATTACGTCCAAATTGTCAACATGATACTGCTTTGTTGAGTAAAATTCAAGAATGCTTAGAAGAATATTTTTATGAAAAGATACCGGATGAAGCACAAATATCCAGGATATTCTACTAATTTCATTGAGTATAGAAGCCAAAACTTTAACCAAATGAGTATCATAGAATATATGAAATTGCAAATGGATTTTCACCCGCCATGTGGTAATCCACGTAGACAGATCATTTCCATAATTTAATAAGGAATGAATACGAAGGATCATTCACCATGCATGTGATAATCCACATAGACAGGTTATTCCAACATATTAATAAAGAATGAACCAGGTCATGCGTAATTACTTGCATGCATGTATATTCCAATGTAATAATAAAGAATGGAATAACGTAAGAATTTACCATGCATGCGATAGATCACATGACATATTATTCCAACGAATAATAAAGAATGGAACCAGTCTAGCGTAATCCGCATATCTGAGGATATTCCAATGTAATAATAAATAATGGAATAACAAAGAATTCACCATGCATGCGATAGACCACACGATGTGTTATTCCAATGTAATAATAATGAATGGAAACAGTCTAGCGTAATCCGCATTGCATGTGATATTCTAACGTAATAATAAAGAATGGAATAACGTAAGAATTTCACCATGTATGCGGTATTGCGATGACAAAGTTATTCCAACATAATAATAAAGAATGGAATAACAAAAGCCCTCTTCATGAATACGAAAGAATAATACCCTTACCTCAAAAAGAAGACCTGGATAATCGGAATAGTGAGGTAGCGAGACTTCTCTTCTTGTTTCTCTCTATAATTTCTCTCTATAATAATTGCTCTATAGCTTTAGTGAATTGGTGAGAAATGAAGGAAGAATGAGCTTCTATTTATAGGAAAATATAGGTTCGATAATTGCACGTTTTGGGGCTCGAAATATTATAGTATAATACCTTCCTCTTTTTCTTTATTTTTAATTTAGTCCTGCAAGTATTATCAAACTTGCACCATCTCCCCTAATAGTAAATCATGTGAATCAATAGTTCTAGACATGTGAAAATATGAATTACAGTATAGTACCTCCATCTATACCTTAATTTTTAACTTAGTCATGCAAGTATATCAATCTTGCATCAACTCATGGAGGGAGTAGCAGTGGTGGAAGTTATCTGGGAAAGAGGAAATGGGATAACCGCAACAACAACAACAACAATACCAACAATCGAAGCATCAACCAGTCAGAAAGTTATCAAGGAGGGTTTAAGAAAAGAAGTGAATCTTGCTTGAAATGTGGGAAAAACCATCAAGGGGAATGCTGGAAGGGGCGCAGTGTCTGCTACAACTGCGGCCAGGAAGGGAACATTTCACCCAACTGCCCAAAGCCGAAAAGATCAAGGCATGTTTCGCGTGTGGCTCAACTGAGCATCAAATCAAGGATTGCCCAAAGAAGGGGAGCAGTGGAGGAAGCGGCCATCAGGGAGGGGGCAGCAAGCTGATGATCGGTAGACCAACACAATCTAACCGAACAACTTCCCGAACCTTTAACATGACTGTCCAAGATGCAGTGACTGTAAAGGACGTGGTGTCAGGTATTCTCCCAATCAATAATATAAATGCCTATGTATTATTTGATTCGGGTGCTACCTATTCCTTTGTGTCTGAAGAATTTGCTAATCGATTAAACATACCCCCAGAACGCTTAAAAAATTCGTTGAACATAGAGATTGTAAATAAGGAAGTAATTTCTGTAGAGTTTGTTTACCAAGACTGTTGTGCAAACATTAGAGGTCACAAACTAAACGTAGATTTAATTCCAATTAAACTGGGAGAGTTTGATGTGATATTAGGAATGGATTGGTTATCCAACCACACTGCGATAATCGATTATAAAGAGAAAAGTGTGAACCTCCAGACCTCAAATCGGTCTAAGGTAGTGTTTTATGGTAGCTCATTGCTCAAGCAATCGTGTTTCCTTACGATGATGCAGGCCAAGAAGTTGTTAAAGAAATGATGTGTAGGTTATTTAGCCTATATAGTGGATACCCAGAAAAAGGGAGTGGAAATGAAGGATATATCGGTTGTGAGAGATTTCCAAGATGTGTTTCCAGACGATCTGCCTGGTCTTCTGCCAGATAGAGAAATCGAATTCATAATACACTTAGCATCGGGAACCGCACCTATTTCGAAAGCCCTATATCGTATGACGCCAGTTGAAATGAAGGAATTGATGATACAATTGCAAGAGTTGCTAGATAAGGGTTACATTCGGCCAAGTGTGTCTCCTTGGGGAGCACCAGTGTTGTTTGTAAAGAAAATGGATGGGTCAATGAGGCTCTGTATCGATTATCGAGAGTTGAACCGAGTAACCATTAAGAATAGATATCCGTTGCCAAGGATAGATGACCTTTTTGACCAACTGAGGGGAGCGAAGTGTTTTTCCAAGATAGATTTATGAACGAGTTATCATCAGTTGAAAGTGCGAAAGGAGGACATACCAAAGACGGTGTTCCGAACTCGTTATGGACATTCTAAATTTCTAGTGATGTCATTTGGGTTAACTAATGCTCTGGCAGCATTCATGGACTTGATGAACCGGGTTTTTAAGCCATACTTAGATAAGTTCGTAGTAGTATTTATCCACGATATGTTGATTTATTCAAAGACAAAGGAAGAGCAGGCCGAACACCTGAAGATGGTATTGGAAGCATTGAGAAGGGAAAAGATGTACGCTGAATTTTTGAAATGTGAATTTTGGATGGAGAAGGTTCAATTTTTAGGACATGTGATAGATCAAAATGGAATTTCCGTAGATTCTGCAAAAGTGGAGGCGGTAAGTAATTGGAACAACCGAAGACGCCAACAGAGGTAAGAAGTTTCTTAGGGTTAGCCAGATACTTTCGAAGATCTATCCAAGATTTTTCTAAGATAGCAACTCCGCTGACCAATCTAACGAGGAAGGCAGTGAAGTTCGTGTGGATGGACAAATACGAGGAGAGTTTCCAAGAATTGAAGAGAAGGTTGAGCGAGGTGCCTGTATTATCATTACCAAATGATACGGGAGGATTTGTGGTGTATAGTGATTCATCGCATAGAGGACTTGGCTGTGTGCTAATGCAACATGGCAAGGCCATTGCGTATGCATCACGACAGTTGAAGGATTTTGAAAAATGATACCCTACCCATGACTTAGAGTTAGCAGCGGTAATTTTTGCGTTGAAGATCTGGAGGCATTATTTGTATGGAGAAAAATGTGAGATATACACAGACTATAAGAGTCTGAAATATATCTTCACACAGAAGGAGTTGAACATGCGGCAAAAAAGGTGGTTGGAATTAATCAAGGATTACGACTGTGAAATTCTTTATCACCCGAGGAAAGCAAACGTAGTTGCCGACGCTTTGAGTAGAAAAGGAAGGGAGAAATTATTCAAATTGACAACTCAAGAGGAATTAATAAGAGAAATGGAAAAGTTAGAAATAGAGGTGGAAGAACCGAAAGAGGTGAAAGGAAAATTATTTGTAATAGGAGCTTACCCGACATTATTGGACAAAATAAGGGAAGCACAAGAGAAAGATGAAGAATGTGAGAAGATAAGGATGAGAATAGAAGAAAATGAGGAAGAAAAGTTCAAGGTACATAAGAATGGTATATTGAGATTTGAGGGTTGAGTATGGGTGCCAGCTGTAACCGAACTGAGAGAGGAAATCTTGCACGAAGCACACAATACGACGTATTCTGTTCATCCAGGAGGCACAAAGATGTACCGGGATCTTCGACACCACTTTTGGTGGTTTAATTTGGAAAGAGAAGTTGCAGAGTGCTTTAGTAGATGTCTTACTTGTCAAAGAGTCAAAGAAGAACACCAGAGGCCAAGTGGACTACTTCAACTGCTAGAAATACCAGAATGGAAATGGGAGCACATTACGATGGACTTCGTGGTTGGACTCCCGATCACACAGAAGGGTTATGATGCCATTTGGGTTATCGTGGACCGATTGACAAAGACAGATCATTTTCTACCCATCAAGATCCGATTCAATTTGAGCCAGCTAGCAAACTTATATGTAAAGGAGATTGTATCGTGACATGGAGTGCCGGTGTCGATTGTCTCTGATCGAGATCCGCGCTTCACGTCAAAATTCTAGAAAAGTTTGCAAGAAAGAATGGGAACTCGGTTGAGACTAAGTACTGCTTATCACCCTCAAACTGACGGACAAAGTGAATAAACCATACAAACGTTGGAGGATATGCTTAGAGCTTGCGTGATGGACTTCAAGGGTAATTGGAACGACCACTTACCAATTGTAGAATTCGCTTACAATAATCACTATCATGCAAGTATTGGTATGCCGCCATATGAAGCTCTTTACGGGAGAAAATGTAGAACACCATTGTGTTGGGACGAAGTCGGAGAGCGACGACTTTTGGGACCGGAATTAGTTCAACAAACGGCCGATGTGGTAACAACGATAAGGGCTAGATTGGTAGCAGCTCAAGATCGTCAAAATAAGTACGCCGATTTACATCGTCAGAATCGAGACTTTGAAGTTGGTAGTTATGTGTTTTTGAAGGTGTCTCCCTGGAAGGGAAAGATCAGATTTGGAAAGAAAGGGAAATTGAGTCCGAGGTTCATAGGACCATTTGAAATATTGAAACGAGTGGGCGAAGTGGCATACAAAGTTGCATTACCACCTAAATTGGAACACATTCACGATGTGTTTCACATTTCGGTGTTACATCTGTACAAGCCCGACTATAGACACGTGATCTCTTATGAGCCTATTCAAGTAGAGAAAAATTTAACGTATGAGGAAATTCCTATTCAAATACTAGATAGAAAAGAGCAAACATTGAGGAATAAAATTATATCTTCTGTAAAAGTGGTTTGGCGAAACCACGATACTGAAGAGGCCACATGGGAATTAGAAGATAAGATGCGAAGGGATTATCCCCATTTATTTTTGTAACCTTGTATAATTCCGAGGACGAAATTCTTATAAGGGGGGGGGGGAGGATGTAATGCCCGTGAATTTTAATAAATTATAATATTGAGAATAAAGATTGTTTGCATATTTATTTGAATATAAATATATATAATATCGGCATGGGTGTGGAAATTAATTTAATTGATTAAGTATGTGATAATTAAGCAATGTAGCAAGAGTGATGAGAAGCTTAGTTTAAACTTGTGAAATTATGCCTAGTATGGCAAAGTGGTGAAATGAGAAAGTACTAATTTAAGTAATGATGAAATGAATTAAATTAATTAGTACTATTAATAAATAAATAATGTCATTGAATAATTGTCATTCATTAATTATCATGAGTAATAACATGTAAGAAGAAATCTTATATAACAAGGTTTTTTATTCAATATAAGATGAGGTGCGACATTGGAATTATTATATAAAACTATATGATAAAAGTAAGCTTAACTAATGTAATTTATTAAGTTATGTGAAAAAAGAGTCTTATGTGACCCCATGTTGTGTGTAGGGGTATTTAAATGTGTATTCTAGACCTATTGTAGAAAATAACTTGGATTAAATAAATAATTAATAATAAGCGATTATTTTAAAATCTATGTAGAATTGGAATGATAAGTAATATTTGTACCCAACTAAATTATTTCCTAGTCTAGGGTAAATATTAATTGAATTAATCCAAAGTACATGGATTATATAATTTTATATATTATATGAGTGGGTGTATAAGTATGTACATTTTGTTTGAACAATTGGAAAATAAACCTAAGTATGTTAAGTAATGGCTTACAAATGCTGAGTATTGGTAGTGTCCCAAATTGTGTGGCACTCTTTTTCTTCTTCACGTAATAGGCCATTGGCTTAGTCCCTCCTTACCAAACACACAGCTAGAAAATTATGAGAAGGGGAGTGGCCTATATGGTACTCTTCTACCAAATCCTTCATAACCATCAGCTTCTTCTCCATTCCAATGGTTTAATTCATTGAGTAAAGCTTAGATTAGTCACAAGCTTTCCTATAAATGGAGCTCTTCACATTCACAACCATTTTGCTAAATTCTCTGTTAAAAAACTTCAAGTGTGTGTGAGTGTGATTAGGTGGAGCTTATATAATCTGCAAAGTGAAGCTAGAGTAGCAATTCAACTCCACCAAAGGCAATATTCCTCTATATGTTCTTACATTCAAGTATTTGCAAAGTTCTTAGAAAAGTACAATAATACTTGTTTTGAGTTGAAAAGTTTATGGTTGAAGCATGCTAGAATGTGTAACTTGAAGCTAGACGTTGTTAATATGGTTAAATGCGAAATCAACGAAAGTTAAACGAAGTAAATTGGTCAAGTAACGAATCCGTAATGAAAAGAATCGCTAAATGTGTTAAACTTTGGAAAAATGATTAAAATCTTGAATTGATCCTTGAATTTAATTGTTTGTATGTTTGGAATTGTTAGAAGCATGCTAGGGATGTTTCATAGCAAGTTTATATCAATTATACATCATTACATTGTTGTTTGGTTGGTTGTTGGGTTAAAATTTTTCATAAGGTTCATAACAGGGGAAAGATTTTCCAAGCTTACAGATAATGCCATGCCCTCCTGGCCGGGGGGAGTTAGCAGATGATACATGCCTCGCTTTCTGGGGGGGTCCTTACAGAGATATTAATGCCAAGGGGTTTTTAGGGAAGTGCTGCCATGATGACTTAGTTTGTTTGTTTTGTTTTGTTTTGCTTTATTTGATTTGTTTGATGCAAGAAGTCTTAATTTCACTTAAATTCAAGAACATACATACTTCTTAAACATGTATCAATGAAAGTTGCACGATGTTATAGTTGGTTTAGAGTTGAATTATAACCTTTTGGAAATAAAAGTTAAAAGACGAAAAACATGTTATAAAACCTTACCTCTTTTTGAATCTAACCTATTGAGCATATGTTTATAGCTTAGTTAGTCTTGTAAATACATATGAAATGTGGACTCAACGTACCTTGCATATATATATTGTTAGGCATGACATCTTAATATTTGAAAACTAATTGAGTTGAAAACTCTATGACTTATATTGTGAACTTTTGAACAATTAGGATTGGATGCTTATGCCTCTAGAGATAATCGACATGTTCACGCATCTAGTTAGACATTTTATAAACTATGCAAGCATGTGTAGAAAGAAGTTGTTTGGCAATATTATGTGGTGTAATGAATACTATGGCTAGTGGTTGATATAATGAACTCTTTTAACTGTGAAAGATGGAAATGTATGAGTAACTTTAATAAAGGGTCAAAACTAGCTTAAAGGTTCTTTAATATGTGAAACAACTTAAAAATACGTAAAGTAAGGGATATTTTGCAAATACAAATAAAAGATGAACATATGGTACTAAAGATTTTAAAGGTATAAATCAATGTGAGTTACGCATCTATGAGTGTGTAGTCTATATGAATTTAGATATATGTGATGAAAGTATGCAAATATATATATCAAGTGTGTGTGTCTAATGAATACCTATACATACATAAATAAGATAACATAGTCCATTGAGGTGATTTTACGCTATAAGTGGTAATCAACGCTAAAGGCAAGTCTCCTAACTCACACAACTTTGGATTTTGTGTGAATTCTCGAACTTCGTTTGATTCTCATATTGAATGCAAGTTTTCTAAAATCTTTACATTGTATATTGTATAACCCGAATTGTTGCCATACTTATATCAAGCAAACATCTATTAATATTCGAAATCATTTGTATGCCTTAACATTGTTACGAGCACTGGACTTATCAGTCATAAATGCATTATAAAAATGGTCTAAGCCTTCGATTTGGCTAGACCATAATCATGTGTTAAGAAAGCTATCCAAACCAATCGATTTGGTGTGGACTCTTGTAAATCTACTGAGATGAACAACCCTCTTAAAAGGGGAAATTTTATAATGTCGGGGAATTGACGTGCGCACATAAGTATGATTAAATGTTATGCATAACGTAGGGTACTTTAGGCTGATCACCTGTTGTACTCGTTTATATTGGATTACAGATATATACTTATTAATTCTAGTAAGAGTTCTTAGTCCTTAGTGATTTGCTTTCGTTGTTCATTCTTATTGAACCTCGAAATGAATAAATCCTGAAATTTTGTTGATATCCTTCTGTCTATAGTGACACCTATTGAATACTCTTGATATTTCTTGATATCCTTGAACTATCAATTATTATTATACCCTTGAAGATTCAAATGCTATAACTGCTTATTCTTCTTGCTATATTACTTGCTGGGCAAACTTGTTGCTCATTCTTGCTTCCCTAAAAATGTTACAGTTAAGGCAGAGCAAGGCAGTACATCGGGAAAGGACAAGGGAAAGGGCAAGGCTACAGAATAACTTAGCCCTTTAAGTGTAGAAGTAGTATTACTATTGTTATGGTTATTATGATGTATTTAAGGATGATTAAGTTATATCTAAGTTTAATCACTGGATTGTTGTAGTAATGGTTACGGTACCTTGGGACGCGAATATTTATATTACATCAATGTAAATTATTCTACTATTTCTATTGTTGATGATTTTAGTATGATATTAGAATTAGCACGTGACGAATCAAATTCTAGATATGAGTGTCTGAATTTGGGGGCGTCATAACTGCTACGACCTCCTTCCACTTTGTAGGAAACGCGTCCCTACTCTTTAGCACTACATCATCATCATCAGCCATCTACAGGACACCGCTGTCAATTAAATTCTAAATAAGGTGGCGGAGTGCCCAACATTCTTCTATGCTGTGACCGCGAGATTGGGAGTGATACTGGCACACTCCATTGAAATTAAACCATCTTGAACGTAGGCTGATTGAAGGTAGCAGAGCTGTGATTCTTCCTTCATGCATCAACATCTGCAGTATTTCTTCCATCGGTTGGCTTAGGTATATAAATTCCCTTTTGTTGGCAAAATTCCGATAGGACATAACATTTACTCTTTTGGCAATTTTATCCTCCAGTGTTTCCTTTTTTGGAGTACACGGTGGAGTGTTGGTAACAAGAGGAAGGAGACTGGCATGCTCCTGACTAAATAATTGGCGTGTGACCTGGTGCTGATGGACCACCAATTTTGCCAATTGGTTAAGTTGCTCACGCAGAACATTCATTTTCTGTTCCATTGTAAACTGGAACTTTGTAGAGTCCCACTTATCAGCATAATCCTTGCTGGTCTAGGAAGATCCACCATTAAGATTGGAACTCTGTCCACTGCTCCAATTAATCATATTGACCTCTTTTTCTTTGTGTTGAGGAAGAGGTTTGTCTTACACATGGGGTTGATCGAGTTTGGTGACCACGATTTCACTGATGTCTATTAAATCTTGGATCTTGTGTTTTAAGGCCCAATAGTCCTGAGTATCATGATCTCGGAGCCCCGACATGATAAACACACTTCCGAGTAGCATTGAACCTCTCCCATTCTGGTTGGCTGGTGGAAAAAGATGCGTAATTTTCTTTTAAGTGGTCAGAAGATTGAGAATGTTCTCGAGTGAGTCCCCTAAGGGCATGAACACTCGAGGGCGCTTGATTTCTCCACCCTTAGGCAATGGAGGGTTTGAAGACTGTGCTTGAAAGGGAGTGTAATTTCTCCTTTGGATAGGCATATTCTGACTGCCCTTCTGACCTTGTAGTATCAAGGAAACATCCTCCTCTTTCTTTTTATGGACCCTCTAGGGGCTGTTTCCATAATTTCCAGACTTGATGTGTTCAACAACAGCTTTAAGGGGCAACTAGGTCTTGAATCTTTCCTGATTCAATCCCATCTCAGCCATCTCCCCATGTTTAATCATTTTAGAGAATGGTTTGCCAATACCAGCTAAGACTCTCTCATAGAAAGGAGCTTCTTGTATATCTATGAAGGTCATCACCATCTCTGACTCATTCATAGAGAGAACAACTTGAGTAGCAAGGCGACTCCACCTTTGATTATACTCTCTAAAAGATTCATTGGTTTGTTTCCTAACTTTAGTAATTTGGTACCGGTTAGGGGCCATTTGAGACTGGAAGCTGTACTGAGTGAGGTAGGCATAAGCTAGCTTGTCCCATCTATGGATCTTTGAATTGTCTAATCTGGTATACCATGATCGGGCTTCTCCATTCAGGCTTTTCTGGAACAGCTGCATTCTGAGCTTCTTATCCTCGGCATAAGATTCTAGTTCTCCAATGAATACCTTCAAATGTGTGTAAGGATCTCCTAACCCATCATACTTTCCAAAGTTAGGAGTCTTGAACTTCTCTGGATAATGCACACCAGGGAATATACAAAGGTCAGTATCTGAAACACTCCCATGTGCTCCAATTCCTTTGATAGAACGGATGGTCTCTTCCATTTGAAGGACTTTCTTTCTGATATCACCGGTGTCTAGATCTTCTTTGAGATGGGTGTTATCATGAATTTTGTTGGTTGTATCCAACTGAAGCTCAGGTACTGGAATGGATTTATCCGGACCTTGGGTTCCTCCTTGTGCAGAGGATTTAGCATGTATGAGTATCCTTGTACCCTGAGTAGATTAGTGTATTTCTTTAAGTAGAACAACCAAATCTGTGATTTGTTTACTTAATCCATCGAATTCTTTGCGGGAGATAGGATTAAGATTAGCCTGGTCAAATGAAGACATAATTGGCTGTAGGCTCGTGGCCTTTTTAGATTTTGAATGGGTAATAGGTCCGATTGTTTCCCAGCAAAAAACTGCCGTAGTTTAGTTTTAGGGAGTGTATAAATGTTTACATGCTATGTGATGAATCCATTTTAGGAAATTTATCCTGCAAAACGGATGTTAGCTGTTTTTAATACGGGATAGCATGTTGATTATTAAATATGCATGTGCACATATTTCTTCATATTTCCCATTACAAGGTGTAACGCCCTAGAAAATTGAACCTTTTGTAAATGATTTAATAATGAATAAAATAATATTATTTATTATTATTATGTGTTAGTAAGATGAATGTTGTTCTATAACCTAGAAACGTTGGGACGTTGTAGTATTTTAACTACGTGAATGAATTAAAGTGTTTGAATTTCCAAGACGAAAAGAAAAGCTTTTTGAGAAATTTTTTGAAAAACACTATTCATCGATTTCGGCTCGGGAATTATTTTTGAACTTTCGAGAAATACGTAATATTATAATATCAAGGTGAGATGGATTATGTAATAATAACCTAAGTATGGAAAACACAATATTTCGCACGAGGACTTAATTTGAGAACGTTAGGAATATTGAGCGTTAAGAAGAGATTATATTAATTGTATAATACGTAGGTATTATGCTATGTATTGAATGCAAATATAATATGAAGTATTATGCGAGTATGTATGGAGAATGGAATAACGTATATTACAAATTAATATACGAGCTAGAATACGAGAATTATACATATAGTATATGTTATAAGACTTTTGAGTTAAATGGAATGAACTAATAGGATTGTGTAGCAATGGAAGAGTCCAATAGAAATTGGATGTGCAAGCCCAAGTGTTTGATAATTAAAAGTCCAAGCTAAAGGAATGCAAGCCCAATAGGAATAAGCTAAACTAATTGAAGCAAGCCAATGTCATGATCTATTGGATAATTAGGATCCATGGAGCAACCCATGGGTGAATTGGTGGGCAAGAACTTTATGTAATGCCCAAGTACTTTATGTGGTGATCAAGTATAGGATAAGTGTTGTGCTTATCAAGAAAGGAATAGTAAGGAGGTTATTGAGGAGGTGGCTTAAGGAGGTGGGGTGAATAAAGACCATTATACCCTAACTTTGAGAGCTCTATATATAGCAAGCTCTCAATTCATTTGTTGCTTGATTAATTTTCATTAAACAACTTTCAATACAAAGTAACTTATTGGTTAGAGAGAATAAGCACACATAAGTCTAGACAACCTTTGTTAGATTTTCAAAGAAGAGAAGTACTAGTTATTCAAGGGTAAGACTCTTGTCTAATAATTCTTCATCTCTATCATTGTAGGGTTATAAAAGAAGTGTAACTTAATAAGCATGTATGCTAAGAACATGTAAGAATTGATTAAGCAATGGACTTAAGCCGAATAAGTTATGAATAAGTAACTTAAACCTAAATAAGTTATTAACTTATGATGAACTTGTCATATGATTTTAGTATGTTGGATAAGATGTGAGAACATTGAGTAAAGGACTTAAATCAATAATAAGTCATAAGCAATGAAAAATTATAGTTTATAAGTTGTTATGTCATGAACTTATAAAGAATAAGTCAAAACCTAACTTGAGAATAAGTTGATGTAATAAGTAGTTTAAAATGTTCATATGATGGTTAGAATCCATTTAGAACCATGATCATATCATTAGTAAAGAGGTTTCACCGGAATTCACACGATTAGACGATAATCGTTGAATTCGTGGAATTCTCGAAATGGAAGTCGTATTTTGTGTTTGAACTCGAAAACATTGGTTTTCAATGAAGACAAGTCATATTTGGCATTATAGAGTTTCGGACTCAAAAATGGCCGGATTCCAACTTAGAACGAAGAAACGAGCGTTGAACGTTCACGAACATTTATCGTTTTCGTTAAAAATGAACTAATAGGTGAAATTTTAGCAAACGAATTCAAATAGATAAAATTCTATCATGAACGTGTAGAGTATGTAATTTGTGAACCATAGGCTTTTGAACGAGCCAATTCGGACTTATAACGAAGAAGTTATGCGTCTGGAAAATTTGTAAAGTTCAAAATCTGTAAAAAAAAATTTGAGGCATAGAGTTGGCGCCGTGGCGCCTACCCAAGGCCAAAAGGTGGTGCAAGCGGTCTTGCAGATGCAGTCTGCAATAACATATCAGAGTCGCATGCCATGCCGAACATGAAATGTTGAGTGTGGTAAATAACTAGCCGCCAAGGTCGCTCTCACTCTCGCTAACTCGCACCGCAGCGTAAGATGTAAGGCTTTGATCGGCGCCGCAGTGCCAATCCTAGGTTTTAGATAGTGATGAAGGTTTACAAGTATAGCATGATCAGTAACTCATTAGTAATGAACTTAGGAACTTAATAAGGCATTGTAAGGTATTGGTAAACCTTATTTATGTTGTCTAATGGTTCAAGATAAGTAATCAAACATGAACGTAATGAAAACGATTTAATGAAATGCCGGAACCAATAAGAACAAATCTAAGTCATAATTAGATTGAGAAGAAGGGTAAGATACATTAGGGACTATGTATGTTCATTCATGACCTAATGTGTTATGTGATGTTATCATTACTGTAGAGACTTAAAGACTTAAACAAAGAACGTGTTATTAACTGTAGCAGACGCCAAAGGCAAGTATTCTAACCCTTGTTCCAGTTTAGTCTGGACAAGCTTTGAAATTCATGTATCCTTACGTATGAAGTCTTGTATGATGAAGTCAAAGCTAATTCTTTCGGCTAGACTTATATTATGTTTCTATCAAGCATGGTTAATGTTTACCAAGTTATATTGGTGTGGTTTTCAAACGAAGACTGAGTATGCTAAAATGTTTTTTCGTTTAATGACAGGCACGTGAGGTTACCTCAACTTAAACGTATACACGTTTAGTGAATGTAGTGTTGATCAACATAGAGTACTATAGGCTGATCATCTAGACGTGCTCGTAAGTAATGTCGGACTTACGGACTTAGTGCCGAGACGTCCTTTTCAAAAGAACTTATGAAATGCTCAAGGTCTTAGACTGAAATTGATGTTTTACTGAATATTGTTGTTGTAAAACATTTGGAAGGAAAAGAAGTGCTATTTTGAATTATCAATACTACTTCGTAACTATTGTTCAGTTATTGAAGATATATGATTCCTATGTTTCAAGCATGTTGTTTATTAAAATTGTTGTACTTTGCTGAGCTAGTCATGCTCACTCTTGCTTGAACCATATGAACACAGCTAAGATCGAACTAACCGAAGGCTCCGGCAAGGATAAGGGCAAGGCGAAGACGAACCCTTAGATTTCTTATGTAATAGTATTGATGAATGTTTGTAATATATTGAATATTATGACAAGAACGAATGTATTGGTTATAAAGAACCTGGGGAAGTGTAATATTATTTTGAATATATTGAAGACATATTCGTTCTTTTGAGACTTTTTAGTTGAATGTATGTGTGAATGGTAGTACCATGTAGCACCATCTATCGGGTTAGAAGAGACCCAGATTTGGGGGCGTCACAGGTTGGTATCAAAGCATTATGTTATAAAACTTAAGGGGGGATTTAAAAACCTTAAGTCATAACCTTGAGAGAAGTTAAAGAAGTAAAAGAAGAAAAATAACCTTATAAAAAATGCATTATGATTATGTTATGTGTTTTTATTATTCTACTGACGTGTACTAATCAACTTAATTATTTTGTGTAGATGTTAGGAGTAAATGGAATGCATGTAGATGGTTAGGCAGTTAGTGAAGAATCGGTGAACCAAATAGAGGTTATATAGAACCCCATAGCGGCAGAGTCAGAGATAGTTGTCATTGAGTCTGGAGACTCAGAGGATCTTGACCTCATGTAAGTATTCAATGGTATGATAGAGGAGGAAGTGGAGGTAGTGTCCTTCAACCCGGTAGCTATAGCAGCAGAGATAGTGTGACACCCCCAAATCTAGGTACTTCATTTCCACAGGATTTGTTGTTCACTTAATCAAACATTCATATCTAACTACCCAATCATAGTAAAATTGAATAATAAAACCTCCCCATTAAATTGGTTACATTAATAAAATCTCCCAGGTTGTCTAACCTTTAAATACAATCATTAAAATGTGGAAAATAAATAAACTTCATTACAATCATTAAAATAAAATCTGATAATAAAATATCAACATGTTACAAGTCTTCAATACTTGTTCATCTTTCCTTTTCCCTTACTGGTGCTAGGTACATCAACCTTCTCATCTTTAATTGTAATAGTTATATAAGCAAGAGTGAGCAAACAAAGCTCACTTGAAATAACAATGAATGAAAATCTTACAATAACTGCCAAATAAGAGGCTCAATAGAAATGAACAGTATGGTCTATCAACATTCTGAAATATATAACTGAGGGTCCTAAGACCATGAACTATGTCCACAGTTGCGAGTAATCTTTCAACTCCAACTTTAACAGTCATAAGACTATAAGGACTCCTCGTACTTAGAGGGATCAACCCTTCGTACAATGTATTGTGCACAAACATTTCAACGCTAAGCGTAAACCCCTAATAATAGGGTTGTTCATCTCAGTATTTAGAGTACAAGTCCGTACCAAAGTAAGTTTGGGTTGGATAAGTTTCAAGGTAATTTAGAGTTTATGAACATCAACTAAGGATTAGTTGAATAAAACTGTAATAACATTATGCTATAGAATAATTCATAAGTGAATCAACATTGTGTACTAAGGTTATGCTTTAGGAATAATCTAAGAGCATAAGTATTGAATAATGTAACATACCATGCTTGAACAATGTTAAGCTAAGGTTAAAACCTTATTTAGATTTGAATCTTAAGCATGCATACCAAATAATAAGTTGAATGATAAAACTTGTTCAACATTAGTGTGTTAGAATGTAGAAATTTGCATGCTAATTAACAAGTTAAAGATTGGCTCTACAATATCTACGCGTTGTGCGGATTTTACCCATGCATCATCTATTCTACTTCGTTTAGTTGTTTCTTCTTTCATCAGAACTTTGATCATAACATTCTTAGATTCCAGCTCTAATATGTTATACTCTGTCAAAGAGTGCTTCTGTTCAAGCATCGCACATCGGGTAACACAATTTTGAATTGTTACATCTCTTTTGCTCCACGCACCACCGCCGTTCTTGATCACCGCTCTTCTAACTCATGAATACGATTTTGTAATTCTAAATTTTGATCATAAAATTCTTCTAATAAATTCCCCTCGGGTTCCTCTTCTTCCTCTTCTTCCTCGATTTTAGCTGCTACCTCTGCAACTAGCTCGGGTGCAACTATTAGTTCTTCACTCACCATATAGATATCTCTAATTCTTTCTTCGTCTGACATCACATTAACCTGATTGGTGATTATAGGTGTCTCAACGGTCTCATGTGCTTCATTGCTTATCTCAACATTTTCTGACGCCATTTTTAAATACTGCCAAAAAAATAAGGGTTAATTAACATATCACATATTATCCCTATACTCTGACCGACCAATTAAATACCAAATAAACTTAGGTAGGTCATACTAGCGAAGGAATTCCCCGTCTCTCCCCTCCTAGTTCTTGGCTCACATCTTAGCCAGGGATCATATCCCTAAGCTTTGATACCAACTGTGACGCCCCAAAAATAGGTATACATCACCTATTCTGAGTCGCCAAATACATGGTATAGAATACAAATACATTCTTTAATATACTACAAGAGAGCTGTGAGTTTTAATACAAATACTGTCTTCAAGACAATATCCACTCTCAAATAAGTCCTCATTACATTTATTGTCACACTATTTAATAGAATAGTGAGAACTACTAATATTATCATCTGGTCCATCACTCCGTTCCCCGACTCGTCCCAGCTATATTCTCATTTCCTGAAGAGAACATTGAAAGAAAGGGTGAGCTCAACTAGCCCAGTAAGAGATATTATGACTAAGATAATGCAGAATAAATTATCATTAGTCTACAACAATGTTAAATTGATAAAATACAATAGACATCAAGTTTAACTGTAGCAGGACAAGCAATCCATTAAAAGAGTCAAGTAGAGAATAAAATCTACTATCTTTTATGATTTAAAAGGTTTTTCATCACTTTTATCGCTGAGACTCAGCTTAATAAATAATCCACATCATCGAATCACCCATGCACTACGGCCAAGGATATTCTTTAGTATCACGACCACAAATTATCCATGCACTACGGGCCAAGGACATTCATGTATTCATCAATGGTCATGATCATGCCAACAACTGTCCATCAATGCACTACGGGCCAATGAGGACTTTTATCACATCATTTGTAACATTACGGTTATGATTATACCCCCAATAATCCTCAGTCGTCATAATCATACTAAGTCCATCTATGCACTCTGGGCCATAGATGACTTTCAAAAAAATATAAACATAAGGATGATGACAATGATATAAGAATTCAATAAAACAAGTTCACGAATTAATTTATCCAGGAACTAATAACGTCCAAATTGTTAACATGATACTTCTTTGTGAGAGTAAAATTCAAGAATGCTCGTAAGAATATTTCCATGAAAAGATCTTGGATGAAGCGCAAATATCAAGGATATTCCACTAATTTCATGGAGTATAGAAGTTAAAACTTTAACCAACCGAGTATAATAAGGAATGGAATAACAAAAGAAATCACCAAGCATGCGGTGAACCGCATGCAGCAAAGTTTATTCCAATAGAATAATAAAGATTTTACCGGTCCCAGAAAAGCGCATGCACGTGATATTCCAACATAATAATAAAGATTTTAACCGGAACCAAATCGTAAAAAACATGCATGTGATATATTCAACGAATAATAAATAACGGAACCAGTCAATGCGTAAAGCATGTAGGCGGGATGTTCCAACAGAATAATAAAGAATGGAATAACAGAAGAATTTCACCATGTATGCGGTACTTCGCATAGACAGGTTATTCCAACATAATAATAAAGAATGGAATAACAGAAGTTCTCTTCAAGAAGACGAAAGAAAGAAATAATACCCCTTACCTTTGAAAGAAACTCGATATAGGAGTAGTGAGGTAGCATGCTTCTCTTCTTCTATAGATTTTCTATCTAAAATTTCTCTCTATAATAATTGCTCTATAGCTTTAGTGAATTGGTGAGAAATGAATGAAGAATGAGATTCTATTTATAGAAAAATTTAGTTTCAATAATTGCACGTTTTGTGGCTCGAAAAATTACAGTACAATACCTCCAACTTTTCCTTTATTTTTAATTTAGTCATGCAAGTATTATCAAACTTGCACAACCTCCCCTAATAATAAATAATGTGATTCAATAGTAAATCATGTGAATCAATAGTTCTGTACATGTGAAAATACGAATTCATCAGATAGTACCTCCATCTATACCTCCATTTTTAACTTAGTCATGCAAGTATTATCAATCTTGCACCAAATTCCCCTAATAGTAACAAGAATGTGAAACAATAGTATACACATGTAAACAAATAGTTATAATCATGTGAAATAATAGCAATCAATTGCTCATTTATCCCAAGTTAAATACTTCGATTAATCAATATAACCTCCAAACATCAATTATTATCGAAATAAATGTCAATTTTCACTATCACAAATAATTCCAACACAATGAAACTATTTTTAACAATAATATAAATTTTGAAATTTTGAAGTTTGACTTTTCCCAAAAAAGTCAACTATTGACTTTTTGACCAAAAAGTTAATTCCGATTTTTTTTTGTGTTTATAGACTATTTTTACTAATTTCATTGTTCCGGACTCAAATATCACGTCCGCGTCTCCAAATTCAACTCCGAACACAACTTCAATTTTAATAACATTCATCATTAATATTATAACTCACAATATTTATCAACCGTGTCGTTTCCGGAAAGAGGGGCTTTCGATAAGGATTTCTTCTGATATCAAGCGCAATTAGGTAACCAAACCTCTCCTTGATGTGAACTTCTAGACATTGTAAATATTGCAATTTAATAATATGAATAACTTTGTCGTCCCAATTATTGATTTAATAAAATAACATATTATGGAGATGATCTTTGTGACAATAATCGAATCAATAATATGAGAGATATGATGCAAATGAATTATCAGTAGTAATAATTGAGTATAATGAGTGACTTCTCACGTAAGCATCAATAATCAATACTGTATGCTACTATGCAACCACGCCAGACATCGCATTTCTTTTACTAAAGTAGTTCAACAAGATTAATCAGTAAAACTTCCGCCAATTATTTTCATAAATATATTTTTGTCGTTTTCTCAATCCGACAATAATTCTGTTGTGGGGGTCCACCAATGATTGCACCGTTGTACAAATATTTCCTGCTAAAATGAATATTCCCCGACCAATCGAATATAATATAACAACTTGCATACTTTGCAGAATTTATAAATACTACCCATAACTATAATATTATAACAAATTCATACCATAATATTCAAAAAAATATTTTGAGAAATTTAAATCTTTATTCATAAAATCTGGGCTTTTACAATTATGGTCTAGCCGAATCGAAGGCTTAGACCATTTTTATAATTTATTTATGAACGATAAGTCCAATGCTCGTAACAATGTTAAGGCATACAAATGATTTCTAAATATTAATGGATGTTTGCTTGATATAAGTATGGCAACAATTCGGGTTATACAATATACAATGTAAAGATTTTAGAAAACTTGCATTCAATATGAGAATCAAAGGAAGTTTGAGAATTCGCACAAAATCCAAAGTTGTGTGAGTTAGGAGACTTGCCTTTAGAATTTATTACCACTTATAGCGTAAAATCACCTCAATGGACTATATTATACTATTTATATATGTATAGGTAGTCATTAGACACACACACTTGATATATATATTTGCATACTTTCATCACATATATCTAAATTCATATAGACTACACACTCATAGATGCGTAACTCACATTGATTTATACCTTTAAAATCTTTAGTACCATATGCTCATCTTTTATTTATATTTCCAAAATATCCCTTACTTTACGTATTTTTAAGTTGGTTCACATATTAAAGAACCTTTAAGCTAGTTTTGACCCTTTATTAAAGTTACTCATACATTCCCATCTTTCACAGTTAAAAGAGTTCATTATATCAACCACTAGCCATAGTATTCATTAAACCACATAATATTGCCAAACAACTTCTTTCTACACATGCTTGCATAGTTTATAAAATGTCTAATTAGATGCGTGAACATGTCGATTATCTCTAGAGGCATAAGCATCCTATCCTAATTGTTCAAAAGTTCACAATATAAGTCATAGAGTTTTCAACTCAATTGGTTTTCAAATATTAAGATGTCATGCCTAACAATCTATATATGCAAGTTACGTTGAGTCCACATTTCGTATGTATTTACAAGACTAACTAAGCTATAAACATATGCTCAATGGGTTATAAAACATATGTTTTATAACATGTTTTTTGTCTTTTAACTTTTCTTTGCAAAAGGTTATAATTCAACTCTAAACCAACTATAACATCTTGCAACTTTCATTGATACATGTTTAAGAAGTATGTATGTTCTTGAATTTAAGTGAAATTAAGACTTCTTGCATCAAACAAATCAAATAAAGCAAAACAAAACAAAACAAACAAACTCAACATCGCTGAAGACTTCTTCTCTCGGGCATTAACACTCTGAGGACCCCGTACGAAGCGTGTCATCTCTAATAACATTCCACCCCCACGTGAAGCGGCCTCATATACATCATGACTTCCCACGGGGTGGTACTATCATTGTAATCTTGGAAAATCTTTCCCTTGTTATGAACCTTATGAAAAAATTTAACCCAACAACCAACCAAACAACAATGTAATGATGTATAATTGATATAAACTTGCTATAAAACATTCCTAGCATGCTTCTAACACTTCCAAACATACAAACAATTAAATTTAAGGATTAATTCAAGATTTTTATCATTTTTTCAAAGTTTAACACATTTAGCGATTCTTTTCATTATAGATTCGTTACTTGACCAATTTACTTCGTTTAACTTTCGTTGATTTCGCATTTAACCATATTAACAACATCTAGCTTCAAGTTACACATTCTCACATGCTTCAACCATAAACCTTTCAACTCAAAACAAGTATTATTGTACTTTTTTAAGAACTTTCCAAATACTTGAATGTAAGAACATATAGAGGAATATTACCTTTGGTGGAGTTGAATTGCTACTCTAGCTTCACTTTGCAGATTATATAAGCTCCACCCAATCACACTCACACACACTTGAAGTTTTTTAACAGAGAATTTAGCAAAATGGTTGTGAATGTGAAGAGCTCCATTTATAGGAAAGCTTGTGACCAATCTAAGCTTTACTCAATGAATTAAACCATTGGAATGGAGAAGAAGCTGATGGTTATGAAGGATTTGGTAGAAGAGTACCATATAGGCCACTCCCCTTCTCATAATTTGCTAGCTTTGTGTTTGGTAAGGAGGGACTAGGCCAATGGCCTATTACGTGAAGAAGAAAAAGAGTGCCACTCAATTTGGGACACTACCAATACTCAGCATTTGCAAGCCATTACTTAACATACTTGGGTTTATTTTCCAATTGTCCAAACAAAATGTACATACATATAAACCCACTCATATAATACATAGAATTATATAATCCATGTACTTTGGATTAATTCAATTAATATTTACCCTAAACTAGGATATAATTTAGTTGGGTACAAATATTACTTATCATTCCAATTCTACATAGATTTTAAAATAATCGCTTATTATTAATTATTTATTTAATCCAAGTTATTTTCTCCCATAGGTGTAGAATACACATTTAAATACCCCTACACACAACATGGGGTCACATAAGACTCTTTTTCACATAACTTAATAAATTACATTAGTTAAGCTTACTTTTATCATATAGTTTTATATAATAATTCCAATGTCACACCTCATCTTATGTTGAATGAAAAACCTTGTTATATAAGATTTCTTCTTACATGCTATTACTCATGATAATTAATGAATGACAATTATTCAATGACATTATTTATTTATTAATAGTACTAATTAATTTAATCCATTTCATCATTAATTAAATTAGTACTTTCTCATTTCACCACTTTGCCATACTAGGCATAATTCCACAAGTTTAAACTAAGCTTCTCATTACTCTTGCTACAATGCTTAATTATCACGTACTTAGTCAATTAAATTAATTTCCACACCCATGCCAATACTATATATATTTATATTCAAATAAATATGCAAACAATCTTTATTCTCAATATTATAATTTATTTAAATTCACGGGCATTACATCCTCCCCCCCTTATAAGAATTCCATCCTCGGAATTATACAAGGTTACACAAATAAATGGGGATAATCCCTTCGCATCTTATCTTCTAATTCCCATGTGGCCTCTTCAGTATAGTGGTTTCGCCAAACCACTTTTACAGAAGATATAATTTTATTCCTCAATGTTTGCTCTTTTCTATCTAGTATTTGAATAGGAATTTCCTCATACGTTATATTTTTCTCTACTTGAATAGGCTCGTAGGAGATCACGTGTCTATAGTCAGGCTTGTACGGACGTAACACCGAAATGTGAAACACATCGTGAATGTGTTCCAATTCAGGTGGTAATGCAACTTTGTATGCCACTTCGCCCACTCGTTTTAATATTTCAAATGGTCCTATGAACCTCCTGGACTCAATTTCCCTTTCTTTACGAATCGATCTTTCCTTCCAGGAGACACCTTCAAAAACACATAACTACCAACTTCAAAGTCTCGATTCGACGATGCAAATCGGTAGACTTCTTTGATGATCTTGAGCTGCTACCAATCTGGCCCTTATCGTTGTTACCACATCGGCTGTTTGTTGAACTAATTTCGGTCCCAAAAGTCGTCCTAACACAATGGTGTTCTACATTTTCTCTCATAAAGAGCTTCATATGGCGGCATACCAATACTTGTATGATAGCTATTATTATAAGCGAATTCTACCAATGGTAAGTGGTCGTCCCAATTGCCCTTGAAGTCCATCACGCAAGCTCTAAGCATATCCTCCAACATTTGTATGGTTCGTTCACTCAGTCCGTCAGTTTGAGGGTGATAAGCAGTACTTAGTCTCAACAGAGTTTCCATTCCTTCTTGCAAACTTTTCCAGAATTTTGACGTGAAGTGCGAATCTCAAT
Source organism: Panax quinquefolius (assembly GCA_020205615.1). Classification (NCBI taxonomy): domain Eukaryota; kingdom Viridiplantae; phylum Streptophyta; class Magnoliopsida; order Apiales; family Araliaceae; genus Panax; species Panax quinquefolius. The sequence continues at coordinate 50,138,976 of CM035159.1, forward strand.
CAGAGACAATCGACACCGACATTCCATGTCACGATACGATCTCCTTTACATATAAGTTTGCTAACTGACTCAAATTGAATCGGATCTTGATGGGTAGAAAATGAGTTGTCTTTGTCAATTGGTCCACGATAACCCAAATGGCATCATAACTCTTCTGTGTGATCGGGAGTCCAACCACGAAGTCCATCGTAATGTGCTCCCATTTCCATTTTGGTATTTCTAGCGGTTGAAGTAGTCCACTTGGCCTCTGGTGTTCTTCTTTGACTCTTTGACAAGTAAGACATCTACTAATGCACTCTGTAACTTCTCTTTTCAAATTAGGCCACCAAAAGTGGTGTTGAAGATCCCGGTACATCTTTGTGCCTCCTGGATGAACAGAATATGTCGTATTGTGTGCTTCGTGCAAGATTTCCTCTCCCAGTTCGGTTACAGCTGGCACCCATACTAGACCCTCAAATCTCAATATACCATTCTTATCTACCTTGAACTTTTTTTCCTCATTTTCTTCTATTCTCATCCTTATCTTCTCACATTCTTCATCTTTCTCTCGTGCTTCCCTTATTTTGTCCAATAATGTCGGGTAAGCTCCTATTACAAATAATTTTCCTTTCACCTCTTTCGGTTCTTCCACCTCTATTTCTAACTTTTCCATTTCTTTTATTAATTCCTCCTGAGTTGTCAATTTGAATAATTTCTCCCTTCCTTTTCTACTTAAAGCGTCGGCAACTACGTTTGCTTTCCCCGGGTGATAAAGAATTTCACAGTCGTAATCCTTTATTAATTCCAACCACCTTTTTTGCCGCATGTTCAACTCCTTCTGTGTGAAGATATATTTTAGACTCTTATGGTCTGTGTATATCTCACATTTTTCTCCATACAAATAATGCCTCCAGATCTTCAACGCAAAAATTACCGTTGCTAACTCTAAGTCATGGGTAGGGTATCATTTTTTAAAATCCTTCAACTGTCTTGATGCATACGCAATGGCCTTGCCATGCTGCATTAGCACATAGCCAAATCCTCTAAGCAATGTATCACTATACACCAAATCCTCCACTTTTACAGGATCTACGAAAATTCCATTTTGATCTATCACGTGTCCTAAAAATTGTACCTTTTCCATCCAAAATTCACATTTCAAAAATTTAGTGTACATCTTTTCCCTTCTCAATGCTTCCAATACTATAATCAGGTGTTCGGCGTGCATCTTGGAAATCTCTCACAACCGATATATCCTTCATTTCCACTCCCTTTTTCTGGGTATCCACTATATAGGCTAAATAACCTACACATCCTTTCTTTAACAACTTCTTGGCCTGCATTATTGTAAGGCAACATGATTACTTGAGCGATGAGCTACCATAAAACACTACCTTAGACCGATTTGAGGTCTTGAGGTTCACACTTTTCTCTTTACAATCGATTATCGCAGTGTGGCTGGATAACCAATCCATTCTTAATATCACATCAAACTCTCCCAGTTTAATCGGAATTAAATCTACGTTTAGTTTATGACCTCTAATGTTTGCACAATAGTCTTAGTAAACAAACTCTACTAAAATTACTTCCTTATTTGCAATCTCTATGTTCAATGAATTTTTTAAGCGTTCAGGGGGTATGTTTAATCGATTATCAAATTCTTCAGACACAAAGGAATTGGTAGCACCCGAATCAAATAATACATAGGCATTTATATTATTGATTGGGAGAATACCTGACATCACGTCCTTTGCAGTCACTACGTCTTGGATAGTCATGTTAAATGTTTGGGCAGTCGGTCAGTTGGATTGCGTTGGTTCGCCGATCATCAACTTGCTGCCCCCTCCCTGTTGGCCGCTTCCTCCGTTGCTTCCCTTCTTTGGGCAATCCTTGATTTGATGCTTAGTTTAGCCACACACAAAACATCCCCTTTTTTCTGCTTTGGGCAATTGGGTGAAATGTGCCCTTCCGGCATAGTCAGATTATGCAGACATCGCGCCTTCCAAAGATTTCCTTGATGGTTTTTCCCACATTTCGAGCAAGCTTCACTTCTTTTCTTAAACCCTCCTTGATAACTTTCTGACTGGTTAATGCTTTGGTTGTTGGTATTGTTGTTGTTGTTGTTGTTGTTGTTACGGTTATCCCATTTCCTCTTTCCCAGATAACTTCCACCACTACTACTCCCTTCACGAGTTTCTCCCTCAGCATTCTTGTTCTTCTTCTTCTTCTTCTTCTTGTATTGGCTCAATGCCTCGCTACCTCCCTTAGCAATTATCGCCTTCTCCAATAATGTGGCGAACGAGTCCAAGTTTGAAGCGTCGATCTTTCCTTTCTTCGGTGTCTACTTGATGTGTTGCAAATCGTGCGAGGTCATTGAACTTGGCCGCGTACTGCGCCACCGTCATCTCCCCTTGTTTCAGTTCTAGAAACTTTACCTCCATCCTATTCTTCATGCTCTTCGGGAAGTAATTCTCGAAGAACAAGGTCTTAAACCTCTCTCAAGTTATAGTCCCTTCTCCCTCCCTCTGTTGATTTGCTTCCCACCAGTAGTTTGCTTCTCCCCTCATCATATATGTAGCGAACACTGTGAGACCCCAAATTTTATGAATAAAGATTTAAATTTCTCGAAATATTTTTTTTTGAATATTATGGTGTGGATTTGATATAATGTTATAGTTATGGGTAATATTTATAATTTTTCCAAGTATGCAAGTTGGTCGGGGAATATTATTTTTATCGGGGAATATCCGCATTTACGGCATAATCATTGGTGGACCGCATGACAATGAGTATTGTCGTATTTAGAAAAACATGAATTATCTTTTATAAAAATAACGGCGAAAGTTTTACCGTTAAACTATTGAACTACCCGGTAGTAAAAGTACAATAATATGCGTGGTTGCATAGTAGCACACGATATTGATTATTGATGCTTACGTAAGAAGTCACTCAGTTATACTCAATTATTGCTACAGTAATTGCTGCATCATATCTCTCATATTATTGATTCAATTATTGTCAAAGTATCATCTGTATAATATGTTATATTATTCAATTAATAATTGAGACGGCAAAGGTATTCATATTATTATTTTCAATATTGATAATGTCTAGAAGTTCTATCAAGGAGAGGTTTGGTCACCTAATTGCGCACCAAAAAGGAGAAATCCTTATCGTAAAGCCCCCTCTTTCCTGGGAATGACCTGGTTGTTAAATATTATGAATTATAATATTAATGATGAATAAGTTAGTGTTGATTAAAGATGAAATTGATAGTTCCATTGTGTGGAAATTATTAGTGTTAATGGAAATCGACATTTATTTCGATAATAATTAATGTCTGGAGGTTATATTAACCAATCGGGTAATTAACTGGATAAATAAGCAATTAATTGCTATTAATTCACATGATTATAACTATTTGTTCACGTGTGTGTACTATTGATTCACATTCTTGTACTATTAGGGGAGTTGGTGCAAGATTGATAATACTTGCATGACTAAGTTAAAAATTGAGGTATAGATGGAGGTACTATACTGTAATTCGTATTTTCACATGTCTAGAACTATTGATTCACATGATTTACTATAGGGGAGATGGTGCAAGTTTGATAATACGTGCAGGAATAAATTAAAAATGAAGAAAAAGAGGAAGGTATTATACTATAATATTTCGAGCCCCAAAACGTGTAATTATCAAAACTATATTTTCTATAAATAGAAGCTCATTCTTCCTTCATTTCTCACCAATTCACTAAAGCTATAAAGAAATTATTATAGAGAGAAATTATAGAGAGAAAGAAGAAGAGAAGTCTGCTACCTCACTATTCCAGTATCCAGTCTTCTTTTGAGGTAAGGGGTAATATTTCTTTCGTATTCATGAAGAGAGCTTTTGTTATTCCATTCTCTATTATTATGTTGGAATAACATGTCTATGCGAAGTACTGCATACATGGTGAAATTCTTCTGTTATTCCATTCTTTATTATTCGCATTGAATATCCTCATGCAGTATGATTACGCTAGACTGCTTCCATTCATTATTATTACATTGGAATAACTCATGCGTGTGGTCTATCGCATGCATGGTGAATTCTTTGTTATTCCATTCTTTATTATTCTGTTAGAATATCCTATCTGTGCAGATTACGCTAGACCTGGTTCCATTCTTTATTATTCTGTTGGAATAACCTGTCTGTGCGGTCTATCGCATGCATGGTGAATTCTTCTATTATACCATTCTTTATTATTCTGTTAGAATATCCTATTTGTGCGGATTATGCATGACCTGGTTCCAATCTTTATTAATCTGTTGGAATAACCTGTCTATGTGGATTATCACATGCATGGTGAATGATCCTTCGTATTCATTCCTTATTAAATTATGGAAATGATCTGTCCACGTGGATTACCGTATGGCGGGTGAAAATCCATTTGCAGTTTCATATATTCTATGATACTCATTTGGTTATAGTTTTGGCTTCTATACTCCATGAAATTAGTAGAATATCCTGGATATTTGCGCTTCATCCGGTATCATTTCATGAAAATATTCTTCTGAGCATTCTTGAATTTTACTCCACAAAGCGATATTACGTGTAATAATTTGGGCGTAATTGATTTCAAGATAAATTAACTTATAAATCTTTAAAATTTATTCTTGAACTTGTTTTATTGAATTATTATGTCATTGTCATCATCCTCATGCTTATATTGTGATGAAAGTCATCTTTGGCTTACGTGCATAGTTGGACTTGGTATGATTATGACCAGGGATTATTCGGTATAATCATGACCTTGTAATGTTATAAATGATGTGGTAAAAGTCCTCGATGAGTTCATAGTGCATTGATGGGCGATTTTGGTATGATTATGACCGAGGATTATTTGGTATAATCATGACCATTGATGATTTAATGAATATCCTTGGCCGTAGTGCGAGGATGACTCGATGATGTGGTTTATTTATTAAGTCGAGTCTCAAATGATAAAAATTGATGAAAACATTTTAAATCATAGAAGATTGTAGATATCATGCTCTACTTGACTCTTCTAATGGATTGTTTATTCCATTACCGCAGATTAAACTTGATGTCTATTGTATTTTATCAGTTTAACATTGTTGAAGACTAATGATAATTTATTCTGCATTATCTTAGTCATAATATTTCTTACTGGGCTAGTTGAGCTCACCCTTTCTCTCACTGTTCTCTTCAGGAAATGAGAACGTAGTCGGGACTAGTCGGGGAACAGACGGTCCAGATGATAGCATTAGTAGTCCTCACTATTCTGTTAAATAGTGTGACAATAAATGTAATGAGGACTCCATTGAGTGTGGATATTGTCTAGATGACAAAATTCTATTAAAACTCTTAGATTATGTTTTGTCATATTTTACACGACTGTTGTATAATTAAGTTGTATTTGAATTTTGTACCATGTATTTGGCGACTCAAGATGGGTGATGTATACCTATTTTGGGGGCGTCACAGTTGGTATCAAAGCTTAGGGATATGATCCCTGGCTGAGATGTGAGACAAGAACTAAGAAGGGAGAGACGGGGAATTCCGTCCCTAGTTTGACCTACCTAAGTTTATTTGGTATTTAATTGGTCGGTCAGAGTATAGGGATAATATGTGATATGTTAATTAACCCTTGTTTTGTGGCAGTATTTGAAAATGGCATCCGAAAATGTTGAGATAAGCAATGAAGCTCATGAGACCATTGAGTCACCAACGATTAATGCCCAGGATAATGTGCAACAGGAAGACAATAATCCTTAGGTAAATAATAACACCGATCAGATGATGAACGATGAGATGTTCAGAGGCTTTATGCAATTCATGCAACATCAGGTGAGAGAGACTCCTATTTAAAATATAGGTGGAAACAATGGCAACCCACGGTCGGTCACTGCTAAATAGTTCAAGGAGTTGGGACCGCCAGAGTTTTTGGGAGAGCCAGAACCACTTAAGGCGGAGACGTGGTTAAAGCATATCACCAAGATATTTGATGTCTTGGAATGCTCCGAGGAGCAAAAGGTTCCCTTTGCCACCTTCATGTTGCGAGGAGAGGCGGATTACTGGTGGGAATCGAGAAAAGCGTACCCGACTTGCGCAGAAAGATGTCTTGGGAGAAGTTCCAAGAGCTGTTCAACGATAAGTACTTTCTCGAAAGTATTCGTCACATGAAGGAGGTGGAGTTTATCAAGTTGGAGCAAAACAATATGACCGTGTCGTAATACGAGGCTAAATTTGCAGAGTTATCCCGGTTTGCATCCCATTTGGTCGATAATGAGGAGTGAATGACGTGAATATTTCTAAGAGGTTTGAAACCCGATATACGTCAATACCTCATTTCTCACAAACTTTGTTTATATTCAGATGTTGTGAATAGGGCTCAGTTATTAAAGCGCGGTAATGAGTCAGCACAACCAAAAGGCAATGACCAACAACACGATAATAATCGTACCGGTGGTAACGGCCATCGGAACAATGATAACCATCGTGGGGGAAATTATCATGCCAAGAATGGTAACCACTTCGGTGGTAATCATGGCCAAGATAATAGGAGTGGAAATTTTAAGAAGAGAAGATTCAACAACAATGGAAAGACAGCAGCACCAACACCCATTTTCAAGGAAGGAGAACGACCACCAATTGTATGCTTCAGATACGGAGAGGAGGGACACATAAGTCCAAACTGTTCACAGCCTTCGAAGATATGTTTTAGTTGTGGAAAAGATAGTCACATAGCTTAATTTTGTCTTGTAGCGAAATCAAGTCCATTTGGGACGGTGGCACCAAAGGCGGATATGGACAAAACAAAGTCGGCGGTTTTAGGTAGAGCATTTTTTGTGACTTCTCAAAAAGCGAGTAACTTGAATAAAGTTAGCACGGGTTAGTTAATTATAAATTCTTCCGAAATCTATACCTTATTAGATACCGGTTCTACCCATTATTTTATCTCTCTTGCTTGTGCTCAATGTTTAAATTTGTCTCCGGAGAAATTAGACTTTGATTTATCTGTTGAAACTCCGTTGGGAGAAACCTTCGTTACCTCCACTATTTATAAATCTTGTTTGATTTAAATCAACACTTTCACGTTACCTGTCGATCTTATCTCTTTAAAAATACTTGCCTTTAATGTAATTTTAGGAATCGATTGGTTAACTACTCATCATGCTTTTCGTAAGGTTGTTTGCTTTCATATTCTTAACCAACCTATCATGCGAATTCAAGCAACCAAACCACTAAAGTTAATCACTGTAATATCAAGCCATATGTAAAGAGCCCCGATCCTCTCGTTGTTGACTTCCTTGTGTGGAATGCACTGAAGCCAGACTTTCTGTAGGCGACGTCGTGAATGACGATGGCAAGTTGATAGGTATCAATGTGACGTACTATCCAAGTCTTGGATAAGAGTCACAGTTTTGAATGATATTTCTATTGTTAATAAATTTCCTGACGTATTCTTGAAGACTTCTTAGCCTACCCCTAGAGCGTGAAATCGAATTTTGTATTGACCCCAGTACAAAACCCATTTCTAAAAACCCTCAAATATTTCTTTACTTAAAACGAACGTATCATGCGCCAAAGACGTTGGCTCGAGCTGTTGAAGATTATGATCGTACCATTCAATACCATCGTGGAAAAGCGAACGTGGTAGATGACGTGTTGAGTAGAAGATCGTATGCGTTTAAGAGTGCGATGTTGTTAACATAAAAACCCATTTCGTATAACTTACAAATGATGAAGATAGAGTTAAAGACTCTAAGGACCCACGTGATGATGTCAAATAATACGAGTAGAATCGACGTTAACTGATAAAGTTAAAATCACTCAAGCTACACACTCGAAGCTGATGAATGTGAAGAATAAGGTTCAAGAGGGCGTTATTCTAGAAGTAAGAATCAATGAAAATAATGGAAGTATTGTCGTATTTAGAAAATGACATAATTATCTTTTTATAAAAATAACGGTGAAAGTTTTAACGTTAAACTGTTGAACTACCTGATAAGTGGTATTTATACCTACTTATTGAATACAAATTCACGCAAACTATGCCCATCTCAAGTAAATTTTATTGTGTTTTAGGTACATTTCATGATATTTTACATTGCATTTACTTAAAACTCCTTTTGGTGAATAAGTGCAGGAATCGGCTTAATTTTGGTGGTAATAGAGGGCACGAGGCGAATGGATGTGTGAAGGCGAGGCACACGTAGGGGATATGCATGGCATGACGGTCAAATGAAGCAAGAGACTAAACATGGAAGAAGGTTAAGCACGAATGAACAATCAGCAGCAGCAGCATGATAGAATCAGAACCAGAATTTGCAGACTGTAAGTCGCGTGGCAGAATAGCCTTGGGAGCGCGCGCCCGCGCAAATACTTGGCTGGACAGAGCATGACTTTTTACAAGTCTCGCGCCCGCGTGAGGAACATACTGGAAGGGCGCGCGGCCGCGCGCGATGCTGAAGTTGTTTATTTGTTTTATTTTAATTTTTAATTAAAGAAGTTGTAATTTTTTTGTTTAAAACGATAACTGACTGGTGTCAGACGGAGAATTTATACTTTTTGTCGTATTTTCATCATAAAAACTAGGGTTTACACTGTGAGGGAGATTCCAACGTAGAACGAAGCCAAAACGTCTACTTCTCCAATTCTTCTTGGGATTTTCCATCATTGTGGATTAGTATTTTATTTTGCTGGAATATTATGAGGATTTGAATGTTATGGTGGGTTTATATTCAGCAATTGGGTTTGATTGTTCTATCTTTTATCTTTCAATTGCTTGCTTTGTAATCATGTTTAGCATTGGTCCCATAATGGCTTTTGGTTCAGTCATGAACTAAACTCCATTATGGGATTCTAACGGATTTTAATATGTAGTTTGGTTGCATGCTTAAATGTTAGGGCTATTTTGCATATCATATGGGAATTCTATCGTGATTATTTTACATGTATGAATGCTTGATCACCATTCGTTTCAGTACTTGTATGGAATTGGCAATGAACATGCGAGTATGGATTGTAATCATGATAACATGCGAATATGGGGCTGTTTTAGATGGCTTGCGTATTTTTTGAACCAGATAGATATATACTGTTTCACCGTATGAGCTAGAGTAAGGGCTTGTGCTTAAAATCAATATAATTGCAATTTCACATAGACATATAGTGATTTTGGTTGTATTGATGATTACATGGAGTCTATCATCTGTGGATGCTGTGTAAGTAGGTTATAGTGCATTGAAAAATGGTTATAACTCTATTCGTGCTCTTGGCTATTTTCCTATGAGATGTGAACACTTCTTGCATGATAGTGGCGATTAGACGAAGTATTAAATGAAGTTAGAGTCCCATTATTTCCAGATTTTATTTATTCCATTAATATTCTTATTGTAGTTGTTGTTTACAATTAGTTTAATTCACCACTTTTAGTCGTTAGTTTAAGCATATGAATATAGTGAGTTAATTAATGCATAGTAGTTTAAATTTGACAACTTTCTCTGTGGGATCGATACTCTACTTACTCTATATTACTTGTTGACACATGTATGCTTGCATGAGTTAGAGCTCTTTTATCCGAACTGAAAAAGAGGCAACAAGTTTTTGGCGCCGTTGCCGGGGAAAGGCGTTGAATTTAAATAATTATCATTATTTTAAAGCTATATTGTATAACATAGACAATTCTGATCGTTTCTCATTACTATTTTTGTTTCGTTTTTGGTTTCATGTACTTGTAGATTTTTATGCACACAAGATCTTCTAATTCTGAATTAACACCAGCACAGGATAACATAAACGGAAGAGGTTAGAAAGCAAGTGTGCGGAGAAATTTGCAAGCGCAGTTAGACAGTACAACATCCAGTATGGCGGAAGAATAGAGAATTGAGCAAAGAGAAGAGCATCGGGCTCTAAGGGACTATTCCATGCCAAACATAAATGGACTACAATCGAAAGTATAGTCGAGGCCGTGATAGCGACCAACACTTTTGAGATTAAACCGGCACTATTTAGATGGTGCGTAACTTGGATTCGATTTATGGGTGTTTTCTGAGATGATCCAATGAACACTTATTGAGCTTCATAGAGATTTGTGATACATTCCGATATAACGGTGTGACGGAGGGTGCCATTAGACTACGGCTATTCCCATTTTCATTGAGGGATAAGGCGAGAAGTTGGTTACATTCTTTGCCGTCGGGGTCAATCACTACATGGGAGGACCTAGCACATAAATTCTTAGCCAAGTTCTTTCCAAAGGCTAAGACTGCAAAGATGAGGACGGCTATCTCTCAGTTTGAGCAACAACAAGGCGAGTCCTTATATGAGGCATGAGAAAGATATAAAGAGATACTAAGGAAGTGTCTGCATCACGGTATGCCAGATTGGATGGTGATCAACTCATTTTATAATGGATTGGGTTGGCAGTCGAGACCGATTGTGGATGTAGCTGCAGGAGGAGCATTATGGGCAAAAAGCTATGACGAAGCCTATGCACTTATTAAAACTATGGCTGCAAATGATTACCAAAATCCTACATCTCAGATGCCACAGCTCAAGGAGGCAGGTGTGTTGGAGGTAGATGCTATTACACAGTTGTCGGCACAGATGGCAGTGATGGCAAAGAAGATAGACACTATAGCAGAGAGTAAAATGAAAATAGTTTCCTTCGTTTGTGAAATCTGTGCGGGGTCACACTCCACAGATCAATGTGCCATCAGCTCGGATCGGTGCAGTATGTGAGCAACTACAGGAAAGACCAAGGTCAATTTCAGAACACATACCACCCCAACAACCAAAATCATCCAAACTTTAGCTGGTCGAATAACCAAGGAAATCAACAAAATCAGTTTTAGCCAAATCATCAATTCTAGTCACAGCCAGCTCAACCACAGTATACACCGAAACCACCGTTTCCACCGGGATTCTCTTAGCAACAACATCATGCACCAACTGCACCACAACCAGAAAAGAAATCTAAAATGGAGGAGATGATGTTGAAGTACATGGCAAATATGGAGGTTATGATCAAGAGCCAAGCAATGGCTATTAAGAATTTGGAAACTCAGATGGGGCAGATAGCAAGCATGCTTAACAATAGGCCCCAAGGCTCCTTGCCAAGTAACATAGAGACAAATCCTAAAAAAGACGGGAAGGAACAATGCCAAGCAATATCATTAAGATTTGGTAAATATCTGGCAAACATTGTAAAAGTCGTACGCCCAGCTTTAAGAACACTAAGGAGGCCGAGCCAGCAAGGCCGAAGAAGAAAGCAGTGGATGATGAGGAAGAAAATTTGAAAAATTCTGAGGAACAACATGAAGAGAAAGAAAAAGTAGGTTTAGAAGAAAAGCCTAAGAGTTCAGTACAACCAATTCACCCTCCAGTACCATATCCGCAGAGATTAAACAAGCAGAAGGAGGACAAACAGTTCAGTAAGTTCTTGGAGGTATTCAAAAAGCTGCAGATCAATATACCTTTCGCGGAGGCGTTGGAACAAATGCCAAGCTATGCAAAGTTCATGAAAGGTATATTGTCAAGGAAGAGAAGACTAGATGAGTTTGAGATGGTAGCCTTTATAGAGGAATGCAGTACGGTGCTTCAGCATAAACTACCTCCCAAACTGAAAGATCCGGGCAGCTTCACAATTCCGTGCACAATTGGGAAGATGAACTTTAGTGAGTGTTTATGTGATCTGGGGGCAAATATAAATTTGATGCCCTTGTCAGTGTTCAATCAGTTGGGATTGCCGGCCCCAAGGCCGATGAACATATCATTACAGCTAGCTGACAGATCCATCACGTATCCACGGGGAATTGTTGAAGATGTGTTGGTAAAGGTGGACAAGTTTATATTTTTGGCTGACTTTATCATTTTAGACTACGAGGAAGACAAAAGCATACCAATAATACTGGGGAGACCGTTCTTAGCCACATGTAGGACTTCGATAGATGTGCAAAAAGGTGAACTCACTATGCGTGTTCAGATCAGGAGATCACCTTCAACGTCTTTAAAGCAATAAAGTTACCAACGGATGAAGAAGAATGCTTCCTGGTTGACTTGGTGGATTGGGGCCTACAGGATGAGGTACAGAAACTGGGGAATTATGGACCATTGAGTGGTATACTTGGTGAAAATTCGGATTTGAAGGTAGAACCATTGACAAAAGCTGAAGTCGTTAAATTTTGGGGTGCGGTGGATAATAAGGAAGGAACCTCAATCCTCGATATGACGTGAGATTTAGAGACAGTCAAGCTAATTGACTATAACTTAGCGCTGGATGGGAGGCAACCCATTATTTCTACCTCCATTGACTTTTTAGTTATTCATTTTAAATTATTTTAGTAGTTATATCTAATTCAATTTAATAGGATATTAGATTTTCATTATTAAGTGTGTAGCAAGAATTTCTTTGCGAATATTTACAAGATGTTAGAATTATGTGGCCACTAATTCATGCCTTAACAATGTGCATTAATGTCTATGTAGGAACCATCATTGGACAGCATCACTGATAGGCAGAGTGGAATTGAACTGTAGCATTACAGATATCAGGCTCGCGCGGCCGCGTGGCCTATGTGGTACAAACTCGTGCGCCCGCGCATCAAGTCAATTAGGACAACATACATTCTGCAAGTCTCGCGCCCGCGCGCCCAACCCAGTACAAACTCGCGCGGCCGCGCGCGACACCGAATTAAGACAGATCTGAACATTTTAAAAAGAGTTGTGGACCATTTGGACTCTCATTTAGAATAATAACAGACACAAAATTCTCTCCCTCTCCATAACTCACGTCTCTATCTCTCTATCAGTTACAAATTAAAGCCGTGAGTTGCTCAATCACATCTCCACGATTGTCTCCACATTCAAAGCTCAACCCACGCTCTCATCCACTTTATAAAGCTACGGTTCCTGATTGGGTTGGCAGAAACAAGTTTGGAGATTATCACATCACAAATTCTCATTCACTCTCAGTAAGTTCATCTGCATTCTTGCTCAAATATCTGCAAATGGGTCCGAAGAGAGCACGACCACCTTCATCTTCCTCATCCTCCTCCGGCAGTCACGAGGAGGACATTGTTGACCACACCAAGTTCTTGTGTTTGGAAGCCCAGCAGGAGTACTACCGAATCGTAGCAAAAACATTTATCAAGGAAAGAGGATTCAAACCAGAAGGCCAGGATGGACAACTTTGTGTCATGATCCAGAAACGAGGCTGGGGTGGACTGACTGCCTCTGCCACGCCCATTCCGATGAGCATAGTCCGAGAGTTTTATGCCAATGCCAAAGTCACCATGAACGATACCTCTATGGTTCGAGGTGTCAAGATAGACTACAGACCCTCCGCTATCAGAACCGTTCTGAGAATCACCGAGATACCACCACGAGGGGCTGCCAATTGGATCATAGGGGCACATCAGGAAATAAACTTGGAGCGTGTTATTGCAGAGTTATGCATACCAGGCACGAAGTGGACTTACAAAGTCGGCACGACCCAACCTCGCATATTCCCAGCAGCCGCCCTGAATCAATATGCCAAGGCGTGGAATCTGTTCATTTGTGCCAATTTATTGCCTTCATCGCATCAGCATGAGATCACGGCGGAAAGGGCCATAATTCTGTGGAGCATCATTACTGGTGAGTATATTGACGTGGGGTATTTGATTCGTCAAAACATTGTGAAGTATCTGAAGGGAAGTACCACTGGGAGCATTCCACATGCATCAGTGGTAGCCATGTTATGTGCTCATCAGGGGTGAAATTGGGGCAATGAACAAATGCAATATCCAGGCCAGGACATCACTCATGCCACTATTGCAAAATTTGAGGACTGGGCAGGAGGCGAAGCACACCCGCACAGACGAGGATTTATTCTCAGGCCCACATTCCCCGAGCCATCCCAGCAGCCCCCTCAGACAGATGAGGCAGTCCCATCCACCCGAGCACATACTGTTCCTAGCGATCGACAACTCCGAAGGTTGGAGCGCAAAGTCGACGCCATGTATGACAACTTTGGTATGTTTGCTACGGGACTCACCAGGGCCTTGGCCGAAACCTTCGCGCAGCAAGGAACAATGCTAGAGTGGCCTCAGTTTGGGACCGCAGTGCCATATCCACCACCAGATTCACCACCCGAGGAGGGTGGTCAAGCCGATCATTAGGGGAGTTTTCTGTACCCTTTACCTTCATTCAATGGGGCATTGAATATTATAAGTTTGGGGGTATTGGGGTAGTAATGTAGTTTCATTTAGTTTCATTTTGTTTTTGCATGTTTAGTTTAATTGTGCATGTTTATAATAAAATTTTGCAGAAAATTTTTAATTTTTAGTTGTTATTGCTTGTGTTAGTGTGTTTTAGTTGCATGTCTCACACAAATTCTTGCTTTATGAACATTCTTGCCTAGCCAATGATGATAGTGAATTGTGAAGGATTCTAGAGTATATTGGATAACATGAACGTAGTTATAATGTTTCACACGATGAAATTCATGTTGTTGTTTAAATGCTTTCGGTTTGCACAAACGTGTTCACAATCACTTGTAGGTTTAAGAAGTATGTGTTGTATTGCTTGATAGAACATGTAGTTTTAAAAAGAGAAATATGTGGAAAGTGATCTTAGACTATATGAAACATTGACCTTCAAATTTTGGGAAAACATGGGTATGCTATGTATAAAAAAAAATCAAATAGCAATAACGTGGCTAGTCTTATTTCGGGGCCCAGCTGCTTGAGTAAAATGCGCTTGAGGGGATTGTCTCTACACCTAGTGCCCTAAGGTCTTTCATGGTCTGGGAGTCATTGGTTGAAAGCTCGCTAAGGTGTAGCAGTGTGCCTAATAGATTAAGACATTGCACGGTCATGTGAAAAAAAAAGAGGAAAAGAGAAAAGAAAAGAAAAATAGCAATAAACACTGTGAGAAAGAGCGAAAATCGCCCTCGTGAGTAGCAATAAAGCAATAAGCCCATTGTTGAACCTCAGTTTGTGTTGATATGTTGAAATAGTCTATGTGGTATGGGTATACATGAGTCTTCATTTAGACTATAATTTTCTGTTTGGAACAATGTAGCATATGTATTCTTTGCTTAGATCAAGTTTTGGTGAACACCACACACACATATAGAGTATCTCTATAGCATACATGAATTATTTGAGTGTATGACATTATGCCTATAGTTTGGTTTGAAATTGTATTCTTGGATTTGGATAATTCACTGAGGCAAATTGGATTGGAATTCTGTTATGGCTGGGACTATGTGAGACTAGGTTGCATCATAGATTAGTTGTATAGTATCGTAGCTGCATATTCATTGTTCATTAGCATGCATTGCTTGAGGGAAAGCTACAGTTCAAGTTTGGGGGTATTTGATAAGTGGTATTTATACCTACTTATTGAATACAAATTCACGCGAACTATGCCCATCTCAAGTAAATTTTATTGTGTTTTAGTTGCATTTCATGATATTTTACATTGCATTTACTTAAAACTCCTTTTGGTGAATAAGTGCAGGAATCGACATAATTTTGGTGGTAATAGAGGCACGAGGCGAATGGATGTGTGAAGGCAAGGCACAAGCAGAGGGATATGCATGGCATGATGGTCAAATGAAGCAAGAGACTAAGCATGGAAGAAGGTTAAGCATGAATGAACAACCAAAGAGCAGCAATGACATTTACGATGATCGAAACGTAACTTTGCAACTATAAGTCATATGATGATGCAAGCAATGCAGAATAACCTTAGCTGGCTTGGCGCCCATATGAATACTCGGTTGGACAGAGCATGACTTTTTGCAAGTCTCGCTTGAGAGAAACATATTGAAGGCAGCATGCGCATCTGGCTGGCGTCAAGTTGTTATTTGTTTTATTTTAATTTTTAATTAAAGAAGTTGTAATTTTTTTTGTTTAAAACGATATCTGACTGGTGTCAGATGGAGAATTGATACTTTTTGTCGTATTTTCATCATAGAAACTAGGGTTTACACTGTGAGGGAGATTCCAACGTAGAACGAAGACAAAACATCTATTTCTCCAATTCTTCTTGGGATTCTCCATCATTGTGGATTAGTATTTTATTTTGCTAGAATATTATGAGGATTTTAATGTTAGCGTGGGTTGATATTCAGGAATTGGGTTTGATCGTTCTATCTTTCATCTTTCAATTGCTTGCTTTGTAATCATGTTTAGCATTGGTCCCATAATGGCTTTTGGTTCAGTCATGAACTAAACTCCATTATGGTATTCTAACGGATTTTAATATGTAGTTTGATTGCATGCTTAAATGCTAGGGCTGTTTTGCATATCATATGGGAATTCTATCGTGATTGTTTTACATGTATGAATGCTTGATCACCATTCGTTTCAGTACTTGTATGGAATTGACAATGAACATGCGAGTATGGATTGTAATCATGATAGCATTCGAATATGGGGCTGTTTTAGATGGCTTGCGTATTTTGTGAACCAGATAGACATATACTGTTTCACCGTATGAGCTAGAGTAAGGGCTTGTGCTTAAAATCAATATAATTGTAATTTCACATAGACATATAGTGATTTTGGTTGTATTGATGATTACATGGAGTCTATCATCTGTGGATGCTATGTAAGTAGGTTATAGTGCATTAAAAAATGGTTATAACTCTATTCGTGCTCTTGGCAATTTTCCTATGAGATATGAACACTTCTTGCATGATAGTGGCGATTAGACGAAGTATTAAATGAAGTTAGGGTCCCATTATTTCCAAATTTGATTTATTCCATTAATATTCTTATTGTAGTTGTTGTTTACAATTAGTTTAACTCACCACTTTTAGTCGTTAGTTTAAGCATATGAATATAGTGAGTTAATTGATGCATAGTAGTTTAAATTTGACAACTTTCTCTGTGGGATCGATACTCTACTTACTCTGTATTACTTGTTGACACATGTATGCTTGCATGAGTTAGAGCTCTTTTATCAGAACTGAAAAAGAGGCAACACTACCCGGTAGTAAAAGTATAGTAATACGTGTGGTTGCATAGTAGCACGCAGTATTGATTATTGATGCTTACGTAAGAATTCACTCAGTTATACTCAATTATTACTACAGTAATTGCTGCATCATATCACTCATATTATTGATTCAATTATTGTCACAGTATCATCTGTATAATATGTTATATTATTAAATCAATAATTGAGACGACAAAGTTATTCATATTATTATTTGCAATATTGATTGATGTCTGTGAAGTTACATCGAGGAGAGGTTTGGTCACCTAATTGCGCTACGCCAATAAGGAGAAATCCTTATCTCGGAAAGCCTCCTCTTTCACGGGAGCGACACGGTTGTTAAATATTATGAATTATAATATTAATGATGAATAAGTTCGTGTTGATTAAAGATGAAATTGATAGTTCCATTGTGTGGGAATTATTAGTGTTAGTGGAAATCGACATTTATTTCGATAATAATTGATGTCTGGAGGTTATATTGACCAATCAGGTAATTAACCGAATAAATAAGCAATTAATTGCTATTAATTCACATGATTATAACTATTTATTCACATGTGTGTACTATTGATTCACATTCTTGTACTATTAGGGGAGTTGGTGCAAGATTAATAATACTTGCATGACTAAGTTAAAAATTGAGGTATAGATGGAGGTACTATACTGTAATTCGTATCTTCACATGTTTAGAACTATTGATTCACATGATTTACTATTAGGGGAGATGGTGTAAGTTTGATAATACTTGCAGGACTAAATTAAAAATGAAGAAAAAGAGGAAGGTATTATACTATAATATTTCGAGCCCCAAAACGTGCAATTATCAAAACTATATTTTCCTATAAATAGAAGCTCATTCTTCCTTCATTTCTCACCAACTCACTAGAGCTATAGAGCAATTATTATAGAGAGAAATTATAGAGAGAAAGAACAAGAGAAGTCTGCTACCTCACTATTCTAGTATACATTCTTCTTTTGAGGTAAGGGGTATTATTTCTTCCGTATTCATGAAGAGGGCTTTTGTTATTCCATTGTTTATTATTATGTTAGAATAACCTGTCTATGCGAAGTACCGCATACATGGTGAACTTCTTCTGTTATCACATGCATGGTGAATTATCCTTCGAATTCATTCCTTATTAAATTGTGGAAATGATCTGTATACGTGGATTACCGCATGGCGGGTGAAAATCCATTTGCAGTTTCATATATTCTATGATACTCATTTTGTTAAAGTTTTGGCTTTTATACTTAATGAAATTAGTAGAATATTCTGGATATTTGAGCTTCATCCGGTATCTTTTCATGAAAATATTCTTCTGAGCATTCTTGAATTTTACTCCACAAAGCAGTATCATGTTGACAATTTGGACGTAATTGATTTCAAGATAAATTAACTTATAAATCTTTAAAATTTATTCTTGAACTTGTTTTATTGAATTATTATGTCATTGTCATCATCCGCATGCTTATATTGTGATGAAAGTCATCTTTGGCTTACGTGCATAGATGGACTTGGTATGATTATGACCAGGGATTATTCGGTATAATCATGACCTGTAATGACCTGTAATGTTATAAATGATATGGTAAAAGTCCTCAATAGCCTGTAGTGCATTGATGGACAGTTTTTGGTATGATTATGACTAGAGATTATTCGGTATAGTCATGACCATTGATGATTTAATTAATATCCTTGACCCGTAGTGTAGGGATGACTCGATGATGTGGTTTATTTATTAAGCTGAGTCTCAACGATAAAATTGATGAAAACATTTTAAATCATAGAAGATAGTAGATATCATGCTTTACTTGACTCTTCTAATGAATTGCTTATTCCACTGCAGTTAAACTTAATGTCTATTGTATTTTATCAGTTTAACATTGTTGAAGACTAATGATAATTTATTCTGCATTATCTTAGTCATAATATTTCTTACTGGGCTAGTTGAGCTCACCTTTCTATCACTTGTTCTCTTCAGGATATGAGAACGTAGCGGGACTAATCGGGGAACGGAGTGACGGTCCCAGATGATAGCATTAGTAGTCCTCACTATTCTGTTAAATAGTGTGACAATAAATGTAATGAGGACTCCATTGAGTATGGATATTGTCTAGATGACAATATTCTTATTAAAACTCCTAGATTATATTTTGTCGTATTTTTCACGACTGTTGTATAATTAAGTTGTATTTGAATTTTGTACCATGTATTTGGCGACTCAAGATGGGTGATGTATACCTATTTTGGGGGCGTCACAAACAAGGTTTTCCGGTCTGCACCCACATGAGTAATGGCGGAGGCTTTCTCCATTTCCTTAATCCACGTTTGCGCTACGATAAGGTCGGCAGTACCCACGAATTTCGGAGGTCCTACGCTCTTAAAGTCCTTGAAGTTTGAGACTGGAGCTACTTGGGGAATGGGTGGTACTGGTTCGTTTCTTCCCCTAAGAGCTTCCCCTAACAAATCTACAAGTCTCTGAATGGGATCTACTTGTCCTCTCTCAAAATTAACTGACTCATCCGGTGCAGTTAATCTACGTCTGGGCAGCATTTTCTCATCATCACAAAACTTCCATTTTTATTACCTAATTACATTGTTTAAACAATTCTCCATAAAAAGAAATAAGATTTCATAACACATAAGATCATTTATATTCATATGCCAAATTGTTACATTACATGATTATCTCTAGCATACTTCTATAAATGACACAACCTATCCCTTAATATCATGAAAGATGGGGACATCCATCAACATACTACCCCTCTAATATAATTAAAAATTAGGGCTTTACAACTATCTCACATCTTACACAAAATGCTGAGATTACAACAACAATTTATACATAACATAATAAAATACGATAATTACTAACTTCTAACACCTAGACTTAATCTATCATTCCGCGCTCCACAGCGTTCTAGTACTCCCTCTGAGTAATGTGCACCACCATATCTCTGCTTATGGTGTGCCGAGTTCTGTCCCTGCTTCGTCGGGTAGTGATTTACCCCATCAATCAATCTTTCCATGGCCGTGCGCACAACATAGCCCATCTGGTTCATCTTCCTCTTCTTACATCTCACATAATCCTCCAAATCACTAGCCTTATCATTGGCTTCTTCCCATTTTTCCTCAAAATGGATCCTATCCATCACCTCCATCTCTAACTAAGTTCGAAGAGCTCCCTTCTTCGTCCTCTCTTGTAAGACCCCAACTTTTATGAATAAAGATGATTTTTCTATAATTATCATTTTTGAATATTATGGAATGAATTTATTATAATGTTATAGTTGTGGGTAGTATTTATAAATTTTGCAAAGTATGCAAGTTGTTATAGTATATTCGATTGGTCGGAGAATATTCGTTTTAGCAGGGAATATTCGTACAATGGCACAATCATTGGTGGACCCCATAACAGAATTATTGTCGGATTGAGAAAACGACAAAAATATTTTTATGAAAATAACGGCGGAAGTTTTACACAGTTTATCTTATATGAACTACTTTCGGTAGTAAAAAATACAAAGATGTCTGGCATGGTTGCATAGTAGCACACCTGTATTGATTGATTATTTATGCTTACGTGAGAAGTCACTCGGTTATACTCAATTATTGCTACAGTAATTACTGCATCATATCTCTCATATTATTGATTCAATTATTGCCACAGTATCATCTGCATAAAATGTTATTTTATTAAATCAATAATTGAGATGACAAGGTTATTCATATTATAAATTGCAATATTTATAATTTCTAGAAGTTCTGTCAAGGAGAGGTTAGATAATCTAATTGCGCGCCAATAGGGAGTAATCATTATCGGAAAGCCCCCTCTTTTCTGGGAACAACCTGGTTAATAAATATTGCGAGTTAGAATATTAATGATGAATGTTATTAAAAATTGAAGTTGTGTTCGGAGTTGAATTTGGAGACGCGGACGTGATATTTGAGTCCGGAACGATGAAATTAGTAAAAATTATCTATAAACACAAAATTTTCTAAGATTCACTATTTGGTCAAAAAGTCAACAGTTGACTTTTTTGGGAAAAGTCAAACTTCAAAATTTTAAAATTTATATTGTTGATAAAAATAGTTTCATTGTGTTGGAATTATTTGTGTTAGTGAAAATTGACATTTATTTCGATAATAATTGATGTCTGGAGGTTATATTGACTAATCGAATTATTTAACCTAGATAAATGAGTAATTAATTGCTATTATTTCACATGATTATAACTATTTGTTCACATGTGTATACTATTGTTTCACATTCTTGTTACTATTAGGGGAGTTGGTGCAAGATTGATAATACTTGCATGACTAAGTTAAAAATAGAGGTATAGATGGAGGTACTATATTGTAATTCGTATTTTCACATGTCTAGAACTATTGATTCACATGATTTACTATTGAATCACATTATTTACTATTAGGGGAGGTGATTCAAGTTTGATAATACTTGCATGACTAAATTAAAAATAAAGGAAAAGAGGAAGGTATTATACTGTAATATTCTGAGCCCCAAAACGTGAAATTATCGAAACTATATTTTCCTATAAATAGAAACTCATTTCTTCATCATTCTTCACCAATTCGCAAAAGCTATAGAGCAATTATTATAGAGAGAAATTGTAGAGAGAAAATCTATAGAAGAAGAGAAGCTCTTTACCTCACTACTCCTATATCCAGCTTTCTTTCAAAGGTAAGGGTATTATTTTTTCTTTCTTTTCGTCTTCATGAAGAGAACTTACATTATTCCATTCTTTATTATTATGTTGGAATAACCTTCCTTTATGCAAAGTACCGCATACATGGTGAAATTCTTCTATTATTCCATTCTTTATTATTACTCGTGGAATATCCTCATGCATGCGTTATCTGTGGGACTGAGTTTCGCCTTTATTATTCATTGGAACATCCTGTTTGTGCGTTTTACATCGAACTCGGTTACTCTTTTTTATTATTCTTTGGAACATCCTGTCATGCATGCGTTTTACGCTGGACCTGGTTCCGTCTTTATTATTCTGTTGGAATATCATGTCTGTGCATTTTACGCCGGACCTAGTTCCGTCTTTATTATTCTGTTGGAATAAACTGCCTGTGCGGTCTATCGCATGCCTGATGATTTCTTTTGTTATTCCATTCTATATTATACTCAGTTGGTTAAAGTTTTGACTTCTATACTCCATGAAATTAGTAAAATATCCTTGATTTTTGCTCTTCATCCAGTATCTTTTCATGGAAATATTCTTCTGAGCATTCTTGAATTTTACTCTACAAAGAAGTATCATGTTGACAATTTAAACGTTATTAGTTCCTGGACAAATTAATTCGTAAACTTGTTTTATTGAATTCTTATATCATTGTCATCATCCT
This sequence comes from Panax quinquefolius, assembly GCA_020205615.1. Lineage (NCBI taxonomy): Eukaryota > Viridiplantae > Streptophyta > Magnoliopsida > Apiales > Araliaceae > Panax > Panax quinquefolius. The sequence continues at coordinate 50,161,340 of CM035159.1, forward strand.
CATGTTTATATTTTTTTGAAAGTCATTTGTGGCCTGTAGTGCATAGATGGACTTGGTATGATTATTACCAGGGATTATTCGGTGTAATCATGACCGTAATGTTACAAATGATGTGGTAAAAGTCCTCATTGGCCCGTAGTGCATTGATGGACAAATGTTGGCATGATCATAACCATTGATGAATACACGAATGTCCTTGGCCCGTAGTGCATGGAATTTGTGGTCGTGATACTAAAGAATATCCTTGGCCGTAGTGCAAGGGTGATTCGATGATGTGGATTATTTATTAAGCTGAGTCTCAGCGATAAAAGTGATGAAAAACCTTTTAAATCATAAAAGATAGTATATTTTATTCTTTACTTGATTCTTTTAATGGATTACTTATCCCGCTGTAGTTAAACTTGATGTCTTTTGTATTTTATCAGTTTAACATTGTTGTAGACTAATGATAATTTATTCTGCATTATATTAGTCATAATATCTCTTACTGGGCTAGTTGAGCTCACCCTTTCTTTCCCTGTTCTCTTTAGGAAATGAGAATATAGCTGGGACGAGTCGGAGAACGGAGTGACGGACCAGATGATAGTATTAGTAGTCCTCACTATTCTGTTAAATAGTGTGATAATAAATGTAATGAGGATTTATTATGAGAGTGGATATTTTCTTGAAGATGATGATTGTATTAAAACTCATGCTCTCTTGTTGTATATTAAAGATTGTATTTGTATTACATACCATGTATTTGGCGACTTCGTAATAGGTGATGTATACCTATTTTGGGGGCGTCACAGTTGGTATCAAAGCTTAGGGATATGATCCCTGGCTAAGATGTGAGACAAGAACTAGGAGGGGAGAGACGGGAAATTCCTTAGCTAGTATGACCTACCTAAATTTATTTGTTATTTAATTGGTCGGTCAGAGTATAGGGATAATATGTGATATGTTAATTAACCCTTGTTTTGTGACAGTATTTAAAAATGGCATCCGAGAATGTTGAGAACATCAATGGAGCACAGGCGACCATTGAGTCTCCACAGATCAATAACCAGGATAATGTGCATCAGGAAGGCGACAATCCTCATGCAAACAACAACACTGATCAAATGATGAACGATGGAATGTTCCGAGGCTTCATGAAATTCATGCAACATCGGTAGAGCGCTCTCGTCCAAAATGCGGGTGGAAACATCGGCAACTCTCGGACGGTCACCGCCAAACAGCGATTCAAGGAGCTGGGACCACCGGTGTTTTTTGGAGAGCCAAAACCACTTAAGGCGGAGACGTGGATAAAACAGATCAACAAGATATTTGATGTCTTGGGTTGCTCCAAGGAGCAAAAGGTTCCCTTTGTCACCTTCATGTTTGCGAGGCGTTGCAGATTCATCGGTGAGAATCAGAAGCGTACTCAACTCCGCCGCAGATCGAAGATGTCTTGGGAGAAGTTTCAAGAACTTCTCCCGTAAAGAGCTTCATATGGCAGCATACCAATACTAGCATGATAGCTATTATTGTAAGAGAATTCTACCAATGGTAAGTGGTCATCCCAATTGCCCTTGAAGTCCATCACGCAAGCTCTAAGCATATCCTCCAACGTTTGTATGGTTCGTTCACTCGTCCCGGTTTGAGGGTGATAAGCAGTACTTAGTCTCAACTGAGTTCCCATTCATTCTTGTAAACTTTTCCAGAATTTTGACGTGAAGCGCGGATCTCGATTAGAGACAATCGACACCGGCACCCCATGTCACGATACGATCTCCTTTACATATAAGTTTGCTAACTGGCTCAAATTAAATTGGATCTTGATGGGTAGAAAATGAGTTGTCTTTGTCAATCGGTCCACAATAACCCAAATGGCATCATAAATCTTCTGTGTGATCGGGAGTCCAACCACGAAGTCCATCGTAATGTGCTCCCATTTCCATTCTGGTATTTTTAGCGGTTGAATTAGTCCACTTGGCCTTTGGTGTTCTTCTTTGACTCTTTGACAAGTAAGACATCTACTAATGCACTCTGCAACTTCTCTTTTAAAATTAGGCCACCAAAAGTGGGGTCGAAGATCCCGGTACATCTTTGTGCCTCCTGGATGAACAGAATACATTGTATTATGTGCTTCGTGGAAGATTTCCTCTCTCAGTTTGGTTATAGCTGGTACCCATACTCGACCCTCAAATCTCAATATACCATTCTTATCTACCTTGAAATTTTCTTCCTCATTTTCTTCTATTCTCATCCTTATCTTCTCACATTCTTCATCTTTCTCTTGTGCTTCCCTTATTTTGTCCAATAATGTCGGGTAAGCTCCTATTACAAAAAATTTTCCTTTCACCTCTTTCGGTTCTTCCACCTCTATTTCCAACTTTTCCATTTCTCTTATTAATTCCTCTTGAGTTGTCAATTTGAATAATTTCTCCCTTCCTTTTCTACTCAAAGCGTCGGTAACTACGTTTGCTTTCCCCGGGTTATAAAGAATTTCACAGTCGTAATCCTTGATTAATTCAAACCACCTTTTTTGTCGCATGTTCAACTCCTTCTGTGTGAAGATATATTTCAGACTCTTATGGTCTGTGTATATCTCACATTTTTCTCCATACAAATAATGCCTCTAGATCTTCAACGCAAAAATTACCGCTGCTAACTCTAAGTCATGGGTAGGGTATCATTTTTTAAAATCCTTCAACTGTTGTGATGCATACGCAATGGCCTTGCCATGCTGCATTAGCACACAACCAAGTCCTCTATACGATGCATCACTATACACCACAAATCCTCCCGTATCATTTGGTAATAATAATACAGGCGCCTCGCTCAACCTTCTCTTCAATTCTTGGAAATTCTTCTCTCATTTGTCCGTCCACACAAACTTCACTGCCTTCCTCGTTAGATTGGTCAGCGGAGTTGCTATCTTAGAAAAATCTTGGATAAATCTTCGATAGTACCCGGCTAACCCTAAGAAACTTCTTACCTCTGTTGGCGTCTTCGGTTGTTCCCAATTACTTACCGCCTCCACTTTTGAAGGATCTACGAAAATTCCATTTTGATCTATCACGTGTCCTAAAAATTGAACCTTTTCCATCCAAAATTCACATTTCAAAGATTTAGCGTACATCTTTTCCCTTCTCAGTGCTTCCAATACCATCTTCAGGTGTTCGGCGTGCTCTTCCTTCGTCTTTGAATAAATCAAAATATCGTCGATAAATACTACTACGAACTTATCTAAGCATGGCTTGAAAACCCGGTTCATCAAGTCCATGAATGCTGCCAGAGCATTAGTTAACCCAAATGACATCACTAGAAATTCAGAATGTCCGTAACGAGTTCGAAACGCAGTCTTTGGTATGTCCTCCTCTCGCACTTTCAACTGATGATAACCCATTCGTAAATCTATCTTGGAAAAACACTTTGTTCCCCTCAGTTGGTCAAAAAGGTCATCTATCCTTGGCAACGGATATCTATTCTTAATGGTTACTCAGTTCAACTCCTAATAGTCGATACAGAGCCTCATTGACCCATCCTTTTTCTTTACAAACAACACTGGTGCTCCCCAAGGAGACACACTTGGCCGAATGTAACCCTTATCTAGCAACTCTTGCAATTGTATCATCCATTCCTTCATTTCTACCGGCTTCATACGATATGGGGCTTTCGAAATTGGTACGGTTTCCGGTGCTAAGTCTATTATGAATTCGATTTCTCTATCTCGCGGAAGACAAGGCAGATCTTCTGGAAACAGGTCTTGGAAATCTCTCACAACTGATATATCCTTCATTTCCACTCCCTTTTTCTGGATATCCACTATATAGGCTAAATAACCTACACATCCTTTTTTTAACAACTTCTTGGCCTACATCATCGTAAGGCAACACGATTGCTTGAGCGATGAGCTACCATAAAACACTACCTTAGACCAATTTGAGGTCTGGAGGTTCACACTTTTCTCTTTACAATCGATTATCGCAGTGTGGCTGGATAACCAATCCATTTTTAATATCACATCAAACTCTCCCAGTTTAATCGGAATTAAATCTACATTTAGTTTGTGACCTCTAATGTTTGCACAACAGTCTCAGTAAAAAAACTCTACAGAAATTACTTCCTTATTTGCAATCTCTATGTTCAACGAATTTTCTAAGCGTTCAGGGGGTATGTTTAATCGATTACCAAATTCTTCAGACACAAAGGAATAGGTAGCACCAGAATCAAATAATACATAGGCATTTATATTATTGATTGGGAAAATACCTGACACCACATCCTTTGCAGTCATTACATCTTGGACAGTCATGTTAAAGGTTCAGGCAGTCGGTCTGTTGGATTGCGTTGGTCCGCCGATCATCAGTTTGCTGCCCCCTCCCAGTTGGTTGCTTCCTCCGCTACTCCCCTTCTTTAGGTAATCCTTGATTTGATGCTTAGTTGAGCCACACACGAAACATCCCTTGATCTTTTTCGGCTTTGGGCAGTTGGGTGAAATGTGCCCTTCCTGGCCGCAGTTGTAGCAGACATTGCCCCCCTTCCAGCATTCCCCTTGATGGTTTTTCCCACATTTCGAGCAAGCTTCACTTCTTTTCTTAAACCCTCCTTGATAACTTTCTGACTAGTTGATGCTTCGGTTGTTGGTATTGTTGTTGTTGTTGTTGTTGCGTTTATCCCATTTCCTCTTTCCCAGATAACTTCCACCACTGCTACTCCCTCCACGAGTTTCTCCCCCAGCATTCTTGTTCTTCTTCTCCTTGTTGTATTGGCTCAATGCCTCACTACCTCCCTCAGCAATTATCGCCTTCTCCAATAATGTGGCGAACGAGTCAATTTGAAGGACCGACACCTTGTTTAACAACCAAGGTTTTAGTCCAAGTTCGAAGCGTCGAGCTTTCCTTTCTTCGGTGTCTACTTGATGTGTTGCAAATCGTGCGAGTTCATTGAACTTGGCCACGTACTGCACCACCGTCATCTCCCCTTGTTTCAGTTCTAGAAACTTTACCCATCGTATTCTTCATGCTCTTCGGGAAGTAATTCTCGAAGAACAAGGTCTTAAACCTCTCCCAGGTTATAGTCCCTTCACCCTCCCTCTGTTGATTTGCTTCCCACCAGTAGTTTGCTTCTCCCCTCATCATATATGTAGCGAACACTGTGAGACCCCAAATTTTATGAATAAAGATTTAAATTTCTCGAAATATTTTTTTTGAATATTATGGTGTGGATTTGATATAATGTTATAGTTGTGGGTAATATTTATAATTTTGCAAAGTATGCAAGTTGGTCGGGGAATATTCTTTTTGTCAGGGAATATCCGTACGACGGTACAATCATTGGTGGACCCCAAAACGAAAGTATTGTCGTATTTAGAAAATGACAGAATTATCTTTTTATAAAAATAACGGCGAAAGTTTTACTGTTAAACTGTTGAACTACCCGGTAGTAAAATTACAGTAATACGCGTGGTTGTATAGTAGAACACGGTATTGATTATTGATGCTTAAGTAAGAAGTCACTCAGTTATACTCAATTATTGCTACAGGAATTGCTGCATCATATCTCTCACAGTATTGATTCAATTATTGTCATAGTATCATCTGTATAATATGTTATATTATTTAATTAATAATTGAGACGACAACGTTATTCATATTATTATTTGCAATATTGACAATGTCTAGAAGTTCACATCGAGGAGAGGTTTGGTCACCTAATTGCGCGCCAATAAGGAGAAATCCTTATCAGAAAGCCCCCTCTTTCCTGGGAATGACCTGGTTGTTAAATATTGTGAATTATAATATTAATGATATTTAAATTCGTGTTGATTAAAGATGAAATTGATTGTTCCATTGTGTGGAAATTATTAGTGTTAGTGTAAATCGACATTTATTTCGATAATAATTGATGTCTGAAGGTTATATTGACCAATCGGGTAATTAACAGGATAAATAAGCAATTATTTGCTATTAATTCACATGATTATAACTATTTGTTCACATGTGTGTACTATTGATTCACATTCTTGTACTATTAGGGGAGTTGGTGCAAGATTGATAATACTTGCATGACTAAGTTAAAAATTGAGGTATAGATGGAGGTACTATACTGTAATTAATATTTTCACATGTCTAGAACTATTGATTCACATGATTTACTATAGGGGAGATGGTGCAAGTTTGATAATACTTGCCGGACTAAATTAAAAATGAAGAAAAAGAGGAAGGTATTATACTATAATATTTCGAGCCCCAAAACGTGCAATTATTGAAACTATATTTTCCTATAAATAGAAGCTCATTCTTCCTTCATTTCTCACCAATTCACTAAAGCTATAGAGAAATTATTATAGAGAGAAAGAAGAAGAGAAGTCTGCTACCTCACTATTCCAGTATCCAGTCTTCTTTTGAGGTAAGAGGTATTATTTCTTTCGTATTCATGAAGAGATCTTTTGTTATTCCATTCTTTATTATTATGTTGGAATAATGCATACATCGCAATCGCATACATGGTAAAATTCTTCATTATTTCATTATTTATTATTACATTGGAATATCCTAATCAATGCATGGGATTACGCTTAGACTGGTTCCATTCTTTATTATTCTGTTGGAATAACCTGTCTGTGCGGTCTATCGCATGCATGGTGAATTCTTTATTATTCCATTCTTTATTATTCTGTTGGAATATCCTGTCTATGCGGATTACGCTAGACCTGGTTCCATTCTTTATTATTCTGTTGGAATAACCTATATGTGTGGTCTATCGCATGCATTGTGAATTCTTCTGTTATTCCGTTGTTTATTATTCTGTTGGAATAGCCTGTCTGTGCGGATTACGCATGACCTGGTTCCATTCTTTATTAATCTATTGGAATAACATGTCTATGTGGATTATCACATGTATGGTGAATGATCCTTCGTATTCATTCCTTATTAAATTGTGGAAATGATCTGTCTACGTGGATTACCGCATGGCGGGTGAAAATCCATTTGCAGTTTCATATATTCTATGATACTCATTTGGTTAAAGTTTTGTCTTCTATACTCCATGAAATTAGTAGAATATCATGGATATTTGCGCTTCATCCAGTATCTTTTCATGAAAATATTCTTCTGAACATTCTTGAATTTTACTCCACAAAGCAGTTTCATGTTGACAATTTGGACGTAATTGATTTCAAGATAAATTAACTTATAAATCTTTAAAATTTTTTCCTGAACTTGTTTTATTGAATTATTATGTCATTGTCATCATCCTCATGCTTATATTGTGATGAAAGTCATCTTTGGCTTACGTGCATAGATGGACCTTGTATGATTATGACCAAGGATTATTCGGTATAATCATGATCTGTAATGTTATAAATGATGTGGTAAAAGTCCTCAGTAGCCTGTAGTGCTTTGATGGACAGTTTTTGGTATGATTATGACCAGGGATTATTCGGTATAGTCATGACCATTGATGATTTAATGAATATCCTTGGCCCATAGTGCAGGGATGACTCGATGATGTGGTTTATTTATTAAGCTGAGTCTCAGCGATAAAAATTGATGAAAACATTTTAAATCATAGAAGATAGTAGATATCATGCTCTACTTGACTCTTCTAATGGATTGCTTATTTCGCTGCAGTTAAACTTGATGTTTATTGTATTTTATCGGTTTAAATTGTTGAAGACTAATGATTAATTTATTCGCATTATCTTAGTCATAATATTTCTTCTTGGGCTAGTTGAGCTCACCCTTTCTTTCACTGTTCTCTTCAGGAAATGAGAACGTGGCAAATGACTAGTCGGGGAATGGACGGTCCAAATGATAGCATTAGTAGTCCTCACTATTCTGTTAAATAGTGTGACAATAAATGTAATGAGGACTCCATTGAGTGTGGATATTGTCTAGATGACAATATTCTTATTAAAACTCTTAGATTATGTTTTGTCGTATTTTACATAACTGTTGTATAATTAAGTTGTATTTGAATTTTGTACCATGTATTTGGTGACTCAAGATGGGTGATGTATACCTATTTTGGGGGCGTCACAGTTGGTATCAAAGCTTAGGATATGATCCCCGTCCGAGATGTGAGACAAGAACTAGGAGGGGAGAGACGGGGAATTCCTTCGCTAGTATGACCTACCTAAGTTTATTTGGTATTTAATTGGTCAGTCAGAGTATAGGGATAATATGTGATATGTTAATTAACCCTTGTTTTGTGGCAGTATTTGAAAATGGCATCCGAAAATGTTGAGATAAGCAATAAAGCACATGAGACCGTTGAGTCACCAACGATTAATGCCCAGGATAATGTGCAACAGGAAGACAATAATCCTCAGGTAAATAATAACACCGATCAGATGATGGACGATGAGATGTTCAGAGGCTTTATGCAATTCATGCAACATCAGTTGAGAGAGACTCCTGTTCAAAATATAGGTGGAAACAATGGCAAACCACGGTCAGTCACCGCTAAATAGTTCAAGGAGCTGGGACCACCGGAGTTTTTGGAAGAGCCAGAACCACTTATGGCGGAGACGTGGTTAAAGCAGATCACCAAGATATTTGATGTCTTGAGATTCTCCGAGGAGCAAAAGGTTCCCTTTGCCACCTTCATGTTGCGAGGAGAGGTGGATTACTGGTGGGAATCAAGAAAAAGCGTCACCGACCGCCAGATCAAGATGTCTTGGGAGAAGTTCCAAGAGTTGTTCAATGACAAGTACTTTCTCGAAAGTATTCGTCACATGAAGGAGGAGGAGTTTATCAAGTTAGAGTAAAACAATATGATCGTGTCGGAATACGAGGCTAAATTTGCGGAGTTATCCCTGTTTGTATCCCATTTGGTCAATAATGAGGAATGAATGACGTGAATATTTCTAAGAGGTTTGAAACCCGATATACGTCAATACCTCATTTCTCACAAACTTTGTTTATATTCGATGTTGTGAATAGGGCTCGCTTATTAAAGCGCCAGTAATGAGTCAAAGACAACCAAAAGGCAATGACCAACAACACGATAATAATCGTCTGCGGAATTAGTAACGACCATCTAACAATGATAACCATCGGGGGAAATTATCATGCCAAGAATGGTAACCACTTCGTGGTAATCATGGCCAAGATAATAGGAGTGGAAATTTTAAGAAGAGAAGATTCATCAACGATGGAAAGACAACAACACCAACACCCATTTTAAAGGAAGGAGAACGACCAACAATTGTATGCTTCAGATGCAGAGAGGAGGGACACATAAGTCCAAACATTCACAGCCTTCCAAGGTATATTTTAGTTATGGAAAAGATGGTCACATAGCTCGATTTTATCCTGTAGTGAAATCAAGTCCATCTGGGACGGTGGCACCAAAGGCGGATACGGATAAAACAAAGTCGGTGGTTTCAGGAAGAGCATTTTTCGTGATTTCTCAAAAAGCGAGTAACCCGAATGAAGTTAGCACGGGTTAGTTAATTATAAATTCTTGCAAAATCTATACCTTATTAGATACCAGTTCTACCCATTGTTTTATCTCTCTTGCTTGCGCTCAATGTTTAAATTTGACTCCAGAGAAATTAGATTTTGATTTATCTGTTGAAACTCCATTGGGAGAAACCTTCGTTACCTCCACTATTTATAAATCTTGTTTGATTCAAATCAACACTTTCACGTTACCTGTCGATCTTATCTCTTTGAAAATACTTGCCTTTAATGTAATTTTAGGAATCGATTGGTTAACTACTCATCATGCTTTTCGTAAGGTTGTTAGCTTTCATATTCTTAACCAACCTATCATGCGAATTCAAGCAACCAAACCACTAAAGTTAATCACTGTTATATCAATCCATAAATAAAGAGCCCCGATCCTTTCGTTGTTGACTTCCTTGTGTGGAATGCAATGAATTTAAGGCAGGACTTTATTCACGTAGAGGCGGCGTCGTGAATGACGATGGCAAGTTGATAGGTATCAATGTACTAGACTCATCTTGGAATGAATAGTAACCTCGTGAATAGTAACTCATGAATAGTAACCCCGATAATGAAAAAGTTCCAATTTGATAAAAACTTCAATAAGAAATAATATATCATTACGAAAAAATAATATCCCTGCTACTACACGTGCCATCAAGATATTAATATCTTTCGAATCAAGCATCTTTGATGATACAAATGATGAAAGATATTCTTCAGGAATCATTCATCTTACTCTCGCCGCTAATTAGGTCAGAACTCGATTTGCTTCAGTTAAGCTATTCAATAATTTTTTTTTCGGGCCACACGAAGTTCTTCGAAATCATCATTTAAGACAAGGCGTGGAAGAATTTCAATAAATAGCTTACCTGTTGAGAATATGAAAAATATTTTGACGAATCCAAAGGTGGTGTTCTTGAATCAAATATAAACGATGGGATGTGATGAAAGTTTCTCCCTAATCTGGAGTTTCCAACAAAGTCTAATTTCTCCGAGTCAAGTTACATAATTGTCTTAATAAAAATATCCTTACCTCAAAGAATCAAGATTTCTAAGGAAAGGCTCAAGTGATGTCAATGAAACTTAATAAGTCTTTGAATAAAACTCTCAAAGTATCTAAATACTCACAAAATACGCCAATAATATAGAGAGAGAAAGAGAGAAAACTTTGTTTCGGTGTGATTTTCAATTCTAACTTCTAAATTTCATTTATAGAAAATGTTAGCCCGTCAAGGCATTCGTACGACCACACAATAAAATGAATATCTTTAACACTTGATGGCTTTACCGCTACTATTTATTTCACCTCCACCACATTTGAAATAAAATTCAAGAAAGTTGGCTGAAGAATTTTTCTTCCACTCAACCAAGGGCCCCACTTTCAATTCTAGAATTTTCCACCAAAATCAATTATAACCCCTAATTTCTCGAATTCGTACACCTCTTAAAATTCATAACAAATCATTCAAGCATTTTAATCATTTCAAAATTTGTGGACATATACTCAACTTATGTATATAACATACCAGCTAAAATTACTAGGAGCCAACATCCAACGGCTTCATGGATCACTAAAGTCAAATTTTGTATTAAATACTAAACTTTGCAATCTCTGCTTCCATCGAATAACTGATGAAGATCCACGATACATTTATGCCGGATATTGCAGACTTTGAATCTAATGTTAGCCCGCTCTATTTATAACTTTCTATTAAAGTTGGCTCATCGTATGCCCATGCATTCTACCAAAATGGCTTTACTCGCTACTATTACCACCCAATTACATTTGAAATAAATTCAGCACATTTCTTCACCAACCACAAGTGGGGCCCACTTTCTAAATTTTCCACCAAAAATCAATTATAACCCTAATTTCTGCGTAGATAACTAATCGCATAATTCTTAAAATTCATAACAAATCATTCGTGCATATTTAATTATGCTCAAAATTTGTTGACATATACTCAAAATTATTATGTAACAATACCCAAAAATTAAAACCTCATTTATAATCCCGCATAATATATCTCAAAAACCCCGATTTAATTTTAATACCTCCAACTGCAAAATATCGAATAAAACACCTCAACAATAATTTCTTCATTTATAACCACATAAATAAATCCCATAAAATAATTATTGACATATAATGGAGATAATTCTTTGAGTATTATTGAAAATAATTAATATTCACAAATATAATAATACAAATATGAAACCGCAAAGAGGGGCTTCAATTTCTCCTTCTAAAAAAACCTCTCCTTGATGTAACTTTCTATACGCCAATAATGCTATCCTAATAATATTATTTAAATAATACGTATTGATCCGATAATGGAGATAATGTGCAAGACAATTTGACTCACAGTAAAATTATTGAGTAGTATGCCTTCTTACGTAAGGATCAATAATTCAACAATATCAGCAGTAATACCGCAGTGCATCAAGTAAACCACGCCAGACATCAGATTTTAACCATCGCATTCCAATGGCCTTAATCTGTAATAACTACGCCTGCTATTTTTAACCAACTTATATTTGCTGCTTTTCTTCATCCAATCGCTCACATGGCTCACACATGGTCGCTACCGTCCGCATTTAATATTCCCCGACAAAGACTAATATTCCATTTACCAAACGAATATTCCCCACAAAATGAATATTTTATAACCACTTGCTATTTTCAAATATTTATGATATTTAACCCTTAACTATCCACATTAAAAGCAAATATTTCGTGGTAGTCGACTATTTCAAAATAATAAATAAAGGAAATTCGTTTTATTTAACTATAAATGCGATGTTCTTAACAAAAAACCCATTTCAGATAACTTACAAATGATGAAGATAGAGTTAAAGACTCTAAGGACCCACGTGATGATGTCAAATAATACGAGTAGAATCGACGTTAATCGATAAAGTTAAAATCGCTCAAGCTACACACCCGAAGCTGATGAATGTGAAGAAGAAGGTTCAAGAGGGCGTTATTCTAGAAGTAAGAATCGATGAATAGAGGAAATCTCAACCCTCGATTTAATTGGCCCATTTGAAATTCTCGATCGAGTAGGAACTATGGCCTATAGACTCGTTTTACCGCCAAGTATGTCGCGTGTTCATAACATTTTTCACGTATCGATGTTACGTAAATATGTGGACGACCCGAACCACATTATTGAATTAGAACTAGACGAGATAGCAGAAGATTTAACGTATGAGGAGATACATGTTAAAATCTTGGATAATAAAGATCACATTCGACACTTAATGGTTATATCTCAAGAGTTAGAATTTGAAATAAAGTCAAGGTATCCTCACCTATTCGGCATACCAGGTACGTACATAAATTTCAAGGGTGAAATTTCATAAGGAGGGGAGATTGTGAGACCCCAAATTTTATGAATAAAGATTTAAATTTCTCGATTTTTTTTGAATATTATGGTGTGGATTTGATATAATGTTATAGTTGTGGGTAATATTTATAATTTTGCAAAGTATGCAAGTTGGTCGGGGAATATTCTTTTTGTCGGGGAATATCCGCATTTACTCAAGATAATCATCAGTGAACCCCATTAACGGAAGTATTGTCGATTTAGAAAACGCAGCGATTAACTTTTATAAAAATAACGCATTTAAAGTTTTACCGTTAAACCGTTGAACTACGGTAGTAAAAGTACAATGTACGTGTGGTTGCATAAGTAGCACACTGCATTGATTATTGATGCTTACGTAAGAAGTCACTTTCGGTTATACTCAATTATTGCTCACAAAATTGCTACATCATATCTCTCATATTATTGATTCAATTATTGTCACAATATCATCTGTATACTATATTATATTATTAAGTCAATAATTGAGACGACAAAGTTATTCATATTATTATTTGTAATATTGTCAATATCTAGAAGTTCCGTCAAGGAGAGGTTTGGTCACCTAATTGCGTGCTAATAAGGAGAAATCCTTATTGGAAAGCCACTTCTTTCCTGGGAACGATCTGGTTGTTAAATATTATGAATTATAATATTAATGATGAATAAGTTCGTGTTGATTAAAGAAGAAATTGATAGTTCCATTGTGTGGAAATTATTAGTGTTAGTGGAAATCGACATTTATTTCGATAATAATTGACGTCTGGAGGTTATACTGACCAATCAGGTAATTAACCAGATAAATGAGTAATTAATTGCTATTAATTCACATGATTATAACTATTTGTTCACATGTGTGTACTATTGATTCACATTCTTGTACTATTAGGGAGTTGGTGCAAGATTGATAATACTTGCATGACTAAGTTAAAAATTGAGGTATAGATGGAGGTACTATACTGTAATTCGTATTTTCACATGTCTGGAACTATTGATTCACATGATTTACTATTAGGTGAGATGGTGCAAGTTTCATAATACTTGCAGGACTAAATTCAAAATGAAGAAAAAGTGGAAGGTATTATATTATAATATTTCGAGCCCCAAAACGTGCAATTATCGAAACTATATTTTCCTATAAATAGAAGCTCATTCTTCCTTCATTTCTCACCAATTCACTAAAGCTATAGAGCAATTATTATAGAGAGAAATTATAGAGAGAAACAAGAAGAGAAGTTTACTACCTCACTATCCCAGTATCCAGCCTTCTTTTGAGGTAAGGGGTATTATTTCTTTCGTATTCATGTAGAGGGCTTTTGTTATTCCATTCTTTATTATTATGTTGGAATAACCTCTCTATGCGAAGTACCGTATACATGGTGAAATTCTTCTGTTATTCCATTCTTTATTATTCTGTTGGAATATCTTTTCTGTGCGGATTACGCTAGACCTGGTTCCATTCTTTATTATTCTTTTGGAATAACCTGTCTGTGTGGTCTATTGCATGCATGGTGAAGTCTTTGTTATTCTATTCTTTATTATTCTCGCTGAATATCCTCAGATATGCGGATTACACTAGACTGGTTCCATTCTTTATTATTACATTGGAATAACTTTTATGCTGTGTGGCTCATCGCATGCATGGTGAATTCTTCATTATTCAATTCTTTATTATTCATTGGAATATCCTCGTGCATGCGGATTACGCATGACCTGGTTCCATTCTTTATTAATCTGTTGGAATAACTTGTCTATGTGGATTATCACATGCATGGTGAATTATCCTTCGAATTCATTCCTTATTAAATTGTGGAAATGATCTGTCTACGTGGATTACCGCATGGCGGGTGAAAATCCATTTGCAGTTTCATATATTCTATGATACTCATTTGGTTATATTGTGATGAAAGTCATCTTTGGCTTACGTGCATAGATGGACTTGGTATGATTATGACCAAGGATTATTCAGTATAATCATGACCTGTAATGTTATAAATGATGTGGTAAAAGTCCTCGATGGCTCAGTAGTGCATTGATAGAGCGCTTTTTGGTATGATTATGACCAGGGATTATTCGGTATAGTCATGACCATTGATGATTTAATGAATATCCTTGGCTCGTAGTGCAGGGATGACTCGATGATGTGGTTTATTTATTAAGTTGAGTCTCAACGATAAAAATTGTTGAAAACATTTTAAATCATAGAAGATAGTAGATATCATGCTCTACTTGACTCTTCTAAATGGATTGCTTATTCCACTGTAGTTAAACTTGATGTCTATTGTATTTTATCAGTTTAACATTGTTGAAGACTAATGATAATTTATTCTGCATTATCTTAGCCATAATATTTCTTACTGGGCTTGTAACGCCCCGAAATCCGGTCTATCTTCACACCCGGATTCCGCGCGTCACTAGTACATCATTCATCCAACATACATCATTATATACTGAAATATAACAACATACACTCTCAAATCCCAGGTTCTAAAAACCTTATAGCTTTTCTCATTACAAATAATGATAATTACATTATTCTTTACATCTTGCACGAGTGACTTTTATCCGCCACCAAGGATACATAATCGTTCATTAAACTATTATATAGTTTAATTCTCATCTTTCTACATTACAAGTCTTCACTTGATCTTCTCGCTCATTCACATTCTGAATGGCACTTCATCTGGATACCGACAGCTTGATCTATACGGAATCCTTAAGTTCTTCTAACATCGTTCGCTGAAAATATTTTTCATTTAAAGCAAGTGTGAGCATTCAATTGCCCTGTAAGTCTTAACAGTTGAACAAACAAGTTTAAGAGTTTAACATTCCTTTGAAACTTTGATAACCGAACAAAGGTTATGAAGCAGCTTGAACAATAGGAATAATCTTGATTCCTATCATTTTAAAACATTAGTCACATTCACTTTAAAATACTTTCATTCTCTACTATCTTTCATACACATTACGTGTCTGCTAGAATCAATAGCACGCACTTAACAATAACGGTTCATGTATAAATGTAACATTCTCTTATTGAACAGCTTCAATCATGAAACAGCTTCATATCATAGAAACACCAAGTGTTCACATTGTGGCATAAGGCCTCATACGTTCTACCACCTTGTACAAATATCACACATTCAAGACATAGACGTAACTTCTCAAGTTCAACATCTGAGAAGTTTAAGAAACTAGCATTCATTTAAAATATGAATGAAGTTAGGAAACTTGCCTTACACACAGCTACAGCTTACGCTGAACTGCTCATTCCATTCCCTATAACACATAAGGAAATAACACATACACCAATTAGTCATATACTTGACTTACGTATTGGTTTACTTAACTTTACTTCTTAAGGTTCGCGTTCTTGCAATCTAAGTTTACGCGACCAACTTTCATTACCATTCTACGGCTTCATGACATACGGAGATGTCTTACTCAAAACGTTCATCATATTTGATGATTAACATTCTTATCTTCTTCTTATAACTCTTCTAGGACTCAGCACACATCGCTTCTCTGCTAGTAGTCCATATGGTACTCTGAGTGGTTTCCCACAAACAACCAACAAACAAGTTCCCGTCTCGTCTACACTGCCCACACAGTGAGTTAGATCGATTGCCGCCAGATATATACCTTCGCTCTCTCTGAAGGAACTGTTTAGCTCACTCCCCATATGTCAACCATCAAAGGTTACGATTGTACCACAACCTAACTTATCTTAACTTATACGAACTATTAAATATAATGTTCGTTAAGTTAATTTCTTATTCCTTATGGCTTTCTGACAATTAAATGTCATACCTCAGGATTCATTCTTATCCGACTCACATTCGGCTTTCATTAATCTTATTACCATTCGATACGGCTTTCTTGATACCATTCAGTATCTTACTTACTACTTTCATCAACGCCTAAGTCATATAACTAGGGTATACTTAGAACGCGTTAAGTCAACGCCAATACACGATTCACAAGGATTGTTTACATATATGCAACGCTCACGTTGCTGCCTCTTAATCTCTCATTCAACCTTTACTCAAGGTTTTAATCACTTTCGATCGTTATCCATCCCATGAACCCCATGTTTATTATTCTTTCTTAATGTCGAAGCCATACTGATCATTGTATGTTAAGACCGATCGTTCATTGCAACAACGTTGCATTCACAACGTCTATACGCTTTACATTCATCTCTCATTACCATGTCATAACATCAAAATGTTATACATTACTATCGTCCATCAACGTCTAAGGAATCACCATCATAGCAATCCCTCACGTTCAATTCATTGCACTACAGTCCCCGGTTATCGGTCCTGTAACCCGTAATTACATTCTTTTAATCTCGTTTAATCTTTCCGTTCAACCTTCATTAAAGGTTTAAAATACTTGATTAAGTGTTACATTAGTTGAACTACATGTTCGTATCTCTTTCTTGCACATCCCCGTAAATTAAGCGCTTAAAATCTCATTTACGGCATTGCTGTCAGACCAGCCAGCAACTACCACTCTCAAAGACTAAGACTCAAGCTGCAGCGTGAGTTAGCAGTGTCTAGCTCTCCGGCCTGGCACTGCAGCACCACCTTACAAGGCATGGTTGGCGCCGCGGCGCTAAGCCCTTCTTCTCAAATTTTTTTTCTAAGTGTTAACTTCATTTTGAGACGCTTACTTTCCGATCTCATAACTTCTTCGTTATAACTCGGAACGGGGTTGTTCCAAAGCCATTTTCTTACTTATCTTATGTACTTTGATTACGTATGGATAGAACTTTGTTTTGAATCCATTAACCTGTCATTCAATTGGATTAATCTTCACCCTTCGTTCATTTTAATATTTTTAACGTTCTTTGTTCGTTCGTCCGTAATTCGGTCATCCGAATTCGGAACTCATTCGTTCTTGAGTCTACGACTCACATTTTATACGTTCTCTTACATTCTTATGAAACCCTACACGTTCGGGTTCATTTACTAACTTTCAAATTCTCTATCTTCTTTTACGAAATTTTCGCCATAACTTCGTTATAGCTCAATTCTAATCCGTTCTTCAAGAACGTTTCCAACGTTCCTAACCAAGCAATAAGCATCTAAGTTATACACGATGGTTTTAAACTTGTCCATCAACAACAATTACACTACGATGGTTTTAAATTTGTCCATCAACAACGTTCTTCGCGTGTTCTTCACGTTCTTCGTGTTCTTCGTTCGTTCTTCATTTTTAATCGATATTTTGGATTACGATTTCACTTTTTCTTGGAATTTGATGTTATAGAACATCATTCCTTACTTATTTGACCTACTCATTCGGAAGATTCATTCGGATCGCTCAAAATCCTTACAAATCTTATACTTCCTTAAGAAATTTATAAACTAAATTTCTAATTCTTATTTCTTCATTTTCCCATGAATTCAACTGTATGAATTCATTATTAACATTATCTACTTCTTATCTTCATTAAGTTATGTATTCAACATATTAAACTTAAAGAAAATTAGAAGAAACTAGGATTCGGATTACCGTTCATCCTTAAATTCCTTCCGTCGGACAAAGTTTGCTCACGAGCCAACTTTTCCTCTTTCTTCTCCCTTTCATCTTCCATTCAAAATCTCTCTCAAATGATAGGATTTTCAAAATCCCATTCAAATGAGATTAAGCTTCCTATTTATAGATTTTCAAGGCTAGGGGCATTTTGGTCTTTTCACACCCTAACCTCCTTACTGTTCATTACTTAAGGACTAAGTTAACTTAGCCCTCAAGTTTGCTTAGCCCTTAAGTTTCATAGTTCCGTCTTTCGGGTTTTGTTCGACAGTTTTAAAAACTGCGATTCTCGGAATCCAAATATTTTTGGATATTTCGTCTTTCCTTTACCGATTAACTTTTACGTATTCTTCGGATTTCCAAAAAACTGAAAAAGACTTTTTGACGTTAAGCGTTTTCCTTCACGTTTTCCCCTAACGTAGCTAAACGAGTGAAAAGTACATAACAGTACTTTTCGTCATTTTTATTTTATCCGATTTACAGACGCTTTTTGAAAAACTTTTTATCGACTTACTTAACATTTCACGATATATTATCGTCAAATCTTTCGACGGAATGTCATTTCGACATACCAAACTCTCAGAAAGGCTTAGGTTATTCAAACCCTAACCCTTAGGTTTCGTCGGGCGAATAAAGCCTATTTCGTCTTTTTCCCCGAAAATATTTTGTTCCCGGAAAAATTTCATTTTCGTCTTAAAAATTCTTACTCGTTCAGTCTAGCTCGTAGCCAGAATCCTCCCGATTAATAATCATTCTAGGTTATAGAACAATTAATAAACACATAGCACAGAATAGTATTAATAAAAATTCATTTTATTAATAACTAATTCTTTAAATCTTAATTTTTGGACAATTCGGATTTCCGGGTTGTCACCGGGCTAGTTGAGCTCACCCTTTCTTTCACCGTTCTCTTCAGGAAATGAGAACGTAGCCGGGACTAGTCAGAGAATGGAGTGACGGTCCAGATGATAACATTAGTAGTCCTCACTATTCTGTTAAATAGTATGACAATAAATGTAATGTGGACTCCATTGAGTGTGGATATTGTCTAGATGACAATATTCTTATTAAAACTCTTAGATTATGTTTTGTCGTATTTTATACGATTGGGTGATGTATACCTATTTTGGGGGCGTCACAAACACGGTTTTCCGGTCTTCACCCACACGAGCAATGGCGAAGGCTTTCTCCATTTCCTTAATCCATGTTTGCGCTACGATAGGGTCGGTAGTACCCACGAATTTCGGAGGTCCTATGCTATTAAAGTCCTTGAAGTTTGAGACCGGAGCTACTTGGGGAATGGGTGGTACTGGTTCGTTTCTTCCCCTAAGAGCTTCCCCTAACAAATCTACAAGCCTCTGAATGGGATCTACTTGTCCTCTCTCATCATTAACTGACTCCTCCGGTGCAGTTAATCTACGTCTGGGCAGCATTTTTCTGCATCACAAAACTTCCATTTTTATTACCTAATTACATTGTTTAAACAATTCTCCATAAAAAGAAATAAGATTTCATAAAACATAAGATCATTTATATTCATATGCCAAATTGTTACATTACATGATTATCTCTAGCATACTTCTATAAATGACACAACCTATCCCCTAATATCACGAAAGATGGGGACATCCATCAACATACTACCCCTCTAATATAATTCAAAAGTTTGGGGTTTACATCTATCTCACATCTTACACAAAACACTGAGATTACAACAACAATTTATACATCACATAATAAAATATGACAATTACTAACTTCTAACACCTAGACTGAATCTATCATTCCACGCTCCACAGCGCTCCGGTACTCCCTCTGAGTAACGTGCACCACCATATCTTTGCTTATGGTGTGTTAGAATCATCTCATCCGCTCAAGTGTCAGGTAGTGATTTACCCCATCAATCAATCTTTCCATGGCCGTGCGCACAGCATAGCCCATCTGGTTCATCTTCCTCTTCTTACATCTCACCTCGTCCTCTAAATCACTAGGCCTATCATTGGCTTCTTCCCATTTTTCCTCAAAATGGATCCTATCCATCACCTCCATCTCTAACTGAGTTCGGAGAGCTCCCTTCTCCGTCCTTTCGTTTATCACTTTCTGCTCCATTTCTTCCAACTTCCCTGCCAGCTCTACATTCCTAGCCACCGCCCTGTGAAACAAAGCTCCCATCTGAATCCCTGCCTCCTTGCGATGAGCAATCTCCACCCCTAACTCTTGTATCACTAACTTTCTTTGGTGGTCCTCGTCCCTCAGTTTTTGGAACTCGGACTCTCTCTCTCTAGCCTCAGCTTCTAACTCCTCCACTCTTCATCCCAACTCCAGGATCCGCTCCTCATACTCTCCCAACATCTGATCCTCAAAAGTAGTCTTGTTGGAGTTCTCCATAGGCTCCTCCTCTGGATCAGATTCCTCGGGTAGGGGCTCCATCTCCTCCTCCTCGTCATCATCATCAATAAGGGTTAATGCTGATATGGGCTCCACTATCGATGGTGCCTCAAATACCACGTGTATGTCACACGGCTCTTCTTCTACTACTCGGCTAGGTCCTCTCATGTCAATCATCCTACAATCACCAATATAAGACAAGACAAACAACAACTTCATTAGAATGTTAAATAACATAAGTTCATTGTATAGAATGATGTAATATTCTATAACACACTAAGTCACTCTCTATGAGAACTCTTTATGAGTTTCATCCCTCTCTATCTTTTAAATTCTCCTAAGTTATAATCTAAGGACTCTCACTCCTAAGGTTTATAACTATAGCTTTGATATTAACTCATGGACGCCCCAAATTCGATACACTTATATCTCGAATTTGATTCGTCACGTGCTAATTCTAATATCATACTAAAATCATCAACAACATAAATAATAGAATAATTTACATTGATATAATATAAATATTCACGTCCCAAGGTACCGTAACCATTACTACAACAATCCAGTGATTAAACTTAGACGTAACTTAATCATCCTTAAATACATCATAATAAGCATAACAATAGTAATACTACTTCTACACTTAAAGGACTAAGCTATTTTGTAGCCTTGCCCTTTCCCTTGTCCTTTCCCGATGTACCGCCTTGCTCTTCCTTAATTGTAATGTTTTTAGGGAAGCAAGAATGAGCAACAAGTTTGCCCAGCAAGTAATATAACAAGAAGAATAAGCAGTTATAGCATTTGAATCTTCAAGGGTATAACAATAATTGATAGTTCAAGGATATCAAGAAATATCAAGAGTATTCAATAGGTGTCACTATAGACTGAAGGATATCAACAAAATTTCAGGATTTATTCATTTCGAGGTTCAATAAGAATGAACACTGAGCAGTCACTAAGGACTAACAACTCTTACTAGAATTAACAGTATTATATTGCAATCCAATATAAACGAGTACAACAGGTGATTAGGCTAAAGTACCCTACGTTATGCATAACATTTAATCATACTTATGTGCACACGTCGGTTCCCCGACAATATAAAATTTCCCCTTTTTAAGAGGGTTGTTCATCTCAGTAGATTTACAAGAGTCCACACCAAATCGATTGGTTTGGATAGCTTTCTTAATACATGATTATGGTCAAGCCAAATCAAAGGCTTAGACCATTTTTATAATGTATTTATGAACGATAAGTCCAATGCTCGTAACAATGTTAAGGAATACAAATGATTTCTGAATATTAATAGATGTTTGCTTGATATAAGTATGGCAACAATTCGGGTTATACAATATACAATGTAAAGATTTTATAAAACTTGCATTCAATATGAGAATCAAACGAAGTTTGAGAATTCGCACAAAATCCAAAGTTGTGTGAGTTAGGAGACTTGCCTTTAGCGTTGATTACCACTTATAGCGTAAAATCACCTCAATGGACTATGTTATCCTATTTATTTATGTATAAGTATTCATTAGACACACACACTTGATATACATATTAGCATACTTTCATCACATATATCTAAATTCATATAGACTACACACTCATAGATGCGTAACTCACATTGATTTATACCTTTAAAATCTTTAGTACCATATGCTCATCTTTTATTTATATTTGCAAAATATCCCTTACTTTACGTATTTTCAAGTTGTTTCACATATTAAAGAACCTTTAAGCTAGTTTTGACCCTTTATTAAAGTTACTCATACATTTCCATCTTTCACAGTTAAAAGAGTTCATTATATCAATCACTAGCCATAGTATTCATTACACCACATAATATTGCCAAACAACTTCTTTCTACACATGTTTGCATAGTTTATAAAATGTCTAACTAGATGCGTGAACATGTCGATTATCTCTAGAGGCATAAGCATCCTATCCTAATTGTTCAAAAGTTCACAATATAAGTCATAGAGTTTTCAACTCAATTGGTTTTCAAATATTAAGATGACATGCCTAACAATCTATATATGCAAGTTACGTTGAGTCCACATTTCATATGTATTTACAAGACTAACTAAGCTATAAACATATGCTCAATAGGTTAGATTCAAAAAGGCGTAATTTTTCGTCTTTTAACTGTTCTTTCCAAAAGGTTATAATTCAACTTTAAACCAACTAAAACATCTTGCAACTTTCATTGATACATGTTTAAGAAGTATATATGTTGTTGAATTTAAGTGAAATTAAGACTTCTTGAATCAAACAAATCAAATAAAGCAAAACAAAACAAAACAAACAAACTCACCATCAACTGAAGACCTCTCCCTTGTCAGGTGGCATTAACACTACAGGACCCCATTTGGGCTGCATGACTCTCTGCTAACATTCCCCTCCTCACGGGTGAGCCTCATATAAAACATGACCCCATAAGGTATTACTGGTCATTGTAAGCTTGGAAAATCTTTCCCCTGTTATGAACCTTATGAAAAATTTTAACCCAACAACCAACCAAACAACAATGTAATGATGTATAATTGATATAAACTTGCTATGAAACATCCCTAGCATGCTTCTAACACTTCCAAACATACAAACAATTAAATTCAAGGATCAATTCAAGATTTTTATCATTTTTCCAAAGTTTAACACATTTAGCGATTCTTTTCATTACGAATTCGTTACTTGACCAATTTACTTCGTTTAACTTTCATTGATTTCGCATTTAACCATATTAACAACATCTAGCTTCAAATTACACATTCTAGCATGCTTCAACCATAAACCTTTCAACTCAAAACAAGTATTATTGTACTTTTCTAAGAACTTTGCAAATACTTGAATGTAAGAACATATAGAGGAATATTACCTTTGGTGGAGTTGAATTGCTACTCTAGCTTCACTTTGCAGATTATATAAGCTCCACCCAATCACACTCACACACACTTGAAGTTTTTTAACAGAGAATTTAACAAAATGGTTGTGAATGTGAAGAGCTCCATTTATAGGAAAGCTTGTGACCAATCTAAGCTTTACTCAATGAATTAAACCATTGGAATGGAGAAGAAGCTGATGGTTATGAAGGATTTGGTAGAAGAGTACCATATAGGCCACTCCCCTTCTCATAATTTGCTAGCTTTGTGTTTGGTAAGGAGGGACTAGGCCAATGGCCTATTACGTGAAGAAGAAAAAGAGTGCCACTCAATTTGGGACACTACCAATACTCAGCATTTGCAAGCCATTACTTAACATACTTAGGTTTATTTTCCAATTGTCCAAACATAATGTACATACATATACACCCACTCATATAATACATAGAATTTATATAATCCATGTACTTTGGATTAATTCAA
Source organism: Panax quinquefolius (assembly GCA_020205615.1). NCBI lineage: Eukaryota > Viridiplantae > Streptophyta > Magnoliopsida > Apiales > Araliaceae > Panax > Panax quinquefolius. The sequence continues at coordinate 50,185,430 of CM035159.1, forward strand.
TTAATATTTACCCTAGATTAGGATATAATTTAGTTGGGTACAAATATTACTTATCATTCCAATTCTACATAGATTTTAAAATAATCGCTTATTATTAATTATTTATTTAATCCAAGTTATTTTCTCCCATAGGTCTAGAATACACATTTAAATACCCCTACACATAACATGGGGTCACATAAGACTCTTTTTCACATAACTTAATAAATTACATTAGTTAAGCTTACTTTTTTATCATATAGTTTTATATAATAATCCCATTGTCACACCTCATCTTATATTGAATGAAAAACCTTGTTATATAAAATTTCTTCTTACATGCTATTACTCATGATAATTAATGAATGACAATTATTCAATGACATTATTTATTTATTAATAGTACTAATTAATTTAATCCATTTCATCATTAATTAAATTAGTACTTTCTCATTTCACCACTTTGCCATACTAGGCATAATTCCACAAGTTTAAACTAAGCTTCTCATCACTCTTTCTACATTGCTTAATTATCACATACTTTGTCAATTAAATTAATTTCCACACCCATGCCAATACTATATATATTTATATTCAAATAAATATGCAAACAATCTTTATTCTCAATATTATGATTTATTAAAATTCACGGGCATTACAGCAGTCATATCTTTTGAGACAGATACAGCTACCCCCTCACATGCAATCCAACCCGTTCAGCTCAAAGGAATTGACAATATTTGAAAGTGGTTGTGCCAGAGCCAATTATCTTGCCATGAAGACCTCAATATCTTGTTGTCAGTCTACAGAAAGTTCCATGGAATTATGGAGGAGCTGAAGGATTCACATCTCATATGACTGCTGCAGTATCTGGGTGATGAAGCCTACCATCAAGTCAAAAGGGAAGATTCCCATGGAAAAGGTGGTAGAATTTCTCCGTACTATGGTCCACAATGAAGCCAATGTGTTTTTAAGCTTAAGAGAAGCTCCACATCAAATTTCTATACTGGACTTGGTTTTCTCGTCTGAAGATCACAGGAAGGTATTACTCAAGGTTTTGGAAGAAGCCCAACTGCCTAAGTCAATAGATGTTGAGAAATTCTAGCATCTGGTGGATCACATTTTTAACAACAATGTGATATCTTTTACTGATTACAATATACCTCCCAAAGGGACCGGTCATTACAAGCCGTTACACATTGCGGTTTTGTCCTCCGAATATATAGTGGGTGGAGTCTTGATAGATGGAGGATCATCTCTGAATATCTGTCCTTATGTTACTCTAGTGAAGATGAACATCAATCTCAATCGGATCCGAAGCAGCCATACAGTTATTAAACTTTCGACGGATCCCGACAAAACTCTGTCGGGGAGATTGAACTACCAGTGGAGATTGGTCCACATACATTCTGCATATCTTTCCACGTGCTCAAAAATAGATACAGGATATAACCTAATCTTGGGAAGACCATGGATTCATATGGCTGGGGCAGTCCCCTCCACCCTTCATCAGCAACTTAAATACATTATCAACAATAGCCTAGTCACTATCGACGCTGAGACGGAATGTCCTGAACAAGGTGACATACCACTCATCAGCTTTAATTCAGAAGTTGAGCAGGTCAGTTTTCATGCCTTGGAGGTGAGCAACACTCACTACCATCCTATTGGGGCGCCACCTCTCATACCCCAGATTTTTGTCGAAGTAATGTCGGCCACTCAAGAAATGATGTCATTGGGTTATCAACCTGGACAAGGGTTGGGCAAAGATAATCAGGGCATCAAGCGCCCCATTCAATGTCCCAGTCAAACAGGGATAGCAGGACTAGGCTATACTGCTATTTCTTGTTGCAGGAATCCTCATAAGCACAAACAGATTCCTTCAGCTTCAGCCATATGGCGATTATCTCCACCTACAGTTCTTGAGCTTGCACGGTCTCCGGTAAAGGTGACTGCCCATGTAATGGCTATGTTATTTCCTAAACCGATACCGGTAAATGGGAAAGAAGTCTTGGTTCCAAATCCCAAAGTGGAAGAAGAGGAACGGAGACGTAAACAAGACATCGTCAGAATGATGTCAAACGTACACATCATTGTCCATGATGATCATACAAATAGATACACCCCAGACGAAGATTGTCCAGACATTATGGTCATTATTCGGGAGAAGGAGGATGATGACAGCCCCTCCATCACTGCAGTCCATCAGGACTTCACCCTTGACAATTGGAGCCACACTCCTTTCATTGGTCGACAAGGGTAAAACGGGCAGAAACTCCTTCTGCCCTGTAGATAATCATAACTGCTTACTTTTCTGTACAATATTAGCAGTTGTTTTGTCAGTACATGCTAACACTTTGTATGTTTAAACAGTTTCATATATATTAAGTGAAAGCATATTTTGTTTCAGGACTCTGAATTTAGATGTGCCTATACTTGCTGATAAGGTGCCTTTTCTCCACAAGGATTGTAACTTTGATGAAAAGCTGGACTCAGACTTGATGGAAATACAAGAGGACATTGAGATACCTTAGGAGATCAAAGAATGGGTCGAAGATAAACCCAAACCCAACCTTGATCAAACCAATTCCTTCAATCTTGGAACCTTAGAAAGCCCTAAGCTAATCCAGATTGGTACAGACCTCACTCCAAACCAAAGGAATAATATGGTTACACTATTAACCCAATTCCAAGATGTGTTTGCATGGTCTCATAAAGACATGGTGGGTTTGTCCACCGATATTGTCATTCATCGCCTCCCCATCAAAGAGGGATTCTAGCCAGTCAAGCAGAAGCTCAGGCGATTAAAGCCTGAGTGGAGTTTAAAGGTTAAAGAAGAAATTTCGAAACAATTTCAAGCAGGCATCATCATGGTGTCAACATACCCTAAATGGCTATCAAACATAGTCCCCATGCCTAAACTAGGAGGGAAGGTGCGAGTTTGCGTTGATTACCGGGATCTGAATAAAGCTTTCCTTAAAGATAGCTTTCTAGTGCCATTTATCCACATTCTCATTGACAACACTGCTCAATACGGCATGTACTCCTTTGCTGATTGCTTCGCAGGGTACCATCAAATCATGGTTGCTGAAAAGGATCGTGAGAAAACTACCTTCATCACGCCTTTGGGAACCTTTTGCTATAGACGGTTATTGTTCAGCCTCATCAATGTCGGAGTTACCTACCAGCGAAGCCATAATGGCTCTTTTCCATGATTTAATGCACAAAGAGATAGAGATCTATGTGGATGACATCATTGTCAAGTCTCTGAAGGAGGAAGACCACCTAGACCATCTCAGAAAGCGCTTCAATAGGTTGCGTAAGTACAACTTGAAGTTAAATCCAGCCAAGTGCGCCTTTGGCATTAAATCAAGCAAGTTGCTAGGATTCCTAGTCAGCCACAAAGGGATTGAGCTGGATCCCACCAAAATCCAGGCCATTACAAAAATGTCCATTCCTCAGATAGAGAAGGAAATACGGGGATTTTTGGAAAGAATCAACTTCATTAGCAAGTTCATTTCTCAACTCACAGCAGCTTGTGAGCCCATTTTCAAGTTGTTAAGGAAGAACTCCTCCATAAAATGGAATGATGAGTGCCAAGAGGCCTTACTTACAATCAAAGAGCAGCTAGTCAAAGCTCCTATTTTGGTACCACCCAGGGATGATGTTCCCATGTTCATGTACCTGTCCATAAGTGATAATGCCATGGGCTGCATGCTGGGATAGAAAGACGATAGAGGCCAAGAGTGAGCTATCTACAACCTCAACAAAAGATTCAACAGCAGTGAACACAAGTACACTCTGATTAAGAAGACTTGTTGTGCTTTAGCACAGGCTTCCATAAGGTTACAACATTACCTCCATGGTTACACAACCCATCTCATATCCTGCGTGGATCCTCTCAAGTATGTGTTCAGTAAACCCATGCTGAACTGCCGACTGTCCAGATGGCAGTTGATCCTACAATAATTTGACATCGTTTACGTGACGCAGAAGTCCATTAAAGGTCAAGGAATTGCGGATCAACTGGCCATCGCACCTTCAGGGGACTTCAAACCCTTGGAAATATACTTCCCCGATGAAGGGGTAATGGCAATTCAGCAACACCATCAGTACGATGCACGGCAAACATGGAAGATGTATTTTGATGGAGCTATAAACATGGAAGGTTCTGGGGCTGGAACAGTCCTAGTATCTATCACGGGGGAGCAGCATCTCGTCGTCGTCAAATTGTAATTTGCCAACACCAACAACACAGCTGAGTATGAAGGTTGTATCATGGGGCTAAAACTTGCCCAATCAATGGGTATCAGATGGTTAACTGTCTTTGGAGATTTTGAGTTGGTAATCAGACAAACCACAGGAATCTATCACACCAAAGGTCTACATTTGCTGCCTTACCATCGGCAGGTTCTACAGTTGCCTTCGGAGTTTGAAGAAATATCCTTCCTCCACATTCCTTGGAATAGGAATGATTTTGCGGATGCGCTAGCAACCTTGGCCTCCTTGATCAACATACATGACAAAGACGACATGCTAACCCTCACATTTGCCCAACAAAAGGCTCCATCCTATGGGAATTACATTGGAGAAGTATCGGATGAGCTACCACCCATTTAACACCCTTGGTATCAGCATATCAAGTAGTACTTACAAGATGGATCTACACCCGCTGAAGCGAGCCTGACTGAAAGAAGGCAGATTCATTGACTGCCTATGAAATTCTACTTGAGCGGAGATGCACTCTACAAAAGAGATCTAGGATTAGGTCTCCTCAGATATCTTAACAAGGACCAAGCTCAGAGGCTCATGGGTGAGATCCATGGTGGAATCTATGGCCCACACATGAGTGGCCCTCTACTTGTGAAGAAAATCCTAAGGGCAGGGCATTACTGGTTCTCTCTTAAAGTTGACTATGATGATCACGTCAAGAGATGTTATTAGTGCCAAATTCATGGGAATGCTATCCACGCCCCTCCGCGAGAGCTCTACAATATGAGTTCACCCTGACCCTTCTCAATGTGTGGAATGGACGTGATCGGGCCCATCAAGCCTAAAGCCAGTAATGGGCATTGGTTTATATTCACCATGATCGACTACTTCACCAAGTGGCTAGAAGCAGCCTCCTTCCCTAGGGTTACCAAAGAAGTCATCATTACTTTCATCAGAAACAATGTCATTTGTCGATATGGACAACCAGAGGTAATTGTGTCAGACTGAAATTTAACTAGGCACACTTAGAAAGGGGGGGGGGGTTGAATAAGTGTACGAACAAACTATGCCCAATTTTTGTTTAGCTAAAAATTATTTTGAATATTCAATGTAGCAAGTTAGATTCTATATCTTTATAAATAGAAATGTTAAGATATTGAATTTAATTTATATCACACTTTCCACACTGATTAAATATGAAACTTAACCTTTTTCAGAGTATGATTATGAGAAAATAATTTAATAATTGGGTTGATAATATTTGTGGATATTGAATGCAGGCAGCTGGATAGTTAATAGATTAGTGTATCACAAAAATGTAATCACATAAACACCGGAATTTTTTACTTGGTTCAACTACCACCCTCTATAATAGTAGTCTAGTCCACGTCCAATACCAACTAGTATTGGAGACTCTTTTATTGAAATTTTTCCAATTACAATACAAGTTCCAACAACTTGAGCACCTTTGCTCCTTGTGCACCTATGCACCCTCAAGCACCTAAGCTTTCACACTTGATTGTAATAATACACTAATTTAAATCAAATAAAAATTTAGAGAAGATTAATTGATAAGAGTAAATATAAGATACATAATAGAGGTCTAATGATCAAGCAATATATTACTCACCAATGCAAGGCTCTAGTATGTAATGATATGCAATAGTGTTATTACCAGAGTAATTCCAACAAGATCCCCTCAGCAGTAGCTTTGTTAATAACAATCAATAGTAATTGGAAGAATCAAAGTTTAGCAGTATATATGTTATTAGTTTCTGCATGTAATTCTTACTTTTCTTTTCGTTAGATACACTTCTTTTATAGCCAACTTATCAGAAGTTACTGTTGCTAATTTGCTAATTCGTAAGATGACCATTTTGGGACACAGTTCATAAATCACGTAATCTTAGAATAACACCCATATATATTTCCAATGATCAAGACTCTTTTCCAGTTGTATACTAGTGTAGGACTCTGTTATGATCAGTATACAACATAGTGAGTAGAGAGATGATGAGTACTCACCACGTGGGAACATATCTCCTAGAGTTTATTCCATCTATTCATATGTTGATTTGCTATATGTCAATTCCCGGATTAAAGGTCATGTAATCAATCTCTATCTTACGCAGTCTTTAAAGATAACACGTCTAAAAAGATTACCATATCAATTCGTCAATCACGTGGATCAAAGAGACTCATACCTTACTGCATGATTCATGGTATATGTTTAATAAGTTACCTTATTTTATTGATAGAAAATAGTTTCCTTGATTCACACAGTACCAAGTGATTACGAAAGTCAGTATCTTAGTTACCTAAATGAATCTTTCTAATTTATTTCCATATGTGACTTACATAAGTTTGGCCGGTAGAAATACCAAATATATTTGCATGGCTAATTGGGTTGATTTCTTCCCTTGATACATGGTGCATGATTTATGGTGTTTATTTAATCAACTATTCTTACCATGTTACCATATTTGGTTTTACCAGAGATGTATTCCTTAATTCATGAAATACGAACGAAACCACTAATTATTCCATATGCTCATAAATTTATTTAATGATATTAGAATATGCTCATATATGTATATATGAAATGCACATGCCCTAAAGCCTTGTATTGGAAAGTAATAGATGCTAAGATCTTACATATCTTTCCTAGGACTCAATCCGCCTTTCATGCTTCAAAGTTCTCATCTTTGTATTTTCCACCTTGATGTTCTTGAAATTTCATAGAGCATAATTAGAGGAATAATATGGTAATCATCAAAACATTTAGAGAGGCATATGACATAAGTCAACACAGACAATACTAAGAGCCTCAACAACAAAATGATGGAGGAGTTATACAGTAAATTCCACATCAAACATCTCAACTCTGTCATTTACCGTCCAAAGATAAATGGTGCTGTTGATGCGGCTAACAAAAATATCAAGAAGATCATGAAAAAGATGTCTGCCAACCACAAAGGATGGCCTGACTTATTGCCTCTTACTCTGTTAGCCTATAGAACATCAATGTGAACTTCCACTGGGGTAACCCCCTACGCATTAACCTATGGGATAGAAGCAGTGTTCCTCATAGAAGTGGAAATGGAATCCCTCAGAGTGTTGATAGACGCTCAGCTGGATGAAGACCAATGGGTACAAGATAGGTATCATCAATTGTCTCTAATAGATGAAAGGCGTGCCGCTGCTATCTTCCATAGTCAGTTATATGAATAAAGGATCGCCAGGTCCTACAACAGAAAAGTCTGACTACGGCAGTTAAAACAACATGACTTGGTTTTGAAGAAGATCATTGACAACCAAGATCAGTCCAAGGGAAAATTCGCCCCTAACTGGGAAGGCCCGTTTATTGTCAAGGAGGTATTGACAGGAGGTGCTCTCAGATTACAGGAAATGAACGGCGATGAATTTCCACAGCTTATCAACTCGGACACCGTGAAACGGTACTATGTCTGAGGTAGCCATCAAGCAAACATCCCGGTTTTGGATCATCAGATCCCCAGTTATTTCAGGTTTTTTAACCCTTCACTATATACAACTTCTCTTCACACTCATCTACCCCATTAGGGACAAACACATTTTTTAACCAGCAGCCTGGTTTCGATCGCCAGATCCTTTTCTCTCCATTTGGTTTTGAACCCTTACTCAACTTCAGTTATCCCACCAAGGATTGAACCTTTCACACCCATAGTTTTACCCCACTAGGGATAAGACTTTTCACACCTGCAGTTTATCCTGTATATGGGATTAAGCTTTCTCACCCGCAGTTTGTCCTGAACATGGGATCAAACTTTTCATTGGCTGCAAATCGTCCTGAACATGGGGCGAACTAAGCTGACCTGATCTCCTTGATACATAGGAGTATGTAGGCAACCATTTTATATGGCCCGGTCGTAATAAAACAAAAACAACAAAAACATTTCTACACCCTTCTCATTACAAAAACAAAAACAACAAAAACATGTCTACACCCTTCTCATTATAAAAACAAAAACAACAAAAATATTCCTACACCCTTTTTTCCACATACAGCGTTGAACCTCTTACACCAGGTTCAAACTACACAGACCTGATCTCCTCTTCAACAGGAGTACGTAGGCAGCCATTCGTGGTTCGTTCTTACCCCCTACCAAAACACAAACACTTGTCAATGGTACTGGGATCAACCTTCAATTCGCTACATTTCATCGGCTTCAGACCAAAGGGATGGAACTACCCGACCTCCCCATGTAAATAGGAGATTTGACGACCATCTAAGCTGCAGTTGTGCCTCAAAGAGAAACATTCAATCCATAAGAGTTGGAAAAAACTGGGCTCCTCTTGATAGGAGTACTGGCGACCATCTATGGTGCGGTCAACCTCAGAGAGGAAAGCCACATTCCTCTCCACATCTACATACAGAAACCAATCCCAAGACACCAAAGATGGTAGGGAGTACACACAGATCAACGATCCATTCTGAAATATCCAAAGACAACTCAATGTCCATCCATCAAGGAGGAATTCAGAAGATATCAAGATCACAAGACCTGAATTAACAGGTAAATATCAAGCAAGCAACAAGGCATAACTAAAAGGGAAGTGATCAAAAATATATTTCCCTGCTATATATAATGTTGTTTGATATATACAATATGAATTGTATATGACAAAATGGCTAAGCTAGTCTGTGCAGGAAAATACAAGCCCATCTACAAATCATTGTATATGCGAGCTATCAAGCCCAACATGGCATCCCTCTTAGAAGAAGGAGGTAACGTTGTGGTCTCCTGTACAAGGGTATCCACATGAGCTAACAGATCTACGGCCAACTGCATGGTGATGCGGTGCTCATCAATGTATGTGTTCATCTCTGCAATCATGCCACTCGTAAGGGATCTCACTGTGGTACTATCTGTAACGGCTATATCCCGGGCAGATATGGCACTATCCCTCTCAACTATCACTACATCTCTGGTTGATCTAGCCTCATCCCGCTCAATAACAGCGGTATCTCTATGAGTTAATGCATCATCTCTCTTTAACTGAGTTGCGTCTCTCCCATCAAGAGCTGTCAACATCAAGGCTCTAGCCTGATCTCTCTTGAAGGCCATCAGATGAAGACTCTGCTTGAAATACTGTGCTAAATGTTGGATCACAACAGTGCTAGTATTAGGAGAATCTAAAAGAGTTGTTGGTGACCTAATAAATGGCTCCTCCTTGGTGTGGGAATCAACGTCTTCCATGGGCTCTCCACCATCTGAATCAATACCCGACACTGTGGATACTACCGCAGCCAATGAAGTCTCTATCTCCATCCACGCAGAATACTCTGGCGAATAGCCCAGATGGTTAATAGAAAAATTAGCTATCTCACGCTAATCCCAATATGCATACACCCGGGATCAGTCCTCTACTGATAGATGGCGGGAAGCTAAACGCTGACCTAATGCCCCATCAAAAGGATGGAAGTCCTGGAACTGGTCAAACTGTGACATCACGGCCAGGGGGTGGTAGGTAGTCATGCCCCTTAAACCAGCCAGAGGGAGATAATCCATGCCCGGAGCATGAGTAATGAAGCTATAGGGTGAACTGAGCCCTGTACACGGCAGGATGCCAAACGGATATCTGATCCCCACCAGGAATACCGACCAAGACATAGCGTCTGTACACTCCGATGGCTGAAAGGAGTAAGACATAGATATCATGGGTAAAGCAGTACCCGTGTCGGCGAAAAGTACCAATGGGTCTCAAGTGTGACATAAACCACACGTACAACATGACTGAACTACCTGTAAATACCCCTGTAGGGTAAGTGCTGCAAAACGTGGCCAACCTCAACGTCTCTGCCACAATCATCGGAATGATGGTATGACCCTCCCTTAGAGCTCTCACTGTCATGATAACACTGATGTCCAACTCATCCATATACCTTAGCATGTACACATACGCCACTATACACATCATGAATACTTCCACTCTGGCCAAATGCCAACGATCCTCTGGTGTGGTGAAATCCCCAAAATGTTATGCGTAGCTGTCCGATGAGCCAAACATATCTATCAGGAAACGCTGGGATAATACACTGACCGGATGTAATCTCATCCTCTACTACTCTATGCCGTAACCTGGTGAGGGTCATGAACTACAGGCGCATATCTCCGACAGCCATATGAGCGCAAGGTCTGTCTAAGGGCAAAGCCATCAACCGCTCGCACTCCTCCAATGTAGGAGTCAACTCTTGGGTATTAAACTGGAAAATCTATCTCTCTGGTATCCAATGCTCCAGCATACCCTCCACAAAGCCTGCGGAAACCTAAAACATCAAGAGGGTTATAGAATGCTGTAATAGCTGATCTATAGTCACCCTATCTGTAGGTGACATACTATCATACCAAGACCTCAAACGGGAGGCTATCAACACTGGTAGGGTGTGATCTATGCGACTGACTGTCAAAGAAGACATCTGTGTAGGCCAGATAGTATCAAGACCATCCAGGTTAATGTCAATATCTCCTACGACATACATACATATGCATAACATGATAAATGCATGACAGATAATAGATGGCAATATGATGTAGGGAATGGAAAATAGTATATACATTCCTAAGTACATCATCATCTACATACATCATCTCTGTACAGCTAAAAATACAGGGATATGGGGCACAAACGCCCTACTATTAACAGAGGCCTATCAAAAGATATAGCGATAATGGGGCACATCCACCCCAATATCTAATAGAGGCCTATCAAAAGAGATAACTAGAATACACATCAAAAGAAGGAATTGGTGTCAATATCTACATCATCAATCCTATCCACCTGATATAACTCCTTCTGAGTCATTGGATCTCTATCAATAGGGATGTCAGGCCTATACAAGGGAGGATCTGCATCGGCAAAGCCATATGGGTCACCTGAGGGGCCAGCACCTAAGCTGGAAGGATTAAAAGTATCTGCCTCTAAAGGATCTCTACCCAAATGTTAGATGAAGAAATGTGCCCAGTCCAACTACTAGGTCAAACGATCAATCTGTGTTAAATGAGTCGGATCTCAGACACAGGTTAGCCAATCCATCATCATCATGGATCCAAGAATCATATCCCCCATAAACTGAGTAGCGCGGGTCTGGGCTCCAATAGTACGAGGGGACCACTAGTGATGGAACGTATCCTGAGTATGTGAACCCTCTGATAAAGTATATCCATCCATACCCATCAATGGGATGTCATCGGCGGGTGACTGCAACACAGGCCAATAAGGCTTGGCAAGAGGCAAGATCGGTACATGAATCTCTCCTGTGGTGCTCCTAATAGCACGCTCTCTTAAATAAAGCTCCCATCCTCCATCTGTGAAGAGAGGAATCTTACGGGTGGATATCACGTGCTCAACACCAATCGAGAATCCATCCTCAAATCCAATGGTCAAATGTTCCCCAGAATAGGGAACCCAAGTGATGACATTAGATGTAAATAACTCCAACTGTAGTCGACATTGAGTGATGCCATCGCCGTCCTTGTGGATAGGTATCTAAACCTAACACACTCACAAGACGCAAACATGGAAGCCTCTCATAGGCACAAAATTGTCAACACAAAGGCAAAACATCTATAGTCAGTGAACACTCTTAAACGTGTACATGGGAAATCAAAAGAGAAATACTCACCAGCAAAAATGGGTAAAATCCTAGCCACGCCTTGGTCAAGCCCTGTGAACGCATGCGCATTCCCCTGAGGAAATAGGCAAAGGTGTAGGAACCCCAATCATACTCTCCAATACGGTCCACCTCCCGCGTGACGCTGATCAAAGCGAATGACACCGTAGAAGAGTCATCTGCTATGAAACAACCCCTGATGATAACCAGGAACAATCACCGAATAATGCGATCCCTGACTCTTACATCAGCAGGCATGGGCTCCCTCAATAGCCCACTCATAGCATCTATGCTCAAAGGACCCGAACGGACGGTCATGCCCTTGAGCGCCTCAGCCGGAACTCCTAGCAAGGATCTGGTGAAACCAGCGCTCATACAATGCCCTGAGGTAACCCCAGGGACAACGACGGGGTAGAATGGAAAAGAAATCCCCCAAAGCCCCAATCATGCACTATACCTCGATAATCTGGATGTAGAGCCTGATACAGGGAGTGTATGCTAAACTAGTTCCCTCGAGGCTGTGTAAATCTGGGAAACTACATCACATGCAAATCAATGTCAAAATCCTTGCTCCTCCTCAATAGGAAAAAGGAAGATCAAATCCAGCTTTTACCTCATTTTCATGTAAGTAAACTGAGGGGGGGACTCAAATCACCCAGAAGATCTGGAATAGCCACTTGAATGCCTGAGAAATCCCTATGGGGAATATAAGTAGTATGAGCTAAAGCCGCTACCCGTACATCCTCATCCTCGTCCTCGACATCTGGCACATCAACCCGGACAGGACGTATCACCGCCTCCGCCAGATGACGAGGCTGTCTAACAGAACGGGGTCAAGGCACTTCGAAAGCCCTCCTCTGCACACCTGAAGTGGTCCTACAAGAACTACTCGGCTGATCCGGATCCATGATATCTGGACAACAAGTCTCCAAATCACCTCAGAAAAGGTGTGGTATTTTCTAACCTGGAGCTTTTCAAAATATATTTTATGACTACATGCATGCATGCATTATTTTAACATGCGTCTACAGTAGAGTTAAAAATGCATGACTACCCAATGCCTACATTTTGGAAAACATTTGCCATAGTTTCCTCTATAAATAGGATTATACACATGCACATAGGCATGACTAGGTGGCCATTCAGTAGCACACCTACCCACAGCCATATACATCCTATAATGCATTAAAAAGTCAAAGTCATCAATCCATAAGGGTAGCCTAATTACCATGATTACTTTGCATTATCACCTTTGCTCATTTGTCCTCAAATAGGATAAGAAATAGAAGAAAAAAGGTGTCAATTTGACTATTTCAAAAGTCAAATTTTTTCACATCATTATGTTTAGCATAGTTTTATACTAACATTTACTATGTTAAACATTTTTTTTTCAAAACATAAGCATGCATATTCACTACTATGTGTTAAGACGCATTTCATATAAAAAGTCATTTTCCAACGGATAAAAACTGGAAAAAAAGGCATGCATACGTTACCAGGACAGTGTAGAACACTTGTACGGTGACAGAATTTGTAAAAAGACGCCCGAACTTAGTAGATCTAAAGAAGAGCTCTTAGATTTCCTTCACGGCGTAACTTGAAAATGACTTGTGAAAGCAACCAGTCCATTTAATGACATCCATGGTCGGCCTGAGGTCCACCATGGCTACAACAGTGTACCCTCGACTCCCCCAAGGTGGGGCCCACCCTCCGGCTCCTCGGTTCGATTCGAGTTACAAAGGAGTTCTCACAAGCTGAAAAGGTCAAATCAGGGATAAAAATGCTACGCGATTGAGTAGAATAGCCTGAAATCCTGGTTTTCCTGGGCCAAACTATGGCTTTCATATCATGCATTGGTATTCACTCAAATATAGGGTATACTATACCAATAATCTCAGCAGTTGCAAATCACATTCGGCAATACCTCACAAAGGTCCAATGTCGTCAGTCTGGGGTCGTAATTCCCAAAGTACACATCCCCAGCGGGGGCATCACGCATTCTAAAGAACACATCCCCGATGGTGGCATCACGCATACTCAAGTTCACGTCCTCGACGGGGGTATCACATGTTTTCATCTGCAAAATACAAGTCCCCGGTGGGGGTATCACGCATTTGCATCTGTTGATGCACATGTCAACGAAGGTCAAGCAACCTTGACATCACTTCAGCCATTGGCAAGTAAACCCAACGAAGTATCAGAAGTCATCCGATGATTTCAGCCGTTGATGCACACATTAGCGAGATCAAGCAGATTCCCCGGCGGCGGGTATCATGCATGTTCATCTGTCCAAATACAGATTCCCCGGTGGGGATATCACGCATTTTCATCTGTCCAAATACAGATCCCCGGCGGGGGTATCACGTGGTTCATCCGTTGATGCACATGTTAACGAAGGTCAAACAACCTTGACGTTATTTCAACTGATGGCAGTTAAACCCATCGAAGCGTCGGAAGCCATCCGATGATTTTATCAGTTGATGCACACGTCAATAAAGGTCAAGCAGCCTTGGCATTTATCCCCAGTAGGGATTTCATCCGTTAATGTACATTTTAGCGAGGGTCAGGCAATCCTGACAACACAAACTGTTGGCAATAACTCCAATAGAGCATCCTCATCGGGGAGGACCGATGATGTAATATGTTATACACATCCTCAATAGACTAAATGCATCCCCACAGAGTCTCTTGTACATGAGAGATACGTCTGTTCCCGGTAGAAGTCAAGGGGAGTTGGCAATTATCCCACCATGTTGGAGAATAATCCAACAAACCACATGCATTTGCATCATGTTGTTGTACATTGCATCATGATTATCTTGTTATATTTCAAGTGTGTAGTATTCTTTATCCTATCCATGCCATTGTATTTCATGAATATGATAAAGAGGGGCATCTGTAGACACTCGAAATTTTTTGCATACATGTTACTAACATTGCAGGAGGGTAGAATCGTCTTTCAGAGATAACCCTAGAAGACAACTCAGTTCAATCTCGGAGATAACCCTAGGATATTCAGTATTACCATCTTGGAGATAACCCCGAGACATCCAACTCAGACCCATAAATACCACCGGAAGTTTCAACCTCAACCCCAGAAACAACACCGGGGGTTTCAGTTTTAACCTCAGAGATAACCCCAAGGAATGCAGTTCAAATACCGGAAATCACACCGGAGAAGACCATCTCATCTCAGAGATAACCCCGAGATATTCAGTCTCAGCCCCGAAAACAACACCGGGAAAGACAGTGTCAACCTCGAAGATAACCCCAAGGCATACAGTTGCAGTTCCGGAGATAACCCCGAAAATGCTTGTTTCAAACCTATGAAAATAGCTTCAAACACTCGACAAAAACCCCGAGGCACTCATTCCCCAAGCCCGGAGATAACCCCGGGAAGTCAGGCACATCTCAGAAACAACACTGAGGACGGTCAACACCTGCAGCAGTCCAATCACAGAGATAACCCTGAGCAATGACTGCTAAAATAGCTCAAACCGGAGATAACTCCGGTGAAGGGCATGATCGTCATTTTGCCATCCTAAACCCACATCACGTCATCTCAACAACAATATACATACATTCTATATAGCAATGTCTTATAAGAACCAAAGAGTGCCAATCCTGAGTGACTACTGCATAGGATAGCACACCGAATAAAATTTAAAACTTGAAGACTTAGGGCATGGTCCCATCTTCCTGACTTCGTACAACCACTAATCCCATGTCATTATGTAGCTCTCGACAACAGCATGTCGTATAAGGTTTTATACACCTCGATCGGATGCCCGGATTGAAGTTCTGAAAGTTCGAGCTGACATCACGTTGCACGCGTGCAGGTACTTTGAGACGGCGGGACCTGCTGAACCCGGGGCACCCCGGGCAGCCGCAGGTTCATCTATGGCTGCCGTAGGTACACTTTCGGCTCCCCCCTCTATAAATAGTGGGCTTGGGGCAGCCATTTTGCAAAGAGAAAAGGCGAGGAAGCCCTGTCTAATTTGCTCTGTACACACTATAAACTGAGTGCTTTCTCATTTTAAACACTTGTGAGCTTATATATTGCTATATTTTTACCAGCGGGAGCCGAGTGTTCATCCATTTCAAGTCATTGAAGTCTTCTTTGGCAGTCCACTATAAGCCTTCATACACACTTTAAAGCCTTTCTCTTCATCTTTGCACACACAGTTCTTCACATTGAGAGTCGTGTTGTGTGTGTATGCCTTACTTCAATCATGACTTTTATTTCTTTATATATATATATATATATATATATATATATATATATATTATGTATTTATATATATGGACTAACATTATCGAGTTATGCCCCGATTGAGCTTGGATTTTACATCCGGAGCATTTATTTGCTTTTATATACATATATATATATATATATATATATATATATATAGCGACAAATCATCAAAATGATAAACCGAGCCGGATCGATATATATCCTCTGCAGCTATTTTATATTTATATATATATATATATATATATATATATATATATATATATTTACTTCATTTCGCTCTGGCCTTTACTTCGCCTTTTACTTTCTTTATATTTCATCCCGCCTGGAGTTTGCTTCGTGGCGTTGATCGTCTTTACGGCTTTATTTACATTTCTGATCCCCCATGGAGGTGCTTCATGGTGGTTGATCATGTCTCTATATATATATTTACCGCTTTTATATATTTACATTTTTGATTCCCTATGGAGGTGCTTCATGGTGGTTGATCTTGTCTGATATATATATATATATATATTTACAGCCTTTATATATATAAATATTTACAGCTTTCATATAAATTACTACATCATGTGAGCCTAGAAATCATGTGATCACATATTCAGTCTATTGAATCTAGATTTGGTTCATGTGATGGACATTTTCAGTTGTACACGGCTTGTAAATTATTCGATACTGCTATGTATATTATTTTCTCAAAGATGCTTCGAATCTTAAAAATAAAAGAAATCCAGCCGAACATTTAATAAAATGGAAGTATTAAAAGGTCTCAATTACTATTGAGCATAAGGGTTTGAAAAATCTCTTTTACAAAACATCACTGATATATCTTGTTTAAAACTGAATTTTTACATAAATTCAAACCCTGTGCATATAGGTGCAAACGAGGCCTCACACTACTTCCAAATAACAGCACATTGACCCACACACATACACATTCACATAACAGTTTCTTGAAAAGTGGTGGTCACCGTGGTAACACGGATGTCGGGGGGTGCCTAACACCTTCCCTCCGCATAATCAAGCCCCCGGACCCTAATGAATCTCGGCTTCACATACTCGTTTAGCAGTGTCACATCACTGGGTCAATGTACAAACCTTTTCTCGGTTGTGTTGGTACAACCATTTAAAAAACCAATTGACGACTCTTACAGTCGAATCGTCGACATATACATGTCAGACCTTTTCACAACTTATTTTTTCAAACAAATCTCACCTAACATGAGAACACCAAAAGAAAAGAATAAAAAAGGACAACTAAAAATCCCAACGTCGACAAAGATCTTCTGAATTAGCAAGTATATAACTTTAAGCTTGATTTAAATATGCTTCTAAAATAAGCAGATATATAACTTTTGTTCAGATTTATAAAGATTTAATTTTTTTTATAAATAAAGAATTTGTTTCTATGGAAAAACATATATGACTTTAATTTTATCTATAAAAGTTTAAATAATTTTTAAAGTTATGCTTCTTGTTAAGCAAATAAATTCACAGAAATTTATGAAACAAGTATTTTGATGAATGAGTAATTTTAATTTCAACTACTTGCAATGTATGATATCAAGTTTAATGAATTAAATAGTTAAATGATACTTGATATAATAAATAAATTTGTTAAACTCAAAAATATATATAATAATATATTTTATCTATCCTGTGAATATTAAATAAGGTCACTTGGAATTTCTAAGCACTCATTCGGCTGATTCCTTCACTTAAGAAGAATATCTTTGATTCAGTCTCAATTAGTCAACAAATGACCGAATTTCACTATGTAATATTTATATAAATATTTTTGATAGATCACTTAGAACGTTGTTACCACTCGTTCAGTTAATTCCCTCACTTAAGAGAAATATCTCTGCAATAGCGTTGATGTCTAAGTAACGATCTATTTTACGGTATTTATATAAATAAATTATATCTATAAAGAGCCAAGTGAAATTTCTAAGCACTCGTTCGGCTGATTCCTTCACTTAAAAATAATATCTCCAATTCAGTCTCGATTAGTCAACATATGATTTCTTATTGATATATATATATATATATATATATATATATATATATAAATGTGTACAATAATTTATATTTATATATCTATTATAAGAAAATGTGAGATAATAACTATAAAACAATTTAAGAACTTGTCTCAAATACTTTGATCAATTTTTCCCTTTTTCAAGAATTCTAAATTTTTTGACCAATTTTTTTCTTCTTCAAGAATTCTGAACTTATAGTAGAAGAGAACTAAAACTTTTTAGAAAGAGATTATATAGGTAAGGTTTTTGGCCGATATCATTTTTGAAATTAATTTTGAAATCAATTGTTCGGATGAGTTACTTTGAAAATGGAAGGTTAAGATGAAATATGATTCACACGGATACAATCTGACAACCTTTATTAAATTAATCCATGCAAGTTTTCAATTCAAATAAGCACATGGCTTATTTATTTCAAATGCCCAACAAATGTATTCAGTTTAGACTCAAAGGCTAAAAGCCTTTCAATTTTTCCTAGGACCCACAAAAATACTACCGTTTCATGCAATTAGACTTGGCAAAAGAGGTCCGCGGGCAACCCGGCCCGCCCACAAAAAAGTGGGTTATGGGTTTTATTATTGCAGTTCACGTAAAGTTGAAATCATTTTAAATTTTACCAAGATTAATTTCAAATTACCTGGTGAATTATTGTTTTAATAAAATAATGTTACTTGTGAGGGTTGAACACAAGACCTCCAAGTCATTAAATAAGAGTTCAATAAAACTAAACTACAACAGTTACTTGTTTTAACATGCATCCATCTAAATAAAAGTACAAAAAATAAAAAGACAATCGTTTAAACAAAATGTACAATCTCTAATTTTAATTTGTTTGTCTTTTTAAATGAGTTAAATTTGAATCATAATTAAAAATATTCAATTTAAATTATTTAAAATTTAATTCTATCCAATACATATGTTTCTCAAACATTGACAAATGTTTTATTTAACTCTAAATAATATAAAATTTTGAGATTAATAGAAATTTTAGATAATTTTACTACATTCACAGACTCCATATTAATTAATTAATATTGTATAAGGTAAATTAATGTAGATTATTTGTTTAAATTTATTAAAACTATTGGAGTTTCACTAGTATAATATAATGTTCAGAATACCCTATAGGGTTTATATTTTTAATCATTTAAATACATTTTATTAACTCTCATAATTTTAATAGAATTCAATAGTATAAAATATATGTTTAACTTAATTAATTTTAAGGCCCAAATTTATCAACTCAATGTTATCCAATACCCATTATGATCCACACAAATTAAATATAAAAAAATCCAATTAAAATATATTTCAATAAATTTAATTATTATTTTATTTTGTCGGATATTACAATACTAGTGTGGAACTAGACCTGGCAAAGATGGCCTGTGTTTACCAACTCGCTTATGGCCAAATTTTTTGAAACAATTTTTAGCCCATAAAATTTGGGCTGTTTTTTGGCTTGAAGACGTGAAGGCTGAATTCATGACTCACTTACCCTTTTTTTGTTTTTTTTTTTAAAAATAAAATATTGCTGTTTGTGGGTTATGAGGTTTGAACACAAAACTTGTAAGTAAATAAATAAGAATTCAAACCAACTGAGCTACAACTATTTGTTTTTAATGCAAACATTAATATATTTTTTCTTTACTTTTATAAAAGAAAATTCGCCCTGCACTTGTCCATGCATGTCTATTTTTATTTATAAATATTAACAATTAATTGAAAATTTGTAATAAAAGTATCAATAATTTTTTTCATTTTAATTAATATAGAAATTATTAATGTAAATTTTTTGAAAGTGCTTCTAATAAAAAATAATTTCTTAATACTTAATTTAGTCACATCAATATTAATTTTTTATATTCAAACTTGACTTTAAAAATTAAAATAAGTTTCTTTTTGTATAATAATAGAGTAATATTTGTACAACACAAAATGCATCGTTCTAACAGGAAAAGTAAGGCAAAGTGAGAGAAAGAAGACATGTTAAGCATTCTCAATTGTTTCGTGCAAGCAAAGGAACCATAACAGTAATTAAACAACTCCACCTCATTGATTAAATTTAAAATCCACGGTTTAAATGAATACATGAACAAATAGTTAACTAATTTCAAACCATGTTTATATTTATAATATTGTTAACCACTAGAACATTTATTATTAATAATATTTATAATATTATTTATTATTAATTATTTTTAATATTTATTATTATTAATATTTTTGGTGTAGTAAGATTTTGTAAAAAAAAAAAAATTAAAGGAGGAAGCCACGGTAGAAATAAAGCCACTTTGCCTAATAATTGCAATTTCACCAAAACCCGGCTTTTTGGCCGGCCATTATCATCATAAAAGCCCACTTTACTTGGGCCGTACTGGGCCCGCTTGCTTGCTGTGTCTATGTGGAACTAAGAGAGTGTATGCTTTAAAGGTTTCAATGAATCACTGTACGTATATACTCACTTATATAGTTATATATGACACACTGCATAGAAACAAAAAAGGAATGAATTAAAAAAAATGAGATTGGTGAAAGTGTGAAACATTACCAAAATTTCTTGTTTATCAAAAAAATTGTAAAGAAAAATATGAAGAAAATGAGAAAGAAACTTAGCCAACAATTTATTTACATATGTTATAACAAGTAATTGTTGTAGTTCAGTTGGATTAGACTCTTATTTAATGACTTAGAGATCTTGTGTTCAATCCACACAAGTAACTATATAGTCTTTATTCTTTTTAAAAAAAGAAGAAGTTTCATGATCTGCACTAATTGGCCTCATAATTTCAAATATTTAAAAATTCCATATAATTTTAGCCCAAAATTTCAAATTTAGCCCAGAAACAAGTCTTGTAATGCTCATGGACCCACAAATTTTAATAACATTTCCAAAACTCTCGCTTATTTTTGGATGACATAACAGAAAGGCTTAAATCCTTTTGTTTATTTTTAATTTGAAAGTTGCTTAGATATATCATATATTATTTGAAAATATTTGAAGAAAAACATTTGAAAGTTCTTTTGTGAATTAATGTTTTAACACTTGATATTATATTATCAATGTCAAAAAATATTAATTCAATTTAGGATGAAAAATAATTTTGGTTAAAATAAATAGGATAATCAAAAAAAACATTTATAACATATAAATCCTATGGGAGGATTCTATCCTATTTATTAATTTTATTGTTATCATCAAAATATTCCTAAAAGTTGGAGACCCATCAAATTATTATTATTTTATTTTATTTTAATTGTGATGTTATATTTGTAAAGTATAATAGTAAATATATTTTCTCAATTCTAAGTAAAATAACTAATTCAATTTATAATTATATTTATTATAAAGCTAGTTATTATGTGCACACTCGAATTTGAGCTTGAATTTGAATCTCGCGAGTAATTTGAATATAATTCAATAAGAGTCGGATCGAACTCGAGTAATAAATATCTGAGTCGTGTCTAGTCGAATTTGAGTAGAATTTTTTTAATACAATTCGAATTCGAATCAAATTCGAGTATGAATTTAACATTTTGAGTCGAATTTGAATAGTTCTATGTTTACTTGTTTTGACTCGTTTACACCCTTAATTTCAGGTACATCACATGCCCTTGGCACGGGCCACATGCTGCAAGTTGATTGTACCATCCGGCCACATGCCGCAAGCCATCGGGCCATGGGACGAACCCATGTGACAATGGTTCATTGCACTAAATTGGTTAAGAATCGTCCATGTGTCCAACAAGTCGATCTGGACGCTAGGGGTACTCCACTGGACCACTTATAATGATTTGAGTCCTTCTATATGGACATTTTTTTGACCAAAATATTGGACATTTTCAATTCTTTTTTCTTCTGACTTCCAAAAAATATATAGTATTTACACCTAAAACATTACAGTATGTACAACCATATTCTTTTATATGTATTTAAATCACACCTAAAAAATTATATTTTGTAAAAATTTCAGTTGGAATAAATACTATACATTTTTGAAAGTCAAAAGAAAAAAAATTAAAAATGCCTAATATTCCAACTGGAATGTATAGTATTTATTTCAACTTAACTTTTTACAGAATATAGTGTTTTAGATGTATGGGCAAGGAAATCGTGCCTTGCTAGTTAGGGTTTCGTGTTGGTTGAGGAGGAGAGAAATCCACGAAGAGCACGAAGTTGGTTGATTGATTGAAGAGGAGAGAAGAACAGGTGGACGATTACTCCAACGACACATGGCAGAACTCCTAGAATCCGAAAACTGTGTTAGGGTAGCAGGGATTCCAAGAGCCTTCTTGAGTGCTTCGAGTTAAGAGAATGTCCAAGCCTTTTAGTGCTTTTAGATGGAATATCCAAGTCTTAAGTCACCAAAAGAGTTCCCATTCCTTCATGGATTGGAAGGGGTATTTATAGAGTCTCTTGGAATTAAGTAGTCACATGTTAGACACATATCTTCAGAAAAATTCCAAAAATACCCTTTAGTCATTAGAATAATGTCCATATCGCCCTGTCCTTCTAGCCACCAATCCAATCCCTCAATCAATTCCCAAAACGAGCCGCCTCCAAGAGTCTTCTGCCTCGGGACACGTAGAGGCTTCTCCCGGGTCTAGCACATTTATTTCTGACTTCTCCGTCTTTATTTAATTAGGTTATGTGAACCCTAATTTGCACATTTAATGAGGTCATGGAACCATAATAGTGCATTTAATTCAATTAGGTCATGTGAACCCTAATTTGCACTTGGGCCCACATTTGCCCACTGCGCGAGAGTCGGTGTAAGACCCCAACTTTTATGAATAAAGATGAATTTTCTATAATTATCATTTTTGAATATTATGGAATGAATTTGATATAATGTTATAGTTGTGGGTAATAGTTATAAATTTTGCAAAGTACGCAAGTTGTTATATAATATTCGATTGGTCGGAGAATATTCATTTTAACAGGGAATATTCGTACGACGACACAATCATTGGTGGACCCCACAATGAAATTATTGTCGAATTGAGTAAACGACAAAAATATTTTATGAAAATAACGACGAAAGTTTCATCGTTAACTCGTTGAAACACCCTTGTTAAAAGTATAGGAATACGCTGTGGTTGCGTAAGTAGCACACCAGTATTGATTATTGATGCTTACGTGAGAAGTCACTTAGCTTTTGTTCAATTATTGCTTCAAAGAATTATCGCATAGTATCTCACATTAATTGATTCAATTATTGTCGATATTTTAAATATTATTAAATCAATAAGCGAGACGACGAAGTTATTAATATTATTATTCGCAATATTAACGATGTCTGTAAGTTCTCGCCAAGGAGAGGTTTGGTTACCTAATTGAGCGCCAATAGGAGAAATCCTTATCGAAAGCCCCCTCTTTCCTTTAACGACACAGGTCGATTAATAGTGTGAATTATAATAATGATAATGAAGTTTTGTTTTATTAGTATTATTAATGTAATAAAATGAAAAACTTTTAATATAAAATAGAATACTTTTATAAAGTTATTCATTTTATTAGACTATAAATAGAATATATTATATTCTATTATGCATAGTGTTTTGTATAGTAAAATCTTTTTTTATATAAAAAATGTATACTTTTATAAAGTTATTCGTTTTATTATACTATAAATAAAATATATTATATTTTATTATGCATAGTATTTCAGATATATGTCTACATAGTGTTTACATAGTAAAATCTTTTTATATAAAATGTAATACTTTTATAAAGTTATTCATTTTATTAGATTATAAATAGAATATATTATATTTTATTTAAAAGATTTTGTTTTATTAGAATATTTTATAGTAAACCAACTGATCGTCTGCTTAAAAAGTAAATCAATCTGGACCGCTCAGAATTAGTTACTATTCACCATTCTCCTATAAATAAAGCTCATTCCTTCATTATTTCTTACGAATTCACTTTGAAACTCTGTAGAGAGAAAAAACTATAGAGAGAAAGAAGAAAAGTATTTTGCTACTTCACTACTCCTATATCCAGTTTGTTCTAAGGTAATGGGTATTATTTCTTTCTTTCGTCTTCATGAAGAGAACTTCTGTTATTCCATTCTTTGTTATTATGTTGAATAACTCCGCTATGTGAAGTACCGCATACTTGGTGAAATTCTTATGTTATTCCATTCTTTATTATTATGTTGAATAACTTTTGTCTATCGCAAGTACCATATACATGGTGAAATTCTTCTGTTATTCCATTCTTTATTATTCTGTTGGAACATCCTGTCTGTGCGTTATGCATGACCGGGTTCCGTTATTTATTATTCTGTTTGAACATCCTGTCTGTTCATTTACGCATGACCTGGTTTCGTTGTTTATTATTCTATTGGAATATCCTGTCTGTGCGTTTACGCACGACCTGGTTCCATTATTTATTATTCTGTTGGAATAACCTGTTTGTGCGGTTTATCGCATGCCTGGTGATTTCTTTTGTTATTCCATTCTTTATTATACTCAGTTGGTTAAAGTTTTAACTTCTATACTCCATGAAATTAGTGGAATATCCTTGATATTTGCGCTTCATCTAGTATCTTTTCATGGAAATATTCTTCTGAGCATTCTTGAATTTTACTCTACAAAGAAGTATCATGTTGACAATTTGGACGTTATTAGTTCCTGGATAAATTAATTCTTGAACTTGTTTTATTGAATTCTTATATCATTGTCGTCATCCTCATATTTATATTATGTTGAAAGTCATCTGTGGCCTGTAGTGCATAGATGGACTTGGTATGATTATGACTAGGGATTAATCGGTATAATCATGACCGTAATGTTACAAATGATGTGGTAAAAGTCCTCATTGGCCCGTAGTGCATTGATGGACAGTTGTTGGCATGATCATGACCATTGATGAATACACGAATATCCTTGGCCCGTAGTGTATGGATAATTTGTGGTTGTGATACTAATGAATATCCTTGGCCGTAGTGCAGGGATGATGTGGATTATTTATTAAGTCGAGTCCCAAATGATAAAAGTGATGAAAAACCTTTAAATCATAAAAGATAGTAGATTTTATTCTCTACTTGACTCTTTTAATGGATTGCTTGTTCCGCTGCAGTTAAACTTGATGTTTGTTATATTGTATCAGTTTAACACTGTTGAAGGCTAACGATAATTTATTATGTATTATCTTAGTCATAATATTTCTTATTGGGCTAGTTGAGCTCACCCTTTTACTTTCATTGTTCTCTTCAGGAAATGAGAACGTAGCAGGGACTAGTCGGGGAACGGGAGTGACGGTCCGATAATAGCATTAGTAGTCCTCACTATTCTCGCTAAATAGTGTGATAATAAATGTAATGAGGACTCAATTGAGTGTGGATATTGTCTAGATGATAATATTTGTATTAAAACTCACAACATATGTTTTGTCGTATTTTACACGACTGTTGTATAATTAAGTTGAATTTGAATTTTGTACCATGTATTTGGCGACTCAAGATGGGTGATGTATACCTATTTTGGGGGCATCACAGTCGGGTTTCCAAAGAGACGATCGTGCAAGAATAATGCAAGCTTTTGAATGATTTTGTTGGACTCCACCTACAGGTCTTGAAGACAATGGTCTTAGTAGAGGGAACCCCTAGGGAGCCAAGCCCTTAGGGTTAAACCCTAGGGAGGCAAAACCTAGCAGAGCTCTTCCTTGGACGTATTGGGAAATCTTCCAAAAATCTTTCCATAACTTGCCCAATATTTGTTTTCTTATTTTTTCTGGAAATTAAAACAAGAAAACATAATCAAATATCACCAAATAAAATCTAATCTAATAAAAAATCCTTCTTTTGGTAAACCAAATCTTTCCATTTTTACCAAATCAAATCTTAATTTTTATTTTGTAAATAAAATCAAATCTTAATTTTATTTTGGAAATAAAATCAAATCTTTCTTTATTTGATCTTGACAAGATTTTATTATTATTGTTATTATTTTATCAAATTAAATCAAATCTTTTTTTTTTTCTAGAAATAAAATAAAATATTCTAGAATCTTATTTTATTTTTTTGGAAAATAAATAAAATCTTTACTTATCTTATTTTGGAGAAGTAAGGAGTCAATATTCATAATCCATGGCCACATAACCTGCATCCGAATTGCAGTAGGGACCCATTGAAGCTATGCATGCTATTCTACTAATAGCCATCAAAGTTACTAGGTACTAATAGCCATCAAAGCTGCTTCCGTGCATATGTTCAATAGTTGGATTTTAAAATTCAATTAGGATTGTCTCATAATCACTAGGAGCCACGAACCCATGTATATTCATCATAGTTGCAGTCACATTGGGAAGCCCACCATCAGGGACATCCTTGCGATATTTGACACCAGGTAACAGCCTAGGACCACCAATTGCAATCGGCACCTTGACCATCAACAATCACCTCGTTTGCACTAACAAACCCGATACCTGATATTATTTTTTTTTTTTGAAGGCACAGGCTCAATCATAATTAATCCAAATCATATAATCCGTTAGAGTTTTGCAATAGGACCGAGGGAATTTGATTATAATCATACTCTAATTCATAATTTGTTTCGATTGTTGAAGGTGACTTGCTTCCAAGAAAACCCTTGTTCACTTTGACACCAAAGGTCAGTTATAGTAATAATCTTTGGAGCAAGACAAGAAACAGAGGGCTGGAAATACTCCCATACCCAGAATTGGGTTATTTGAAGTGACACATCTAAAATAAGGTATCTCTCTTACACACATATACATAGCACAGGTACATAGCTCCATGCTCAAACCAATACGTTACATATATAATGAAAATATGGCTTCTTTTGTTTGTGCTATTTTTCTTGCTTCTTTTTTTTTCAAGTAACTTTAGTCTTTCTTTGTCTTCCGAGCCCCATTACCTTGATCATATCTTGGATTTTTCCCTCGGATCATAAAGAAAGATTGGTGTTTTTCGACAAACCACGAAGGAAAAGATGCTTTTTCTTTCTTTTGTTTTTTGAGCCCCATTACCTTGATTACATCTCAGTTTTTCCCTCGGATAATAAAGAAAGATTGGCATTTTTTAGATGAAAACCTAAAGAAAGAAAAAATGCTCTGTATGCGGTGAAATTACTCCAATTGGCTGAACCCTGGAGGTTCGAACCCTAGGGGGGCCAATGTAAGAGTTCAAATTTTATGAAATAAAAGTATTCAATTTTCCTATAATTATTATTCTATTTAGTAAATGGTTAAATTGATAAAAGGTTAAAGTTAAGGGTGATATTTGAAAATTTTGCAAAGTAAGCAAGTGGTTATATAATATTTGATTGGTCGGAGAATATTCGTTTTAACAGAGAATATTCATATGACAACACAATCATTGGTGGACCCCCACAATGGAAGTATTGTCGTAGTTAGAAAATGACATAATT
This sequence comes from Panax quinquefolius, assembly GCA_020205615.1. NCBI lineage: Eukaryota > Viridiplantae > Streptophyta > Magnoliopsida > Apiales > Araliaceae > Panax > Panax quinquefolius. The sequence goes on from CM035159.1 coordinate 50,212,971, forward strand.
ATCTTTTTATAAAAATAACGGCAAAAGTTTTACCGTTAAACTGTTGAACTACCCGGTAGTAAAAGTACAAAGAATACGCGTGGGTCAGTATAGTAGCACACTGTATTGATTATTGATTCTTACGTAAGAAGTCACTCAGCTTATACTCAATTATTATACAATAATTGCTACATCATATCTCTCATATTATTGATTCAATTATTGTCACAAAGATCATCTCGCATAATATTTATTATTATTAAATCAATAATTGAGATGACAAAGTTATTCATATTATTATTTGCAATATTGACAATGTCTAGAAGTTCATCGAGGAGAGGTTTGATCACCTAATCATGGCGCCAATAAGGAGAAATCCTTATCTAAAGCCCCTTTCTCGGGAACGACACGGTTGTTAAATATTGTGAGTTATAATATTAATGATGAATAAGTTTGTGTTGATTAATGATGAAATTGATAATTTCATTGTGTTGTGATTATTAGTGTTAGTGGAAATCGATATTTATTTCGATAATAATTGATGTCTGGAAGTTATATTGACCAATTGGGCAATTAATCGGATAAATGAGCAATTAATTGCTATTAATTCACATGATTATAACTATTTATTCACATGTGTGTACTATTGATTCACATGCATGTACTATTAGGGGAGGTGGTGCAAGATTGATAATACTTGCATGACTAAATTAAAAATGGAGGTATAGATGAAGGTACTATACTGTAATTATCTTTTCACATGTATAGAACTATTGAGTCACATGCTTGTACTATTGATTCACATGATATACTATTAGGGGAGGTGGTGCAAGCTTGATAATACTTGCAGGACTAAATTAAAAATGAAGGAAAAGATGAAGGTATTATACTATAATATTTCGATCCCCAAATCGTGCAATTATTGAAACTATATTTTTCTATAAATATAATCTCATTCTTCCTTCATTCTCGCCAATTCACTAAGACTCACAAGAGCAATTATAGAGAGAGAAGCTATAGAGAGAAAGAAGAAGAGTACTCTGCTACTTCACTACTTCAGCATCCAGTCTTCTTCTGAGGTAAGGGGTATTATTTATTTCATATTCTGAAGAGATATTATTTTTTGTATTCCTATGAATATTATTTTCGTTCAATATTCATAAAGAATATTATCTTCGTTCAATATTCGTAGGAATATTATCTTCGTTAAATATTCGTTGGAATATAATTTTCGTTCAAGGGATGTTATTTTTGTTCAATATTCACTTCATACTCTGTAGTATGTAAGTAATATTATTTCATTTCAGATTTTGGAATTCTATACTCATTTTGTTGAAGTTTTGGCTTCTATACTCCATGAAATTAGTAAAATATCCTTGATATTTGCGCTTCATCCAGTATCTTTTCATAGAAATATTATTCTGAGCTTTCTTGATAATTATTAATCTTTTCATGACGGAATACTATTCATGAGTTATTATTTATGGGTTACTATTCACTCAAATATTATTCACTCGGGTATTCGGGGCACTTTTCATGCCGGAGTATAATTCACTAGTTACTATTCATAGGTTACTATTCACCCAATTACTATTCACCTGAATATTATTTACTCGGGTATTTGGGGTACTTTTTATGTCGGGGTACTATTCACGAGGTACTACTATTCACGGGGTACTATTTACCCGAAAAATATATTTCTTTTCTGTCCAAATTATTTTTAGTACATGAATATTATTCTTGAATTTTACTCTACAAAGCAAAGATCATATCGACAATTTGATATTTTTAAACTCGGATAAATTTAAAGTCTTTAATATTTATCCTTGATTTCGTTTGATTTGATTTCGTTTGATTAATGCTTATATCATTGTCATCATCCTCATACCTATATTGTGATGAAAGTCATCTTTGGCTTACGTGCATAGATGGACTGTTGATTGGTATGATTATGACCAGGGATCATTCGGTATAATCATGACTCGTAATGTTATAAATGATGTGGTAAAAGTCCTCATTGGCCCGTAGTTATTGGTATGATTATGACCAGGGATTATTTGGTATAATCATAACCATTGATGATTACATGAATATCCTTGGCCCATAGTGCATGGATGATTCAATGATGTGGTTTATTTATTGTCGAGTCTCAAATGATAAAACCTGTTAAAAACTTTTTAAATCATAGAGATAGTAGATATCATGTCAGATTGACTCTTCTAATGGATTGCTTATTCCACCGCAGCTTGTTGATCTAAAACTTGTTGTCTATTATATTCTAACGGTTGTTATATCGTGAAGGCTAAGGATAATTTATTCTCGCATTATCTTAATCATAATATTTCTTCTTTGGGCTAGTTGAGCTCACCCTTTTCTTTCATTGTTCTCTTCGTGAAATGAGAATATAGTTGGGACGAGTCGGGAAATGGAGTTATGGTCCAGGATAAGTGGCTTTAGTAGTTCTCACTATTCTGTGAAATAATGTGATAATAATTATAATGAGGACTTCATTTAGTGTGGATTTTGTCTAGAAGACAATATTAGTTTTAAAAACTCAGCTATGTTTTGTCGTATTTTTACACAACAGTTGTATTAAAGAAGTTTGTATTTGATTTCTGTACCATGTATTTGGCAACTCAAGATGGGTGATGTATACCTATTTTGGGGGCATCACAGTTGGTATCAAAGCTTAGGGATATGATCCCTGGCTGAGATGTGACACAAGAACTATGAGGGGAGAGACGGGGAATTCTTTCGCTGGTATGACCTACCTAAGTTTATTTGGTATTTAATTGGTTGGTCAGAGTATAGGGATAATATGTTGCATGCCAAATAACCCTTGTTTTGTGACAGTGTTTGAAAATGGCATCTGAAAATGTTGAAATCAGCAATGAAGCACATGAGACCGTTAAGTCACCAACAATCAATACCCAGGATAATGTGAAACAGGAAGACAATAATCCTTAGGTAAACAACAACACCGATCAGATGATGAACGATGGGATGTTCAGAGGCTTTATGAAATTCATGCAACATTAGACGAGAGAGACTCCTGTTCAAAATGCAGGTGGAAACACTGGCAACTCTTGGATGGTCACCGCTAAGCAGTTCAAGGAGCTGGGACCGCCGATGTTTTTGGGAAAGCCAGAACCACTTAAGGCGGAGACGTGGATAAAGCAGATCACTAAGATATTTGATGTCTTGGAATGCTCAGAGGAGCAAAAGGTTCCCTTCGCCACCTTTATGTTGCGTGAAGAGACAAATTATTGGTGGAAATTTGTAAAGCGTACCCAGCCTGACGCACTCAAGATGTCTTGGGAGAAGTTCCAAGAGTTGTTTAACAACAAGTACTTTCTCGAAAGTATTCGTCACATGAAGGAGGTGGAATTCATCAAGTTGGAGCAGAACAATATGACCGAGTCGCAATACGAGGCTAAATTTGAGGAGTTATCCTGGTTAGCATCCCATTTGGTCGATAATGAGGAGCGAATTACGCGAATATTTCTAAGAGGTTTGAAACCCGATATCCGTCAATACCTCATTTCTCACAAACTTTGATTATATTCAGATGTTGTGAATAGGGCTCAGTTATTGGAGTGCTATAATGAGTCAGTACAACCAAAAGGCAACGACCAACAACACGATAATAATCGTACTGGTGGCAACGGCCTTCAGAACAATGATAACCATCGGGGGAAAATTACCATGGCAAGAATGGTAACCACTTCAGTGGTAATTATGGCCAAGATAATAGAAGTGGAAAATTCAAGAAGAAAAGATTTAACGATGATGGGAAGACATTGGCAGCAATACCAACACCAGCAACAAATTCTAGGGGAGAAGAACGACCGCTAGTTAGATGCTACAGATGAGGAAAAGAGGGAGACATAAGTCCAAACTGTCCATAGCCTTCTAAGGTATGTTTTAGTTGTGGAAAAGACGGTCACATAGCTCAATTTTGTCCTGTAGCAAAATCAAGTCCAACTGGGACAGTGGCACCAAAGGCGGATACGGACAAAACAAATTCGGTGGTTCTAGGAAGAACGTTTTTTGTGACTTCTCAAAAAGCGAGTAACCCGAAAAGTTTGCACGGGTTCGTTAATTATAAATTCTTCTGAAATCTATACCTTATTAAATACCGGTTTTACCCATTCTTTTATCTCTCTTGTTTGCGCTCAACGTTTAAATTTGACCCCAGAGAAGTTAGACTTTGACTTATTGGTTGAAACTTCATTAGTAGAAACCTTCGTTACCTCCACTGTTTATAAATCTTATTGATTCAAATCGACACTTTCACATTACCTGTCGATCTTATCTCTTTGAAAATACTTGCCCTTGATGTGATTTTAGGAATCGATTGGTTAATTACTACTCATGCCAAAATTGATTATTTTTGTAAGCTTGTTAGCTTTCATATTCCTAACCAACCTGTTATGCGAATTCAAGCAACCAAATCACTAAAGTCAATCACTGGTATATTAAGCCATAAGTAAAGAGCCCTGAGCCTTTCGCTGGTGACTTCCTTGTGTGGAATGCACCGAAGCCAGACTTTCTGTAGGGGAAGCCATGAATAACGGTGGCAAGTTGATAGGTATCAATGTGACATGATATCCAAGTCTTGGGATGAGAGTCACTGTTTTTTTTTCTATCGTTAATAAATTTCACGACGTATCCTGAAGACTTCCTAGCCTACCCTAGAGCGTGAAATCAAATTTTGTATTGACCCCAGTACAAAACCTATTTCTAAAACCCTTAAATATTTCTTAGCCTAAAACGAACGTAACTTGCGCCAAAGATGTTGTCTCGAGCTGTTGAAGGTTACGACTATACCATTCAATATCATCGTGGAAGAGCGAACATGGTAGCTGTTGCATTGAGTGGAAGATCGTATGCGTTTACGAGTGCAATGTTGTTAACGCAAAAATCCATTTCATAGAACTTACAAATGATGAAGATAGAGTTAAAGACTTAAGGGACCCACGTGGTTATATCAAATATATGAGTAGAATCGACTTTAATCGATAAAGTTAAAGGCTGTTCAAGCTATAGACCTAGAGTTGATAAATACAAAGAAGAAGGTTCAAGAGGGCGTTATTCTAGAAGCAAGAGTCGATGAAGAGAGGAAATCTCAACCCTCGATTTAATTGGCCCATTTGAAATCCTCGATCGAGCAGGAACTGTGGCCTATAGACTCGCTTTTCCGCCAAGTATGTCGCATGTTCATAACATTTTTCACGTATCGATGTTACGTAAATATGTGGACGACTCGAACCACAGTATTGAATTAGATTCGAACGAGATAGAGGAAGATTTAACGTATGAAAAGGTACCTATTAAAATTTTGGATAAGAAGGATATATTCTACACTCAAAGGTTATACCTCAAGAGTTAGAATCTGACGAGGTATCCTCACCTCTTTGGCATACCAAGTACGTACATAAACTTTAAGGGTGAAATTTTATAAGGAGGGGAGATTGTAAGACCCCGAATTTTATGAAATGAAAGTATTCAATTTTCCTATGATTATTATTCTATTTAGTAAATGGTTAAATTGATAAAAGGTTAAAGTTAAGGGTGATATTTGAAAATTTTGCAAAGTAAGCAAGTGGTTATAATTAGGGTTAAGAAACTTGCACAAAGTAAGCTTAGAGTTAGGAAAACTTGCTCAAAGATAGTTTAGATACTTGAACAATTATAAAAGTAGAGTTAGAGAACTTGCCTCGTGCGTAGGTTAAACAATCACTACTCACATTCACCACAAGTTCTACACATACCATATGTATTGACAATACACATTAGTTTCACTAACATTACCTTCATGAGTTGCTTTCTTACTTTTAGTATAGCTACTAACTAAGTTTAAGTTTAAACAACACATCTTTTCATGAACATTACTTTTTAGCTTTATTACAACTACTTAAGTGATCATGTCATTGCACCACATACACATTAACAACTTGATACAACATTCTATTACATGTCCCGCATGTTATCAATAAGTTATACTAACACACAAAGGATTGCCCTTGCATTCGCGCATCCCGATGCCCTCCGATTGGCTCCAAATATACAACAGTCCTAAAGATGGCCATTTTGACCCTTCATAACGATTTCAAATTGAAAACCTTAAAGCATAAAAGTTATAGGTCTATTCGTCCTTGTTCTGAATAATCTTGAATCACCTCAATTAGAGTTCGTATGAAAACGTTATGGCCATTTTACTACAAGAGGTCAAAACTGTCCGACCAAAACTACAATTCCAAATACTTGGCGCGAAGATAGTATATGGGCGCAATTTTCAAGATCGAGGCGCCAAGTTCTGCCTATTTTTACGTTGAGGCGCAATTTTCAATATTAGCGCGAATTTAGCTCTGGGCGAAAATTTAAGCTGGGGTTCAATTACAAAACACCCAAAACCAGAAACAAAACCAAGCTACTGTGTCTTAATTTCTAACACCAATTAACATGTGTAATCGATGTAAAGCACACATAAATATTACCAAGCATATATGTACCAATTTAAACAACTAAACAAAAATTTGAGAAAACATAAATCCTTGAAAGCCAAGTTTTTTTTAAAACCAAATTCCTTTATTGACGTTGTTTGACAAAGTTTAACACTATAATTCCTATTATACATCAAATTAATTCCTTTCAACTATGTTTTCTGCAATTCTTAACAAGCTAATTAACATAATCACAGTTCAATTTCACCATTAGTTCACAATCATATATATACAATCATACCTATATTCAAACTATGTTCATACATATATTCACTATAAAAACAAATTTCTCTTCTTGCAGACTTAATCTAGCATACAATCATATCTATATGTTAAGCAAACAATTTCTTGTTTATAACCCAACTAAAACCTCACCAACATGAATAATCCCCACAATTCATTTTATAGCTACAATTCAAGAATATGGAATTCACAGAGCATATAGTTTTTGCTGTGAACACAAATATGCATATGTATATATATACCATACTAAGGTTATGTAAAAATACCTTTAATTTGCTTGAAATTCTTGCTATCACCACTGAGTTTGCTGCAAAGATTCTTAATATTCTCCCAATTCCCTCACAGCTTCTCTCTCAATTCTCTCTGAACTCTCTTATCTCTTTTCTCAGTAACTCGAATGCGTAAAAAGAAACCATACTGATAGCTATAATACGAAAAACTAAAACTGCTAATCCTTAATACGCCACACTTAATAAAACATCGCTTATAAATCTAACGATATTCTATAAATATTATATTTTAATTTATTTTATTTAAATTCAAAATTAGAAATTCAAAAGCCATAAGGCTTTGTTTTCATAAAACCCTTTAATTTTTAAAGAATTAATATATTAAGCCTTGTTTGGCAAAAACTAAATTAAACCCTTTTTAATTTATTTTAATAACTCCTTTATAATATAGTTATTTATCACATTTTATTTAATTATGTTTTCATACTTAATTTAATTAATTCTAATAACAATTTATTGAATAATTCATTTAATCACATAACTCAATACAAATAATTAACCATCAAATTGAAATATCAATATAATAATAATTTCCTTAACTCATTAATTATTTATTTAAAAAAAATAATTAACCACATCAAATCAAATCAAATTGAACAATTATTTATTTAACAATAAACACATCCATTAAATACTTATATAATTTAATAAATATTTAATATTACAATTTAAAATTCTGGAATGTTACATCATTCCCTCCTTACAAGGATTCTGTCCTCAAAATCACAACTCAAATAAATCATTTGTCACATTCTTCCCTACTTATAAGGATTCTGTCCCCAGAATCGAAGACACAGATTAAACGAATAACTCAGGGTAATCTTTCATCATTTTATCTTCGAGTTCCCACGTAGCTTCATCAGCATTGTGGTTCCTCCATATCACCTTCACGGAAGGTATTACTTTATTCCTGAGCACCTGTTCTTTCCCGTCGACTATCTAGATAGGAACCTCTTCATAGGATAAATCTTTACTGAACTGCAACGGTTCATACTCGATCACATGTTTGTAATCGGGTTTATACGGTCGCAACATCGACACATAAAAAACGTTGTGCACATGTTCTAATTCTGGAGGTAAAGCTACCTCATAAGCCACTTCGCCCACTTTTCATAGAATCTCGAATGGTCCAATAAACCTTGGGCTTAGCTTTCCCTTCTTACCGAAACGAATTTTCCCCTTCCCAGGAGAAACTTTCAGGAACACGAAATTTCCTGTTTTAAATTTACGATTCTATCTGTGTTGATCAGCATACTTTTTCTGTCGATCTTGAGCAGCTACTAGCCTTGCTCTAATGAGTTTGATAATTTTAGCAGTCTACTGTACCAGTTCTGGTCCTAGTAGTTGCCGTTCACCAACTTCATCCCAACATAGTGGAGTTCTCGCATTTCTCCGTATAATAACGCTTCAGTATATGCAAGATACCAATGCTTGCATGGTAACTGTTGTTGTATGCAAATTCCACCAACGATAGATGATCATCCCAGTTTCTTTTGAAATCTATGATGCACGCTCTAAGCATATCTTCTAGCGTTTGGATTGTTCGTTCACTTTGTCCATCGGTTTGCGGATGATATGCTGTACTCATCTTCAATTGTGTTCCCATGCATTCTTGAAGTTTCTTCTAGAAATTTGATGTGAACCTCGGGTCTCGATCTGACACAATAGATATTGGAACTCCATGTCTTGAGACGATCTCTTTAACGTATAGCTTTGCCAGCTGATCAAGATTAAATCTAATCTTTATCGGTAAAAAGTGTGCAGATTTTGTCAATCTATCCACCATCACCTATATTGCATCGTATCCTTTATGAGTCGTTGGAAGACCTACCACAAAATCCATTGTGATATGCTCCCATTTCCATTCTGGTATCTCTAACGGTTGAAGTAATCCTCTTGGCCTTTGATGTTCTGCCTTTACTCTTTGACATGTCAAGCACTTTGCAACGCATTCTGCAATGTCTCTTTTCATATTTGGCAACCAAAAATGTCGTCGCAAATCTTGATACATCTTCGTACTTCCAGGATGAATCGAGTATCTTGAGCTATGAGCTTCTGTCAAGATTTCTTCTTTAATATCTTGTACTACTAGAACCCAAATTTGTCCCTCGAATCTTAGCATTCCCTCAGTATCAACCTTAAACTTCACTTCTTTTCCTTCGACCACACTTTCCTTTATTTTTCTACATTATTCATCTTGTAGTTGAGCGTTCTTCACTTTGTCTACCAAAGTTTGACTAGCTTCCATCTGGTACAACTTTTCATTGGATTCTTTTGGAAATTTGATTTCCAGCTCTAGCCTTGCCATTGCTGTAATAAGCTCCTCCTTATCGGTTAACAACATCAACTTTTCTTTGCCTTTCCTACTCAAGGCATCTGTAACCACATTAGCTTTGCCCGGGTGATAAAATCACAATCGTAATCCTCTATCAATTCCATCCATCTTCTTTGATGCATGTTTAGGTCTTTCTGTGTGAAAATATACTTCAGACTTTTATGGTCTGTGTAGATCTTAGATTTCTCTCCGTAGAGATAGTGTCTCCATATCTTCAGTGCAAACACAACCGCTGCCAACTCCAGATCATGAGTCAGATATCCTTTCTCATAGTCTTTCAATTGCCTTGATGCATACGCAATGACCTTGCCGTTTTGCATAAGGACACAACCCAATCCCTTGTGTGACGCATCACTATACACCACAAAATTTCCTCAGATTATCCGGTAATGACAACACAAAAAGCCACAATCGAGCTTCTTCTTCAATTCTAGGAAACATTCTTCACACTTCTCCGTCCAAACAAATTTTACAGTTTTTCTCGTCAAATTTGTCAACGGAGTGGTAATCTTGGAGAAATCCTGGATAAATCATCTATAATAACCTGTCAATCCCAAGAAACTTCTTACTTCTGATGGAGTTCTTGGTTGTTCTCGATTTATCACAGTTTCGACCTTTGATGGATCCACTGAAATTCCATCCTTGTCAATTACATGCCCGAGAAATTGTACACGTTCTTGCCAAAATTCACATTTAGAGAATTTCGTGTACAACTTTTCTTTTCTTAGCGTCTCTAGCGTCAGACGTAAGTGTTCCACGTGTTCTTCTTGAGTTTTGGAGTACACCAAAATATTATCGATAAATACTACCACAAACTTGTCCAAAAATGGTTTAAACACCCTGTTCATCAAATCCATGAACGCTGCAGGGGCATTTGTCAAACCAAAAGACATCACCAAAAATTCGTAATGTCCATACCGAGTTCGGAATGCCGTCTTTGGTACATCCTCCTTCCTTACTTTCAGTTGATGATACCCACTTCTCAAATCTATTTTTGAGAAATATCTAGCACCCTTCAACTGGTCAAACAAATCATCTATTCTCGACAATGGATATTTATTCTTAATAATGACTTTGTTTAATTCCCTATAATCAATGCAAAGATGCATTGCCCATCCTTCTTCTTCACAAATAACACCGGTGCTCCCCACGGTGATACGCTCGGTTGAATATACTTCTTATCTAATAGTTCTTACAGTTGTACCATTAGTTCTTTCATCTCTACCGGAGCCATTCTGTACGGGGCCTTTGATATTGGAGCGGTTCCTGACGCTAAGTCGATCACGAACTCGATTTCTCTGTCCGGCGAAAGTCCTAGCAAATCCTCTGGAAACACGTCCACGAATTCCTTAACCACTGATATTTTCTCCAGTTTCACACCCTTCTCCTTTTGAGTATCGACTATGTAAGCTAAATACCCTACACAGCCTTGACTCAACAACTTCTTGGCTTGCATCATCGTCAGACATCTCATTTGTCTAGGCAATTTGCTACCATGAAAAACTACCTTTGACGGAGTCATAAGGTTTACACACTTCTTTTGGCAATCAATTATCGCTCCATAATTGAATAATCAATCCATTCTTAATATCACATCAAACTCACCAAGTTTTATCGGGATTAAATCTACTTTCATAATATTCCCCTTAATGTTCATCCTACAGTTGTTGTATATAAACCTAACAGGAATTACTTTCCTATTCGCAATTTCTATGTTTAAAGGGAAATTCAGCTCTTCACTAGGTATTTCTAACTTCTTAGCAAATTCATCAGATATAAATGAGCAAGTAGCACCCGAATCAAACAATACATATGCATTTATATCATTGATTGGGATAATACCTGACACGACATCTTTTGATTGTACCGCGTCCTGCACCATCATGTTGATGGTTCTTGCTGTTGGCTTATTTGTTGATGTTGGTCCAACAATAGCCAATGTACCTCTACTAGCACTTCCCTTGCTTCCATTTACTTCACCAGATCTCTTCTTAGGGCATTCAAGAGGAAAATGATCCTTGGACCCGCACGTAAAGCAAACGTTCTTCTTAGGTTGATTGTAATTTGGGGCGATGTGACCCTCCTGGCCACAGTTGAAGCATACTCGTTTCCCCATCAAGCACAGACCTTTGTGAAACTTCCCGCATGTAGCATATGCTTCAAACTTCTTCTTTTGCTGGTTTCCTTGTTGATTCCCAGCTCCCACATTTTTATTCCACTTCCTCTTCAAATTGTTGTTGTCATTCCCATCGTTACCACCACCACCATTCTTAGCTTCACCTTCACTCTTCTTCTTCTTTTGCTCTTGGTTGCGTTTTGTTACAGCTTCGCCTCCACTCTCAAATTAAAAATTTATTTCTCCATTATCACGAAACGTCTTCACCGGGAACAGGAGACCCTCATCAGACAACTGTGGCTTCAAATTCTGCTCAAACCTCTTTCGCCAAGGCTCATTTGTGGTTGACTTGATATGGCGCAAACCTCACCAACTCGTTGAATCTTGGGCCGTACTCATATACCGACATCATTCCCTGCTTCAGTTCCAAAAACTGCACTTCTAGTTGACTCTTTGAACTTTCTGGGAAATAGGTCTCGAAGAATATCTCCTTGAACCTTTCCCAAGACATTACCCCTTGACCTCCTCGGGTTTTATTGGCCCGCCACCAATAACTAGCGTCTACTTTCAACATGAATGTTGCGAAAGTAGTGTTCTGGTTATCCTCAACCCTAGCAATATCGAAAACCTTCTCTATTTCCATGATCCAGGTCTGTGCTTCAACCGGATTCATGGACCCACGGAATTCTAGTGGTCCAACTGCCTTGAAATCTTTAAAAGTTGTTCCTTGATTCTGCAATGCTCTTGTTAGTAACGTTACGAATTGCTGAACTGGATTATCTTCAGCATTATTGTTATTGGTTCCTTCAGTAGTTCTCTGTCGGGGTGGTTGACGTCTTGGAGGCATTTTTTGTTAAAATACACCCATTAGATTCTATTCAACTTTTTAAGTTTTATGTACTTAAGTTGCACATCATAAAAGATCATTACATAACACATAACACTTTGAATAAAACAATAACTTTTATTCATTCATAATCTTTTTTTTTTAAAAACATCAGAACAATAGCATCACTGCTATTTACATTACTTTCCTAAACTAAAAAAGTTGCATGATTACTTCATCATCGTCACATCCCATTGGTTGAATCATACCTGGGATTTACATTTTATTTATTATATCATTAACTGCATATCAGGTACATTCCTTACAATGTCCTATTAAGATACTGCGTAGCCTTACGACGCTCTTCCTCCATAATTCGGGTCATTATTCGACGATCTAAAATGTACAATGGCAGCGCCTCGAAACTGAATCGAATAACACATGACCCGATCTTGAGCTCGATTGATCACGATGTTGAATACGTTATTCATCTTCATCCTCTTTGATTGTGCGTCTCTCTCTGCTATTCCGGCTCATTGATAAGCTTCCTCGTATGCGTCTTCGGCTCTTGCCCTCTTCATTGCTTCTTCTTTTAACTTGTTCTTCAACTCTGCAATCTCTGCTATCATACGCTTTCTCCTTCAGTGTGGACCAGCTTCTCTTCAACGTTATTCAGACGTTCATCTCGATCCTGGATCTTGTCGTCCTTCTGCGCCATCAAGGTCTGTTGTTCAGCTACTATCTCTTGTAACTCCTCGACAATATCTTGAAGTTCCACATTGTGGGCTCTGGCTACTGCTAACTCGTCCGCAGTAACATGAGATATAAGGCTTTGATCGGCACTGCAGCGCCAGTCCTAGGTTTTAGACAGTGATGAAGGTTTACAAGTATAGCATGATCAGTAACTCATTAGTAATGAACTGAGGAACTTAATAAGGTATTGTAAGGTATTGGTAAACCTTATTTATGTTGTCTAAAGGTTGAAGATAAGTAATCAAACATGAAAATGGTTTAACGAAAAGCCAGAACCAATAAGAACAAATCTAAGTCATAATTAGATTGAGAAGAAGGGTAAGATACATTAGGGACTATGTATGTTCATTCATGACCTAATGTGTTATGTGATGTTATCATTACTGTAGAGACTTAAAGACTTAAACAAAGAACGTGTTATTAATCAGAAAGCAGACGCCAAAGGCAAGTATTCTAACCCTTGTTCCAGCTCGACCGACAAGCTTTGAAATTCATATATCCTTACGCATGAAGTCTTGTATGATGAAGTCAAAGCCAATTCTTTCGGCTAGACTTATATTATGTTTCTATCAAGCATGGTTTTCAAACAAAGACTGAGTATGCTAAAATGTTTTGTCGTTTAACTGAAGGCACGTGAGGTTGCCACAACTTAAACGTATACACGTTTAATGAATGTAGTGTTGATCAACATAGAGTACTATAGGCTGATCACCTAGACGTGCTCGTAAGTAATGTCAGACTTACGGACTTAGTGCCGGAACGTCCTTTTCAAAAGAACTTATGAAATGCTCAAGGTCTTGGACCGAAATTGATGTTTTACTGAATATTGTTGTTGTAAAATGTTTTGAAGGAAAAGAAGTGATATTTTGAAGTATCGATAGTACTTCGTAACTATTGTTCAGTTATTGAAGATATATGATTCCTATGTTTCAAGCATGTTATTTATTAGAATTGTTGTACTTGCTGAGCTAGTCATGCTCAATCTTGCTTGAACCATATGAACACAGCTAAGATCGAACGGACCGAAGGCTCTGGCAAGGATAAGGACAAGGCGAAGACGAACCCTTAGATTTCTTATGTAATAGTATAGATGAATGTTTGTAATATATTGAATATTATGACAAGAATGAATGTATTGGTTATAAAGAACCTGGGGAAATGTAATATTATTTTGAATATATAGAAGACATATTCGTTGTTTTGAGACTTTTTAATTGAATGTATGTGTGAATGGTAGTACCGTGTAGCACCATTTGACGGGTTAGAAGAGACCGGAGCACTAGTGGTGGTAAGTTAGCTATTAGTGGTCCAACGCAGTCGGGTAGGCCGATGGGCCGTACCTTTAACATGACAGTCCAATATGCAGTTGCATCAGGGGATGTCGTCGCATGTATTATTCCGATCAACAACATAAATGCTTACGTGCTGTTTGACTCAGGTGCTACTTGTTCGTTTATAGCATGTGTTTTTTCTAGGCGATTAGGATTACTTCCCAAAAAGTTGCCTATACCTTTAATTATTAAGGTAGCAAACGAAGAAATAATTCCTGTTGAAGATGTTCATAGGAGTTATTGCGTAGATATACGGGGTTATAAATTATCGGTAGATTTGATACCGATAAAGTTAGGAGAATTCGACGTAATTCTCGGAATGGATTGGTTAGTTAACCATGGAGCAATTATAGATTGTTAGAAGAAATGTTAGTTAACCATGGAGAAATTATAGATTGTCAAAAGAAATGTGTGAACATTAAAACGTTAAAACAACCTCAGGTAGAATTTTATGGGAATAGATCGCCGGGACATTCGTGTTGTCTAACCATGACACAAACTAGGAAATTATTGAGGAAGGGATGTGTAGGTTATCTGTGTCATGTTGTTAATACCCAGAGAGTGGTAGCAACCATATAACAAATACCTATAGTGAGAGAATTTGTCGATGTATTTTTGAGTGAATTGCCGGGTCTTCCGCTAGATAGGGAGACAGAGTCTGTAATAGACATCGTGCCAGGAGCGACACTAGTTTCCAGGGCACCGTATCGTATGGCTCCAGTGGAGATGAAGGAGTTGATGGTGCAGTTACAGGAAT
This sequence comes from Panax quinquefolius, assembly GCA_020205615.1. Classification (NCBI taxonomy): domain Eukaryota; kingdom Viridiplantae; phylum Streptophyta; class Magnoliopsida; order Apiales; family Araliaceae; genus Panax; species Panax quinquefolius. The sequence continues at coordinate 50,228,107 of CM035159.1, forward strand.
TGTTGGACAGGAAGTACATTCAACCGAGTGTCGCGCCGTGGGGAGCGCCGGTACTGTTTGTTAAGAAGAAGGACGAATTGTTAAGACTTTGTATCAACTACCGAGAGTTGAACAAGTTGACGATAAAGAATAAATACCCATTGCCCAGGATCGATGATCTCTTTGATCAGTTGAAATGTGCTAAGTATTTTTCTAAAATAGATTTAAGAACGGGGTATCACCAGTTGAAGGTTAGGAAGGAGGATGTACCAAAGACAACATTCAAGACTCGCTATGGTCATTATGAGTTTCTGGTGATGTCATTTGGATTGACTAATGCACCAACTGCATTTATGGATATGATGAAAAGAGTGTTCAAACAATATTTGGACAAGTTCTTCATGGTGTTTATCGATGATATTCTAGTCTATTCTAAGACGCCAGAAGATCATGCTGAACACCTAAGATTAGTGTTGGAGACACTAAGGAAAGAGAAGTTGTACGCAAAGTTTACTAAGTGTGAATTGTGGTTGGAGAAGGTATAATTTTTAGGTCATGTCATTGACCATGAGGGGATTTTGGGTGATCCAGCGAAGGTGGAAGCTGTGATGAATTGGGAACAACCAAAAACGCCGACTGAGGTACGGAGTTTCCTAGGGTTAGTGGGTTACTATCGGAGATTTATCCAGGATTTTTCGAAGATAGCTACTCCGTTGACTAACTTGACAAGGAAGACGGTGAAATACGCGTGGATCGATAAGTGTGAGGACAAGCCAAGAACTCAAGAAGAGATTGAGTGAAGCGCCTATTTTGTCATTGCACGATGACACGTGAAATTTTGTAGTTTATAGCGATGCTTCAGATAGAGGACTTGGTTACGTCTTCATGCAAAGATGACAAAGTCATTGCATATGCATCTAGCGAATTGAAGGATTATGAGAAAGTTTACCCTACTCATGATCCGAACTCCATCGCAGAATTTTTTTTGCTCTAAAGATATGGAGACATTATCTTTATGGATAAAAATGTGAGATATACACGGACCAAGAGAGTCTAAAATATATCTTCACACAGAAGGAGTTGAATATGAGGTAGAGGAGATGGCTGGAGTTGATAAAGGATTACGACTGTGAAATCCTGTATCACCCTGGAAAAGCTAATGTAGTTGTCGACGCCTTAAGTAAGAAGGGTCGGGAAAAGTTGTCTTTGTTAATAGCTCAAACTAAGTTAATAACAGAGATGGCTAGGATGGAATTAGAAGTGAAGTTACCGAGTGAAGCAGGATAAATACTGTTTGTGACGGAGATGCAACTCAAAACTGATGAGTGTGACCGGATAAAGGAACGGCTAGCCAATGAAAAAGATATTAAGTACAGTTTTGATAATGAGGGATTATTAAGATTTGAAGGAAGAATTTGGGTTCAGAATGAGACAGAATTAAAGGAGCAGGTGTTACAAGAGGCTTTTAGTTTGAGGTTTTCGATTCATCCTGGTAGTACGAAGATGTATCAAGACCTCCGACAGAGTTTTTGGTAACCGAACATAAAGAGAGAGATAGCAGAGTACGTGAGTAGGTGCTTGACTTGCCAGAAAGTTAAGGCCGAACATCAACGACCAAGTGGCTTGTTATAATCATTGGAAATTCCGGAGTGGAAGTGGGAGAATATCACGATGGATTTTGTGGTAGGACTTCCAACTACAACGAAAGGGTATGATGCAATTTGGGTAATAGTGGACCGGTTGATGAAGTCGGGTCACTTTTTGCCAATTAGGGTCAAGTATAACTTAGACCAATTAGTTAGACTCTATGTTAAGGAAATAATTTCCAGACATGGAGTACCAGTATCGATTGTGTCAGATCGTGATCCACGATTCACATTGAACTTTTGGAGAAGTCTACAAGAGCAGATGGGAACGCAGTTGAAGCTGAGTACGACGTATCATCCACAAACTGATGGACAGAGCGAGAGAACAATTCAAACGTTAGAAGATATGTTGAGATCTTGCGTCATGGATTCAAGGGTAGTTAGGATGATCATCTACCATTAGTGGAGTTTGCGTATAACAATAGTTATCATGCAAGCATAGGTATGTCGCCTTACGAAGCTTTGTATGGGAGAAAATGCAGAACACCTTTGTATTGGGATGAAGTAGGAGAACGCCGAATGCTGGGGCCAATATTGGTGCAGCAAACAGCGGACATCGTCAAGATGATACAGATGCGTCCCTTAGCAGCTCAAGATAGACAAAAGAAGTTTACGGATTCACATCGAGAAAATAGAGAATTTGAAGTAGGTTCTTACGTATTTCTAAAGGTATCTCCCTGGAAAGGAAAGACACGCTTTGGAAAGAAGGGAAAGTTAAGTCTGAGGTTTATAAGACCTTTTGAGGTAATAAAATGGGTGGGTGAGGTAGCTTACATGATAGCATTACCTCCAGACTTAGAACGAATACATAATGTGTTTCACGTATCTGTGTTACATCCTTATAAGCAAGATTATAAACACGTGATAGAATATGAGTCTATTCATATCGAGAAAGACTTAACGTACGAAGAAACGCCGATTCAAATTGTCGATAGAAAAGAACAAGTTCTACAGAATAAAGTCATACCTTTCGTGAAGGTGATATGGAAGAACCACGATGCAGAAGAAGTAACGTGGGAATTGGAAGAAAAGATGAAAAAGAATTACCCTCAATTGTTTGTGTAATTTTTTTTATATAGTGAGATTCTGGGGACAGAATGCTTATAAGGGGGAGAGAGTGTAACGCCCCAGAAAATCGAACCTTTTGTAAATGATTTAATAATGAATAAAATAATATTATTTATTATTATTACGTGTTAGTAAGATTAATTTTGTTCTATAACCAAGAAACTTCGGGACGTTGTAGTATTTTAACTACGTGAATGAATTAAAGTGTTTGAATTTCCAAGACGAAAAGAAAAGCTTTCCAAGAAATTTTCTGAAAAACACTATTCATCGATTTCTGCTCAGAAATTATTTTTGAACTTTCGAGAAATACGTAATGTTATAATATTAAGGTGAGATGGATTATGTAATAATAACATAAGTATGGAAAACGCAATATTTCGCATGCGAACTTAATTTGAGAACATTAGGAATATTGAGCGTTAAGAAGAGATTATAGTAATTGTATAATACATAGGTATTATGCGATGTATTGAATGCAAATATAATATGAAGTATTATGCGAGTATGTATGGAGAATGGAATAGCGTATATTACGAATTAATATACGAGCTAGAATACGAGAATTATACATATAGTATATGTTATAAGACTTTGAGTTAAAAGGAATGAACTAATAGGATTGTGTAGCAATGGAAGAGTCCAATAGAAATTGGATGTGCAAGCCCAAGTGTTTGATAATTCAAAGTCCAAGCTAAAGTAATGCAAGCCCAATAGGAATAAGCTAAACTAATTGAAGCAAGCCAATGTCATGATCCATTGGATAATTAGGATCCATGGAGAAACCCATGGGTGAATTGGTGGGCAAGAACTTTATGTAATGCCGAAGTACTTTATGTGGTGATCAAGCATAGGATAAGTGTTGTGCTTAGCAAGAAAGGAATAGTAAGGAGGTTATTGAGGTGGTGGCTTAAGGAGGTAGGGTTATTAAAGACCATTATGCCCTAACTTTGAGAGCTCTATATATAGCAAGCTCTCAATTCATTTGTTGTTTGATTAATTTCCATTCAACAACTTTCAATACAAAGTAACTTATAGGTTAGAGAGAATAAGCACACATAAGTCAAGACAACCTTTGTTAGATTTTCAAAGAAGAGAAGTACTAGTTCTTCAAGGGTAAGACTCTTGTCTAATAATTCTTCATCTTTATCATTGTAGGGTGATAAGAGAAGTGTAACTTAATAAGCATGTATGCTAAGAACATGTAAGAATTGATTAAGCAATGGACTTAAGCCGAATAAGTTATGAATAAATAACTTAAACCTAAATAAGTTATTAACTTATGATGAACTTGTCATATGATTTTAGTATGTTGGATAAGATGTAAGAACATTGAGTAAAGGACTTAAATCAATAATAAGTCATAAGCAATGAAAAATTGTAGTTTATAAGTTGTTATGTCATAAACTTATAAAGAATAAGTCAAAACCTAACTTGAGAATAAGTTGATGTAATAAGTAGTTTAAAATGTTCATATGATGGTTAGAATCCATTTAGAACCATGATCATATCATTAGTAAAGAGGTTTCGCCGGAATTCACACGATTAGACGATAATCGTCGAATTCGTGAAATTCTCAAAATGAAAGTCATATTTTGTGTTTGAACTTGGAAACGTTGGTTTTCAATGAAGACAAGTCATATTTGGCATTATAGAGTTGCGAACTCAAAAATGGCCGGATTCCGACTTAGAACGAAGAAACGAGCGTTGAACATTCACGAACGTTTATCGTTTTCGTTAAAATGAACAAATAGATGAAATTTTAGCAAACGAAGTCAAATAGATAAAATTCTTGCATGAACGTGTAGAGTATGTAATTTGTGAACCATAGGCTTTTGAACGAGCCAATTCGGACTTATAACGAAGAAGTTATGCGTCCGGGAAATTCGTAAAGTTCAAAATCTGTAAAAAATTTCTGAGGCACAGAGTTGGCGCCAACCCAAGGCCAATAGGTGGCGCAAAGAAGGTCCGGATACAAAGGTAATAACATACTTTAGAGTCGCGTCGCGCTGCGTAACACGAAGTGTTGAGTGTGGCAAGCAATACCAAGGCCGGGCTTTGGTTATCATCGCTAACTCACATATGCAAATACGAGATGTATATTTTGATCGGCCACGCAACGCCAAATTCTAGGTTTTAGATGTTGATGAAGGTTTACAAGTATAGCATGATTAGTAACTCATTAGTAATGAACTGAGGAACTTAATAAGGCATTGTAAGGTATTGGTAAACCTTATTTATGTTGTCTAAAGGTTGAAGATAAGTAATCAAACATGAACGTAATGAAAATGATTTAACAAAAAGCCAGAACCAATAAGAACAAATCTAAGTCATAATTAGATTGAGAAGAAGGGTAAGATACATTAGGGACTATGTATGTTCATTCATGACCTAATGTGTTATGTGATGTTATCATTACTGTAGAGACTTAAAGACTTAAACAAAGAACGTGTTATTAACTGTAGCAGACGCCAAAGGCAAGTATTCTAACCCTTGTTCCATTTCAGTCTGGACAAGCTTTGAAATTCATGTATCCTTACGCATGAAGTCTTGTATGATGAAGTCAAAGCCAATTCTTTCGGCTAGACTTATATTATGTTTCTATCAAGCATGGTTAATGTTTACCAAGTTATATTGGTGTGGTTTTCAAACGAAGACTGAGTATGCTAAAATGTTTTGTCGTTTAACGACAGGCACGTGAGGTTGCCATAACTTAAACGTATACACATTTAATGAATGTAGTGTTGATCCACATAGAGTACTATAGGCTGATCACCTAGACGTGCTCGTTAGTAATGTCGGACTTACGAACTTAGTGTCGGGACGTCTTTTTCAAAAGAACTTATGAAATGCTCAAGGTCTTGGACCGAAATTGATGTTTTATTGAATATTGTTGTTGTAAAACATTTAGAAGGAAAAGAAGTGCTATTTTGAATTATTGATAGTACTTCGTAACTATTGTTCAGTTATTGAAGATATATGATTCCTATATTTCAAGCATGTTGTTTATTAGAATTGTTGTACTTGCTGAGCTAGTCATGCTCACTCTTGCTTGAACCATATGAACACAGCTAAGATCGAACGGACCGAAGGCTCCGGCAAGGATAAGGGCAAGGCGATGATGAACCCTTAGATTTCTTATGTAATAGTATAGATGAATGTTTGTAATATATTGAATATTATGACAAGAATGAATGTATTGGTTATAAAGAACTTGGGGAAATGTACTATTATTTTGAATATATAGAAGACATATTCATTCTTTTGAGACTTTTCAGTTGAATGTATGTGTGAATGGTAGTACCGTGTAGCACCATCTGTCGGGTTGGAAGAGACTTGGATTTGGGGTAGTCACACAAGGAGATTAACATGGAATGATATTACAAGTAATTATTCTTACAAGTAATTGAAAATGGAAAGTATGAAGATACTTTCCTCCGTGTTTGGTTTATCAGAGGCTGACCTATCTTAGGATTACTCTCGCGACTTTTTGGTATGAAGGTTCCCAAATCATTGCAATTTACTCGACGAGAAGTTAATCTGGTCTTTCAACTGGAGCGAATTTGGGTGGTGCCTTTCCTGAGCCTCGTTGGAATTAGTCTTTCTACGAGTCCAGTAATCAAACACCGATAGGATAGCCTCCTAGTGGAGGAACCACACAACATACATTCATATACAACGTGTCTCACCGTTTATGAAAATGATGACATATGTGAATCACTAATATCACAAGAAGATATAGTGTAAAGCATTAAGTGCAGTAAATATATGCATTCGTACACATTCATCAACAAATGTAAATGCAACATCCACACGCAAGTACATAACAGTTTTGAAAAGGTGTCCCCAGCAGAGTCGCCACTTGTCGATGTTGGGATTTTTATTTGTCCCTTTTCTGTTCTTGTCTTTTGGTGTTCTCATGTTAAGTGAGTTTTGTTTGAAAAAACAAGTTGTGAAAAGGTTCGACATGTATATTTCGACGATTTGATTGTAAGAGTCGCCAATTGGTTTTTTAAATGGTTGTACCAACACAACCAAGAAAAGGTTTACACATTGACCCAGTGATGTGACACTGTTAAACGGGTCTACGAAACCGAGATTCATTTGGGTCCCGGGGCTTGATTATGCGAAGGGAAGGTGTTAGGCACCCCCCGACATCCGTGTTACCACGGTGACCGCCACTTTTCAAGAAACTATTATGTGAATGTGTGTGTGTGTGGGTCAATGTGCTATTATTTAGAAGTAGTGCGAGGCCTCGTTCGCACCTATATACACAGGGTTAAAATTTATGTAAAAATTCAGTTTTAAACAAGATATAGAAGTGATGTTTTGTAAAAGAGGTTTTTCAAACCCTTATGCTCAATAGTAATTGAGACCTTTTAATACTTCCATTTTATTAAATGTTCGGCTGGATTGCTTTTATTTTTGAGATGCGAAGCATCTTTGAGAAAATAATATACATAGCAGTACCGAATAATTTACAAGCCCTGTACAGCTGAAAATGTCCATCACGGGAACCGAATCTAGATTCAATAGACTGAATCTGAGATCACATAATTCCTAGGCTCACATGATGTAGCAATTTATATGAAAGCTATAAACAATTATATATATAAAAGCTGTATATATATATATATATATATATATAAATATACATACATGATCAACCACCATTAAGCACCTCCATGGGGGATCAGAAATGTAAATATATAAAAGCAGTAAATATATATATAGAGACATGATCAACCACCACGAAGCACCTCCATGGGGTATCAGAAATGTAAATAAAGCCGTAAAGATGATCAACCGCCACGAAGTAAACTCCAAGCGGGATGACATGTAAAGAAAGCAGTAAAAAATGATCAACCGCCACGAAGTAAACTCCAGGCGGGACGAAATGTAAAGAAAGCTGTAAAAGGCCACGAAGTAAACTCCAGGCCTGACAGAAATGTAAATATATATATATATATATATATATATATATATATATATATATAAAGCGATAAGCTCGATTTTACATCTGCAAGTGCGCTTATATATATATATATATATATATATAAGAAAATTAGCGCTCCGGATGTAAAATCTAGGCTCATCGAACAGAGTTCGACAATAGTTCATATATATATAAATGTAAATAAACGCTCCGGATGTAAAATCTCCAGGCTCAATCGAGGCATAACTCGATAATGTTAGTCCATATATATATATATATAATATACAAAAAGAAATAAAAGCTGCGGACCGAAGTCCGGGCATACACACGCAACACGACTCTCAACGTGAAGAACAGTGTGTGCAAAGATGAAGAGAAAGGCTTTAAAGTGTACAAGAAGGCTTACAGTGGACTGCTAAAGAAGACTTCAATAACTTGAAATAGATGAACACTAGGCTCCCGCCAGTAAAAATATAGCAATACATAAGCTCACAAGTGTTTAAAATGAGAAAGCACTCAATTTATAGTGTGTACAAAGCAAATTGGACAGGGCTTCCTCGCCTTTTCTCTCTGCAAAATGGCTGCCCCAAGCCCACTATTTATAGAGGGGGAGCCAGGTGTACTGCTGCAGCCATGCAGATGCACTGCAAACGCCTCGGTGCCCCAGTTCCGCGTGGTCTACGCCGCTTGAAGTACATGCACCCGTGCAACGTGATGTCTACTTGAACTTTCAAAACTTCAATACGGGCATCCAATGGAGGTGTATAAGACCTTTTATGACATGCTATTATTGAGAGCTACACAATGACATGGGATTAGAGGTTGTATGAAGTTAGGAAGATGGGACCATGCCCTAAGTCTTCAAGCTTTAAATTCTATCAAGTGTGCTGTCTTGTGCAGTAGCCACTCGGGATTGGTGCTCTTTAGTTCTTGGAGGGCATTGGTGTGTAGAATGTATGCATGTTGTTGTTGAGATGGCGCGATGTGGGTTTGGGATGGCAAAATGATGATCATGCCCTTCATCAGGGTTATCTCTGGTTTGAGCTTTTTTAGCGGTCGTTACTCAAGGTTATCTCTGAGATTGGACTGCAGCAGGTGTTGACCATCCTCAGTGTTGTTTCTGAGATGTTTCTGACTTCCCGAGGTTATCTCCAGGCTTAGGGAATGAGTGCCTCAGGGCTTTTGTCGAGGGTTTAAAGCTGTTTGCATAGGTTTGAAATAAGCATTTCCGGGGTTATCTCCGAAACTGCAACTGTATTCCTCGGGGTTATCTCTGAGGTTGACACTGTCTTTCCCGATGTTATTTTTGGGGCTGAAACTGAATATCTCGGGGTTATCTCTGAGATGAGACGGTTTTCTTCGGTGTGATTTCTAGTATTTGAACTGCATTCCTCGGGGTTATATCCGATGTTGAAACTGAAACCCCCGGTGTTGTTTCTGGGGTTGAGGTTGAAACTTCCGTTGGTATTTCTGGGTCTGAGCTGGATGTCTCGGGGTTATCTTCGAGATGGTAATACTGAATATCCCAAGGTTGTCACTGGGATTGAACAGAGCTATCTTCCAGGGTTATCTCTGAAAGACGATGTGACACCCCCAAAATAGGTATACATCACCTATTCTGAGTCCCCAAATACATGGTACATAATACAAATACAATCTTTAATATACAACAAGAGAGCTGTGAGTTTTAATACAAATACTATCTTCAAGACAATATCCACTCTCAGAATAAGTCCTTATTACATTTATTGTCACACTATTTAACAGAATAGTGAGGACTACTAATACTATCATCCGGTCCATCACTCCGCTCCCCACGACTCGTCCCAAATTTATATTCTCATTTCACAAGAGAACAATGAAAGAAAGGGTGAGCTCAATTAGCCCAGTAAGAGATATTATGACTAAGAAAATGCAGAATAAATTATCATTAGTTTACAACAATGTTAAACTGATAAAATACAAAAGACATCAAGTTTAACTGCAGCGGGACAAGCAATCCATAAAAAGAGTCAAGTAGAGAATAAAATCTACTATCTTTTATGATTTAAAAGGTTTTTCATCACTTTTATCACTTTGACTCGACAATAAATAATCCACATCATCGAATCACCCTTGCACTACGGCCAAGGATATTCTTTAGTATCACGACCACAATTATCCATGCACTACGGGCCAAGAATATTTGTGTATTCATTAATGGTCATGATCATGCCAACAACTGTCCATCAATGCACTACGGGCCAATGAGGACTTTACCCCATCATTTGTAACATTACGGTCATGATTACACCGAATAGTCCCTGATCATAATCATACCAAGTCCATCTATACACTACAGGCCACAGATGACTTTCAACATAATATAAACATGAGGATGATGACAATGATATAAGAATTCAATAAAACAAGTTCAAGAATTAATTTAACCAGGAACTAATAATGTCCAAATTGTCAACATGATACTTCTTTGTAGAGTAAAATTCAAGAATGCTCAGAAGAATAATTCCATGAAAAGATATCTTTGGATGAAGCGCAAAATATCAAGGATATTCCACTAATTTCATGGAGTACGTAAGTCAAAACTTTAACCAACCGAGTATACCAAAGAATGGAATAACAAAAGAAAACACCATCCATGCGGTAGATTAGATGTATGTGTTATTCCAATAGAATAATAAATAACGAAAACCAATTCGTGTGTAATACGCGACCGATGGGATATTCCAACAGAATAATAAAGAATGGAATAACAACATAAATCACCATGCATGCGGTACTTCGCATAGACAAGTTATGCCAATAGAATACTAAATAACGGAACCAAAGTTAAAGTAAATTGCACCTCTGAGGATGTTCCAACAGAATAATAAAGATGGAACCAGGTCCGGCGTAAATGTACGATACGTGATATTCCAACGTAATAATAAAGATGAACCAGTCCGACGTAAACGCATGCATGACAAGATATTCCAATGAATAATAAAGATCGTATGCAGTCCCAGTGAAACGCGCATGCGAGGATATTCTAAATGTAATAATAAAGAATAGAATAACGTAAGAATTTCACCAAGTATGCGGTACTTTGCATAGACAGGTTATTCGAACATAATAATAAAGAATGGAATTAACGAAGTTCTCTTCATGAAGATGAAAGAAAGAAATAATACCCCTTACCTCAGAAGAAACTGGATACTGGAATAGTGAGGTAGCAGGCTTCTCTTCTTCTATAGATTTTCTCTCTATACCTTCTCTCTACAATTTCTCTCTATAATAATTGCTCTATAGCTTTAGTGAAATGGTGAAGAATGATGAAAAAATGAGCTTCTATTTATAGAAAAATATAGTTTCGATAATTGCACGTTTTGGGGCTCAGAATATTACAGTACAATACCTCCAACTTTTCCTTTATTTTTAATTTAGTCATGCAAGTATTATCAAATTTGCACCACCTCCCCTAATAGTAAATAATGTGATTCAATAGTAAATCTTGGGAATCAATAGTTCTAGACATGTGAAAATAAGAATTACAGTATAGTACCTCCATCTATACCTCCATTTTTAACTTAGTCATGCAAGTATTATCAATCTTGCACCAACTCCCCTAATAGTAATAAGAATGTGAAACAATAGTATACACAAATGAACAAATAGTTATAATCATGTGAAATAATAGCAATCAATTGCTCATTTATCCGGTTAAATACCCGATTGGTCAATATAACCTCCAGACATCAATTATTATCGAAATAAATGTCGATTTTCACTAACACAAATAATTCCAACACAATGAAACTATTTTTTATCAACAATATAAATTTTGAAATCTCAAAGTTTGACTTTTCCCAAAAAAGTCAACTGTTGACTTTTTGACCAAAAAGTTAATCCCGTAAAATTTTGTGTTTATAGACTATTTTTACTAATTTCATCATTCCGGACTCAAATATCACGTCCGCGTCTCCAAATTCAACTCCGAACACAACTTCAATTTTAATAACATTCATCATTAATATTATAACTCACAATATTTATCAACCAGGTCGTTCCCAGGAAAGAGTGGGCTTTCCAATAAGGATTTCTCCCTATTGGCGCGTAATTAGGTGACCAAACCTCTCTTTGACATAACTTTTAGACATTGTAAATATTGCAATTTAGTAATATTAATAACTTTGTCATCTCAATTATTGATTTAATAAAATAACATATTATGCAGATGATACTGTGACAATAATATGAGAGATATGATGCTGCAATAACTGTAGCAATAATTGAGTATAACTGAGTGACTTCTTACGTAAGCATCAATAATCAATACCATGTGCTACTATGCAACTGATGCCAGACATCGTATTCTTGTACTTTTACTACCGAGTAGTTCAACAGTTTTAACGGTAAAACTTCCGCCGTTATTTTCATAAATATATTTTTGTCGTTTTCTCAATCCGACAATAATTCTATTGTGGGGTCCACCAATGATTGCGGCGTTGTACGAATATTCCCTGCTAAAACATATATTCTCCGACCAATCGAATATAATATAACAACTTGCATACTTTGCAGAATTTATAAATACTACCCACAACTATAACATTATATCAAATCCCCACTATAATATTTAAAAAATTATTTCGAGAAAATTAAATACTAATTCATAAAATCTGGGGTCTCACAATCTTCCCCCTTTATGGAATTTTGCCCTCAAAATTTACGTACGTACCTGGTATGCTGAAGAGGTGTGGGTACCTTGACTTCATTTCAGATTCTAAATCTTGAGGTATAACCTTTGAGTGTCGAATATAATCCTTCTTATCCAAGATTTTAACACATATCTCCTCATACGTTAAATCATCCGCTATCTCATCCGGTTCTAAATTAATAATGTTGTTCGGGTCATCCACATATTTACGTAACATCGATACGTTAAAAACGTTATGAACACGCGACATACTTGGCGGTAAAACGGGTCTATAAGTCACAGTTCCTACTCAATTAAGGATTTCAAATGGGCCAATAAAATCGAGGGTTGAGATTTCCTCTCTTCGTCAATTATTGCTTTTAGAATAACGCCCTCTTGAACCTTCTTCTTCACATTCATCAGATTCGGGTGTGTAGCTTGAGCGGCTTTAACTTTATCGATTAAAGTCGATTCTACTCGTACAGTCGCTATCTTCACGTGGGTCCCTAGAGTCTTTAACTCTATCTTCATCATTTGTAAGTTATACAAAATGGGTTTTTGGGTTAACAACATCGCACTCGTAAATGCATACGATCTTCTACTCAACGCGTCAGCTACCACGTTCTCTCTTCCACAATGATATTGAATGGTATGATCGTAATCTTCAACAGCTCGAGCCAACGTCTTTGGCGAATTATACATTCGTTTTGGTTGAAGAAATATTTAAGGGTTAAAGAAATGGGTTTTGTACTGGGGTCAATACAAAATTCATTTTCACGCTCTAGGGGTAGGCTAAGAAGTCTTCTAGAATACATCAAGAAATTTATTAACAATATGAATATCATTTAAAAACTGTGACTCTCATCCAAGACTTGGGTAGTACGTCACATTGATACCTATCAACTTGCCATCATCATTCATGGCGTCGCCTACAGAAAGTCTAGCTTCAGTGTATTCCAAGACTTGGAAGTCACCAACGAAAGGCTCAGGGCTTTTTACTTATGGCTTGATTTGACAATGATTGACGTTTGTGGTTTGGTTGCTTGAATTCGCATAACAGGTTGGTTAGGAATATGACAGCTAACAACCTTACGAAAATAATTAATTTTGGCATGATGAGTAGTTAACCAATTGATTCCTAAAATCACATCAAGGGCAAGTATTTTCAAAGAGATAAGATCGACAAGTAACGTAAAAGTGTCGATTTAAATCAAACAAGATTTATAAATAGTGGATGTAACGAAGGTTTCTACTAACGAAATTTCAACCAATAAGTCAAAGTCTAGCTTCTCTGTGGTCAAATTTAAACGTTGAACGCAAGCAAGAGAGATAAAATAATGGGTAGAACCGGTATCTTATAAGGTATGGACTTCACAAGAATTTATAATTAACTAACCCGTGCTAACTTCGTTCGGGTTACTCGCTTTTTGAGAAGTCAGGAAAAACGCTCTCCTTTGCACTACTGGTTTTGACATTTTTGGGACGGCCTTTGGTGCCTCCTTCCCAGCTGGACTTGTCTTCGGTGAACGACAAAATTGGGCTAGGTGACCTTCTCTTCCACAATTGTAACACGCTTTGGATGGTATCGCGCAGTTTGGACTGATATGTCCCTCGCCTCCACATTTGAAACATATGATAGATGGTCGTTTTCCTTCCTTAACAACGGGTGCTGGTGCTGACATCTTTCCATCATTGTTGAATTTCCTCTTCTTAAAATGTCCATTCATATTGTTTTGGCCATGATTACCACCGAAGTGGTTACCATTTCTTGCATGTTGATTCCCTTCACGCTTATTGTCACCGTTTTGATGACTGTTATCACTGGTATTATCATTTTGCCGGTTGCTCTCTTTTTGTTGGGTTGACTCACTATCGCGCTCCAATAACTGAGCCCTATTAACAACATCTAAATACAAACAAAGTTTATAAGAAATGAGGTATTGACGTATCTTGGGTTTCAAACCTCTTAGAAACATCCGCGTCATTCTCTCTTCATTATCAACCAAATGGGATGCAAACCGAGACAACCCAGCAAACTTGGCTTCGTACTGCGACAAGGTCATGTTGTTTTACTCCAGTTTAATGAACTCTACCTCCTTCATGTGACGAATACTTTTGTGAAAGTACTTGTCGTTGAACAGTTCTTGAAACTTCTCCCAAGACATCTTCAATCATGGCGGTTGAGTACGCTTTCTGATTCCCACCAAGACCCTCTTCTGCATAACATGAAGGTGGCGAAGGGAACCTTTTGCTCCTCGGAGCAACCCAAGACATCAAATATCTTGTTGATCTATTTTATCCATGTCTCCGCCTTAAGTGGTTTTGGCTCTCCAAAAAACTCCGGTGGTCCCAGCTCCTTGAACTGTTTGGCGGTGACCGTCCGAGAGTTGCCAGTGTTTCCACCTGCATTTTGGATAGGAGCCGCTCTCGCCTGATGTTGCATGAATTGCATGAAGCCTCGAAACATTCCATCATTCATCATTTGGTCAGTGTTGTTGTTGTAGCGCCCCCAAATCCGGGTCTCTTTCAACCCGACATATGGTGCTATACTGTACAAACATTCATCCTTTCATTCAATTGAAATGCCTCAAGAGAACGAATCTCTCTTATATATAATCAAAATAATATTTACACTTCCCCAAGTTCTAAACCCATTACAAAGATTCTTTGTCATAATATCAGTTACATTATAACATTAAACCTATACTATTACATATACAACTTAACGATCTACCTTAGCTTTTTGTTTATCCTTATTCGATCCTTCGATACATTTAGTCTTAGCTGCATTCATATGGTTCAAGCAAGAGTGAGCATAACTAGCTCAGTAAGTATAACAATTTCAATAACAACATGCTTGACACATACGAATCATATATCTTCAATAACTGAACAATATTTATGAAGTACTATTGATGATTCAAAATAGCACTTCATCTTTCTTTCAAAATGTTTCACAATGAATAATATTCAGCAAAACATACACTCCGGTCAAAGACCTCGAGTATTAATTCTTTCTTTGAAAAGGACAACCTGGAACTAAGTCCGTAAGCCCGATATTACTTACGAGCACTTCTAGGTGATCAGCCTATTGTACTCTATGTTGATCAACACTACATCCATTAAACGTATGTACGTTTAATCATTTGGCAACCTCATGTGCCTGTCGTTTTACCGACAAAATATTTATTTAACATTTCAATCTTCTTTTGAAAACCATATAAAGTAGTTGACAAAAGATAACAACATTTGATAACAGATGAATAGATCATCAATAATCCACTCAATATATCAAGTCTAGCCAAAGGAATTGGCTTTAACTTCAACATACATCAATTCATGCGTAAGGATACATGAACTTTAAAACTTGTTCAGATTGAACTGAGACAAGAGTTAGAATATTTGCCTTTAGCGTCTGCTACGGTGTAGTTACTTTATGTTCAAGTCTTTCAAGTTTCTACAATACATGATTACATAATGCCTTACATTAGGTCACATATAATCAAGTATGTATATGACTATATCTTACCCTTCACCTCAATCTAATTGTGTATTAGATTCAGTTACTATTTGTTCCGGCTTATCATTATCCTTGCATTTATAATTGTCTAGGTTATCTTCACCTTTATACATCATCCTTAAGGTTTAACAAAGATTTAACAATGTTACTTTACGTTCCTTAAAGTGTGATTACTTTAATTCATCTACATTCTTCTCTTTATGTTTGACATTCATTCTTCACTATCCTTGTTCTAAGGTTTGATGCTATGCATGGCCAGCTACTCTTTATGCCACATCATGCTTGAGAGTTTACAGTGGCATTGTCCGGACTTAGCCCTGGCATGAGTCCTTACTTAGTGGGTCGCGCTGCTGCACCACTCTGCAGAAGGTCTTGTACTGTGCATGGCGTTGCGGTGCCACCAATTGTACTAGGGTTCGCGCTGCGGTGCGAGTTTCTAGTGTGTTCGGACACTGTTATGGCGCTGCGGCATGACCAATTTGGCCTAGGGTTGGAGCCGCGGCGCCAACTCTGTGCACCAGAAAAAAATTCAGACTTAAAAATTTTGTGAACTTCCCGGGCTCATAACTTCTTCGTTATAAGACCGAATTGGCTCATTCAAAAGCCTACGGTTCACAAATTACATAATCTACGCGTTCATGCAATAATTTTATCTATTTGACTTCGTTTGCTAAAAATTCACCTATTGGTTCATTTTTAACGAAAACGATAAACGTTCGTGAACGTTCAACGCTCGTTTCTTCGTTCTAAGTTGGAATCCGGTCATTTTTGAGTCCTCAACTCTAGAATGCCAAATATGACTTGCCTCCATTGGAAAACAGCGTTTCTGAGTTCAAACACAAAATTTGACTTCTATTCCGTGAATTTTACGAATTCGACGATTATCGTCCAATCGTGCAATCTTCGGCAAATCTTCATTCTTATGATTTTTTCAACATTACAAATGAATTCTATTTATCATGTGAACATCTCAACATACTTATCACCACAACTTATTGTTCATTGTTGGATTTTTGACTTATTCCTTCATGAGCTTATAACTTGTCAAATTATAAACTACTTATAACTTCATTGTTCATGACTTATGATAATTAAAGTTTCTTAATCATCATACCTATATGTTCTCAACATATAACTTTACTTATGTATACATTATACATATCATCATACAAGTTCTTTACTTCCATACTAATTCTCAAGATAAACTCATAGCAAGTCTACCATACTTTTTCATAAGTTTATAACTTATGCTAGTTGAAATGACTTATTTCCAACTTATATGACTTAAGTTCATTTCTTACTCATTCTTCTTACTTCTTAACATTCATGTTTCTTAATCCAAGTTTTCTTATCAACCTATCATGATAGAGATAGAAGATAATTTGGAGAATAAGTCTTACTCTTGAAGTCTTTGCAAAGTAGTCTTTTTCTTCTTCTTGATTATGGAAGTAACTTATTTGTAGCTTAATCTCCCTAACACTTAAGCACTTTGTAATATATTAGATTGTTTGAACAAGTAAGAAATGGCTAGCAAGCTTCCTCTATTTATAGAATTCACAAGGTTAGGGTAGTTTAGTCATTAAATCACCCACCTCCTTAAGCCACCTCCTTACTATTCATTACTTGCTTAGCACAAATCCTATCCTTTGCTTGGTCATTACTCCTAACACTTGATCATTACATTAACTTGGACACCACACATAAAACTTGGTTACCAAGAATAACCATATTAATATGGTTTGCCCCATGGTTTAATCAACCCATTGGATTCTAGCTTGGCTTAACTTAACTTAACCTTTGGGCTTGCTTTAACAAACACTCACTTGCTTATTAATTCAATAGTTGGGCCTTACCATTTAACTCACTTGGGCTTGTACAAAATCCTAACCAATCTTTACAAGTCCAAAATCATTACTTAATACATATACATATTGTCTATGTATTATTCTCGTATTATAATTCGTATAGAAATTTATTATATACGATAATCCATCCTTCATACAAACTCGTATAATACTTCGTATTATACTCGTTTTCATTACTTTGCACAATACCAAAGTATCATACAATTATTACTTACATAATAATACTTCGCTTTCCTTAACGTTTATAAATTAAGTCCGCAAACAAAATATTACATTTTCCATAACTAGATTATCATTACATAATCCATCTTACCTTGACATTCTATCATTACGTGTTTCTCAGAAATTCTAAAATAAATCTCGAGCTAATACCGATGAATAGTGTTTTTCAGAAAATCTCTCAGAAATCTTTTATTTTTGTCTTGAAAATTCAAACACTTTAATTCCTTCACGTAGCTCAAATACTACGATATTCCAACATCAATAGGTTATAAAATGACAACCACCTTGATATCACATAGAATATAATTTTATTATTATTTACTTTAATAAAATCATTTTACAATAAAATCCGAATTTCTCGGTCGTTACAGCTGTTTGCATGAGGATTGTCGCCTTCCTGATGCACATTGTCTTGGTTATTGATTTGTGGATACTCAACGGTTTCCTGTGCTCCATTGCTATTCTCAACATTCTCGGATGTCATTTTCAAATATTGCCACAAAATAAGGGTTAATTAACATATCACATATTATCCTTATACTCTGATCGACCAATTAAATACCAAATAAACTTAGGTAGGTCATACTAGCGAAAGAATTCCCCATCTCTCCCCTCCTAGTTCTTGCCTCACATCTTAGCCAGGGATCATATCCCTAAGCTTTGATACCAACTGTGACTCCCCCAAAATAGGTATACATCACCTATTCTGAGTCGCCAAATACATGGTACAGAATACAAATACAATCTTTAATATACAACAAGAGAGCTATGAGTTTTAATACAAATACTGTCTTCAAGACAATATCCACTCTCAGAATAAGTCCTTATTACATTTATTGTCATACTATTTAACAGAATAGTGAGGACTACTAATACTATCATCTGGTCCATCACTCCGTTCCCTGACTCTTCCCAGCTATATTCTCATTTCAAGAGAAAACGGTGAAAAGAAAGGGGTGAGCTCAACTAGCCCAGTAAGAGATATTATGGCTAAGATAATGCAGAATAAATTATCATTAGTCTACAACAATGTTAAACTGATAAAATACAAAAGACATCAAGTTTAACTGCAGCGGGACAAACAATCCATTAAAAGAGTCAAGTAGAGAATAAAATCTACTATCTTTTATGATTTAAAAGGTTTTTCATCACTTTTATCGCTGGGACTCAGCTTAATAAATAATCCACATCATCGAATCACCCCTGCACTACGGCCAAGGATATTCTTTAGTATCACGATCACAATTATCCATGCACTACGGGCCAAGAATATTTGTGTATTCATTAATGGTCATGATCATGCCAACAACTGTCCATCAATGCACTACGGGCCAATGAGGACTTTTAGCACATCATTTGTAACATTACGGTCATGATTACACCGAATAATCCCTGATCATAATCATACCAAGTCCATCTATGCACTACAGGCCACATATGACTTTCAACATAATATAAACATGAGGATGATGACAATGATATAAGAATTCAATAAAACAAGTTCAAGAATTAATTTAACCAGGAACTAATAACGTCCAAATTGTCAACATGATACTTCTTTGTAGAGTAAAATTCAAGAATGCTCAGAAGAATATTTCTATGAAAAGATACTGGATGAAGCGCAAATATCAAGGATATTCCACTAATTTCATGGAGTATAGAAGTCAAAACTTTAACCAACTGAGTATACCAAAGAATGGAATAAAAAAAGAAATCACCATACATGCGATACTTCGCATAGACAGGTTATTCTAAAAGAATAATAAATAACGGAACCAGGTCAGGTGTAATACGCACCGACAGGATATTACAACAGAATGATAAAGAATGGAATAACAACAGAATTCACCATGAATGCGATACTTCGCATAGACAGTTTATTCCAACAGAATACTAAATAACGAAACCAGGTCAGGCAAAATTCACACCGACAGGATGTTCCAACAGAATAATAAAGATGGAACCAGGTCCGGCGTAAATGTACAGACAGGATATTTCAACAGAATAATAAAGACGGAACCAGGTCCGACGTAAAATGCACAGATAAGATATTCCAACAGAATAATAAAGATTGAACCAGTCCCATGAGAAACGCATGCATGTGGGATATTCCAATGTAATAATAAAGAATGGAATGATAAAAGAATTTCACCAAGTATGCGGTGCCATGTAGACAAAGTTATTCCAACATAATAATAAAGAATGGAATAACAGAAGTTCTCTTCATGAAGATGAAAGAAAGAAATAATACCCCTTACCTCAGAAGAAACTGGATACTGGAATAGTGAGGTAGCAGGCTTCTCTTCTTCTATAGATTTTCTCTCTATACCTTCTCTCTACAATTTCTCTCTATAATAATTGCTCTATAGCTTTAGTGAAATGTTGAAGAATGATGAAGAAATGAGCTTCTATTTATAGAAAAATATAGTTTTGATAATTGCACGTTTTAGGGCTCAAAATATTACAGTATAATACCTCCAACTTTTTCTTTATTTTTAATTTAGTCATGCAAGTATTATCAAACTTGCACCACCTCCCCTAATAGTAAATAATATGATTCAATAGTAAATCATGTGAATTAATAGTTCTAGACATGTGAAAATACGAATTACAGTATAGTACCTCCATCTATACCTCCATTTCTAACTTAGTCATGCAAGTATTATCAATCTTGCACCAACTCCCCTAATAGTAACAAGAATGTGAAACAATAGTATACACATGTGAACTAATAGTTATAATCATGTGAAATAATAGCAATCAATTGCTCATTTATCCGGTTAAATATCCGATTGGTCAATATAACCTCCAGACATCAATTATTATCGAAATAAATGTCGATTTTTACTAATACAAATAATTCCAACACAATGAAACTATTTTTATCAACAATATAAAATTTGAAATTTCAAATTTGACTTTTCCCAAAAAAGTCAACTGTTGTTTTTTTGACCAAAAAATTAATCCCTGAAAATTTTGTGTTTATAGACTATTTTTACTAATTTCATCGTTCCGAACTCAAATATCACGTCCGCGTCTCCAAATTCAACTCCGAACACAACTTCAATTTTAATAACATTCATCATTAATATTATAACTCACAATATTTATCCACCAGGTCGTTCCTAGGAAAGAGGGGCTTTCAATAAGGATTTCTCCCTATCATGCCATGATTAGGTGACCAAACCTCTCCTCGATGTAACTTCTAGACATTGTAAATATTGCAATTTAATAATATGAATAACTTTATCGTCTCAATTATTGATTTAATAAAATAACATATTATGCAGATGATACCGTGAAAATAATCGAATCAATAATATGAGAGATATGATGCAACAATTCATCAGAATAATAATTGAGTATAACTGAGTGACTTCTTACGTAAGCATCAATAATCAATACCGTGTGCTACTATGCAACCACGTGTATTACTGTACTTTTACTACCGAGTAGTTCAACAGTTTTAACGGTAAAACTTCCGCCGTTATTTTCATAAATATATTTTTGTCGTTTTCTCAATCCGATAATAATTCTATTGTGGGGTCCACCAATGATTGCGCCGTTGTACGAATATTCCCTGCTAAAACGAATATTCTCCGACCAATCGAATATAATATAACAACTTGCATACTTTGCAGAATTTATAAATACTACCCACAACTATAACATTATATCAAATTCCCACCATAATATTCAAAAAATTATTTCGAGAAAATTAAATATATATTTATAAAATATGGGGTCTCACAAACGATTCTGTCCTCCTGCAATGTTAGTAACAGGTATGCAGAAAATTTGAGTGTCTACAATCTTCTCACACAAATATAAAAGTTATTTAAACTTTTATAATAGTGCATAAATTCACATATTTGCTTATACAGAAACAATCTTTGATCCAAGGATAAATTAAATATCTGCTTATTAAGAAGCATATTTACTCAAGTCTAAAAGTTCTTAAACTTTTATAAATATATTTGCTCTGTAACTGCTATATGCTTATTTGAGAAGCCTTAAATATAAAAGTTATTTAAACTTTTATATATATCAATAATGAATTGTATATGCTTATTTTTAGAAGCAAAATTCTATCAAACACTTTGTAAAAATGGAAAAATGGTAGAGTTAGTTTATTTTATGTACTTGTTAGAAAGACTAGTAAGTCTTTGACCAAGACCAGAGTCTTAGAGAGGTCAATTGGGAGTTGGGTTTCTACTG
The DNA here is from genome assembly GCA_020205615.1 of Panax quinquefolius. NCBI lineage: Eukaryota > Viridiplantae > Streptophyta > Magnoliopsida > Apiales > Araliaceae > Panax > Panax quinquefolius. The sequence goes on from CM035159.1 coordinate 50,250,233, forward strand.
TACTTGTGAGGTGAAGATGAGGCTGTCGTTTCAAGACCAGATCATATAGTAGAATTGAACTCAAAGGAAAAAGTGCAACTAAGCTTGAGGAATGAGACGAGAGCTTGAAATTCAGATAGGCACACTTAGAATTGGGGGGGGCTTTAATAAGTGTGTGAACAACCGATGATAAATTTTTATTATTTTAAAAGTTTTCTTTAAAATGTAGAATGTTGAATTGAATATTTATGCTTGCCGGATTATCAGTGTATGAATGCAGGATGCTGGATTAAATATTTGTGCTTGCCAAGTTATCAGTGTATCACTTTTTATAATTCAAGTCTTGAATTATTTAAGCTTAATTTAGATGTTTATGAATAAACCAAGAAAAAGAACACGATAAACAATCATACAAACACTATAAATTTTTACATGGTTCAACCCCTAACCTCTATTCTAGTGACATACCTCCACTTCCAATGCCAATTAGTATTGGAGACTCTATTATTAATTAACTTGGTTTACAATTAAACCCCTTTAAAAAATAAGTTCCCACAACCTTTGAGTACTTATACTCCTCAAGCACCTTTGCTCCTCGTGCACCTATGCACCCTTAAGCACCTATGCTTCCTTGAATTTATTTGTAAATCCTCTAGTCCAACCTGAATTAGAAAATAATAGACTAACCACTTAGCTTATCAACAACTTTAATAATTAATTAAAATATGACAACAAAATAAACTACGATCAAAGCAATAATTATATCATAATGCAAGGCTCAACTAAGTATGCAATGATCACAATAATGAAAAGATATTACCAATAATAATCCAAGAGTGAGAGATGAAAATAATCAAGAATTATTCTGCACAACATGTATGATTTCTTTATAATAGGATTCGATCTTTTGAAGGATGTACAAAGAAGGAGATTTTGAAAACCAATATTACAAAGTAAAGTTTCCTGCTGGATGTAGTATTGATTTTCTATACTTTGGCGGTATGCATTGAGACCAACCCATTCCCTTTTATTGATTTAGACCATCAAACCCGTTGTAAAATTCAAACATAAGCAATCAGTGATTTTAGCATATAGTCATTTCTCTTAAACAATTTAGGCTTATGTTATGGCTGATGATAATCAGTCGTCTGAAAATTGATACTAATTATTCCAGTTTGGAAATCAGAATGAAATAAGCATTTGATGATCTCCTAAATCTCTTAGGCACGATATCAGTTTTTTTGATTACCGTTATGAGCATTATAACAAGCAGCCAATTAAGGAACATGTTTTCTAAGTAGAAATAAGATGGCTCATCTTGATTTCTTCTACTATGGTAATATAAGTGAGCTAAAATCCTATTTTGATTAGTATATTACCGTTGCACCCTTTTAGACAGCCACTAAGAAGAGCTTTATCAAATCATGCTTTGTTACTACTGTTATGTAAATAATATATTCAGTTCCAAACAAATCTCGTCCGCTTTAAATACATGATATCACACTGCTTAATGTAAGGAAGAATTATCAAGTATTTCCATAAAATATGATTTCAGTTTACTAGTTAGATCCTTTGAACATATTTTAAATATGGGGATCTTTTAATTTTGGAATGACAGTGCCAATGATTTTAAACAAACGAATTTCAATATTAAAATCAATTCCATTATTCTGTATTATTTAGAGACCCAATTAATTTATTCCAAAATAAATTATGGGAAGATTTTAAAATTAGCTTTTCAAAATTTAATTCCAATTAATTAATATTTGATCCTTATTAATTTTGAAAGCTTAATTAATTATTTTCATAATTAACCACTTTAATTTATTTATTCCATATATTCATGATGCAATACGAATCCTAGAACCTTGATTGAGAAATAATTAAAGTTAAGATATTACATTTATTTCCTAATGACTCAAACAAATCTTCAAGCCTTCATACCTTCAATCCTTTAATAAATCAAAACTTCAAGAGTACTTTTGTTGTCTCATTAATATCATGTACATGCATGAGTAAACATTTTAGTACAATAGAAAAATCATCATCAAAACCTAAGGTTGGAATATGACCAAGTTAACATTCTCCCTTTTTTGATGATAACAATATAATAATTATGGCTCACCCTAAAACAATGCATATATTAAAACATTCTTGACATAATAAAATAAAAGATAAGATTAGTTAAGAGATATCAAACATATCATATCCATATAAAACATATGATCAACTATATCATAAATTTTCTCCCCCTTTGGCATCAATAAAAAAGAATAACATATGATTTTTCTCCCCATTTGTCATTAATCAAAAAGAAAGGAAGGACATTGAAAAAGGATGTATACCCGTAGAAGGAATCATGGTTGCTTTTAAGGACTAACAACGATTGACAAATATGAATCTAAAAATCTTTTCTGTTAACCCAAGTATTAAAAGATTTAAACATTTTCTTCATAAAATAAGCTAACCACATAGACTCAAGTAAGCAATCATATCTTCATATTTAGTTATCTCTACGTCAATACCTTTATCATCAGATGTTAATTTAATTGACGTACTTTTTGATTCAGATTTTTCAAATTCAAACCTTTTGTCCAACTCTTTTAAGTTTTTGAGATACTTTGCAGCTTTTGGCATTTTAACATTTTGTTGAAAATTTAGTTTGCTGGATAGACAACTTGACGATGCTATATTTTGTTTGTCGAATCCAATATGTTTTTTCTTCTTATCCAACCTATCTGAGTGATCTGTCAGGAGATGTTTATATTTTTGGTTCTTTCTGTTTGTTGAATATAATCTGCTATTTCTGCTAATCCAGTTTGCTCGGTTGATCTTTCTGATGAATCCATTTTGCTCCTTTAGCTTATTCAGTCTGTCTAATTGTTGTTTTTATTTTATTTTGAGAGATAACTTCAAGAATTTTTACTTTCCATCGAGAGTATCACCTATTTTGAGAAGGAACTTTTACTTTGAGATGTACCTACAAAAAAAATTCATCCTTTTGGTACCCATATATCTTTTTGGGTCCTTTCGGGTGAGTCACATACAAATCACTTTTCCTAATCCACACACTTTTAACTTTTCCATTTTTTTTATTTGATAAACAATCTAAATGCCCTTTTATGCCACATTTTTTACAAGTAGTGAAAGGAGAGAAATAGTTTAATTTAAAATGTGATTTAAATTTTAACATTTTAAAATCATTATTTTTATGTGTTAGATTATAACCAATTCCTTGTGTTTCAAAACTAGGTCTTTGTTTACCCAAAATGACAGTTAAATTTTCTTCTCCTTAAACAAAATTAGCCAATGATAGTTTTAGTGAGTCTATTTCTTTTTGTAGTTCATTCATGGAAGGATTTTTAATATGAGAATCATCATTAAAAGTATCAATATAAACATCTCTCATTGCTATTTCTTTGGTTAATTTTTTAACTTCATTATTCAAATCATTAACCTTGTCGGAAAGAATTTGGTTATGATTTTCTAAAAAGTCATTTCTAGCCATTAAAATCTTTTCTTCTTGAGATGATGTATCTTGTTCAATTTCTTTCTTTTCATCATTCAATGTATCAACCTCATTCATTAATGTATTTACCAAATCCTTTAAATATGCATTCTTTTCCCTTATTTTTTTGTTTTCTTGTTTCAAAAGATTATAATCAAAAGTGGTTACATCACTTGATTAATCACTTGATTCATTGTCAATTCTCATGAAGCATACTTGGGCTATTTCTTCGTTTGCATTAACTTCCACTTCAGAATCATCATCACTCCAAGTAACAAGTGCTTTATTTCTTTTGTTACCCTTGTAGCTTGGTTTTCCATTATTCTTTATTCGGAAGCAATCCTTTGGTAAGTGGCCCGGGCGTCAGCATTCAAAGCAAGTGTATTCATTTTGCGTTTCTTTGAACTTGTTTAAAGTGATAACATTCTTTCTTTAAAGCTTTCTTTGTAACAACCCTTTGAGCCTTCTTAAAATTATTGCAATTTTCTCATCCGAATCGTCCTATAGCTCTTCTTCATTTCCTGCAATAAGAACTAAAACCTTCTTTCTAGGAGTTTCCTCCTCATCATCATATCTTTTTAATTGATTTTTATATTTTTCTAATTCACTAAATAAAGGTAATGTATCCATAGAAGAAATATTAGGAGAATCTTAAAGAGTAATAACTTTTGATGCAAACCTTTTGAGCATAACCCGAAACAACTTACGGTTGATCTCACTTTATGGAATTGATTTATCAAGTAGCTTCAAGGAATTCATGAGTACTTAGAACCTTGCTTATGCTTCGTTGATAATGTCATCTTTCTCCAGCTTGAACATTTTATAATCATGCATGAGCATACTAAACTTGACTTCTCTTACTTTTGATGTACCTTCATGGCTTAATTTTAAATTATCCCTAATCTCCTTAGCCGTGTTGCATGAGAAAACTTTGTCAATTTTGGATTGCATCAAGCCACTAAGGAGTGTGTTCATTGCTTTTGAAACATAAGAGACCATGTGTGTGACACTCCTAAAAATAGGTCCACACAACCCATTTTGAGTCGCCAAAAATAACACTACAGACGCGAACTTTCCTATTTACAACTATTATACTGCCGTGCAAAATATGACAACACACATACTGTGAGTCTTCAATACAGATATTGTAACATGTATAATATGACAATACACACACCCAAATTATTACAATGACGTATAAAATATAGCAACAAATATTTCAAGTACTCAAAGGAACACGAAAAGATTTATGTCCTCCTTATTCTAATGGGGTGCATTTTTGACGCTTCTAAATTTGGGTTCATTTCACCCTATTTGGTTCACCAAAAAAATTATTAAAAGATGTATAAAATACGACCCACATATAAAGTCCTTAGAATAATTATTTCAACATTATTTAATAATATATTGAGAAACTTCAATAATCTCAGACCATCACTCCATTCCCCTGTTATCCCCGCTAGACTCAACTACACTCTTACTACCTGAAAGGAATTGTGAAGCAAACGGGTGAGCACAAATAGCCTAGTAAAGAATATCATGACTAATATAACTAAATTATTAATTCTAATGCCCCAAAATCCGGTCTATCTTCACACCCGGATTCCGTGCATCACGAGTACATCTTCTTCAAAACATACATCATTATATATTTAATATAACAACATACATTCTCAAATCCCAGTTTCTATAACCTTATAACCTTGTTCATTACAAATAATGATAAATACATTAATCATTCCATCTTATAAGAGTGACTTTTATCCGCAACTAAGGATACATAACAGTTCATTAAACTAATCTATAGTTCCATTAAACTATTCTACATTACAAGTCTTCCCTCGATCTTCAAGCTCATTCATATACTGAATGACACTTCTTCTGGATACCGATTAACTTGATCTTTATGGGATCCTTAAGTTCTTTCTAACCTCATTCGCTGAAAATATTTTTCATTTAAAGCAAGTGTGAGCATTCAGTTGCCCAACAAGTCATAGCAGTTGAATAAAAAACTTCAAGAATTTAAATATTCCTTTAAGACTTCAATAACCGAACAAAGGTTATGAAGCAGCTCAAATAATATGAATAATCTTGATTCCTATCATTGTAAAATATTAGTCACATTCCCTTTCAAATACTTTCATTCTTCTACCTTTTTCATGCACATTCTGTCTGGCTAGAATCATTATCACAGACTTAATAATAACGGTTCAATGTATAAACAGAATATACTCATATTGAACAGTTCAATTATAGAAAAATTCATCTCATAGAAACACCGAAGTGTTCAAATTGTGGCACAAAGCCTCATACGTTCTACATCTGAGAAGTTTAAGAACTAGCATCCATTTAAAATATGAAAGAAGTTAGGAAACTTGCCTTACGCACAGCTACATCTTATAGTTTACGCTGAACTGCTCATTCCAAACCCTATATAACACATAAGGAAATAACATATACACCAATTAGTCATATCTTTGACTTACGCATTGGTTAAACTTAACTTTACTTCTTAAGGTTCGCGTTCTGGCAATCTAAGTTTATGCGACCAACCTTCTTTATCGGGTTACGGCTTCATGACATACGGAGATGTCTTACTCATACGATCATTATCTCTACTCAATTTCCTTATCGCTTATAGGTTTAATCATTATTCTTCATTACTTTACAGTCAAACCATACCCAGGGTGTAGGTTCTACCCGTTTAATATTCGTGTACACTCAACCCTCACGTCAGTTAAAGTGTTTAACGCTTACTTTTCTTCTATCCTTCTTTATCCAGGTTACATTTGGACTTTCCTTAATCTTATTACCGTTCGTTACAGCTTTCATTCGTTATCCATTATGTGAACCCCACATTCATTATTCTTTCTTAATGTCGAAGCCATACTGTTCGTTGTATGCTAAGACCGATCCTTTATTGCCACTACATTGCATTTATGTTCATTGTCTTTTAATCCCATTTAACCTTTATCAAAGGTTTTAATCACTTGTTAAGTGTTATGTTACGTGAATTACATGTTTTTTATCTTTCCGTACGCTTTCCCCTGGAGTTCGAGCAGTTAAAAGCTCCTCACTAACCATTGCCCTGAATCGACATCTGATCTTGGTTCCCTTCTCTCTCTTCTCACTGACGTAGTGCGAGCCTAGGTCACCTTATATACCCTTTGCCCGGCGATGCGGCTCTAAATCCTTTACTAATTCTCGCGTTGTAGCACCAATTAACAGTGTATGATGCCCGGGTTGGCGCCGTGGCACCATCACCCAAGGCATAGTTCTAGAAAATTTTCTAAGTCTTGAATCAAGTTTGAGATGCCTACTTTGAAATCTCAAAACTTCTTCGTTATAACTCGGAACGAGATCGTTCCAAAGCTATTCTCTTCCTTATCTTACGTACTTCAACTTCCCTTGGATAAAACTTTATTATGAATCCATTAACATGCTATTCAATTGGCTTAATCTACATCCTTTGTTTATTTTACATTATTAACGTTCTTCGTCCGTTTGTCCATAATTCGATCATCCAAACTCGGAACTCGTTCGTTCTCGAGTCCACAACTCACGTTTTTTACGTTCTCTTATATTCTTATAAAACCCTACCCATTCCAATTCACTTATATACTTTCTACTTCTCGTTCGTCTTTCACAAAATTTTTTCCATAACTTCGTTATATCTAAGTTCAATCCGTTCTTAATGAATATTTCTACCATTCCTAACCAAGCAATAAGCAACTAACTTATACGTGATAATTTTAAATTTGTCCATCAACAACGTTCTTTGTGTTCTTCGCGTGTTCTTCATTTTTAATCGATAGTTTGATTACGATTTCATTTCTCCTTGGAATTTGGTGTTATAAAACACCATTCCTTACTAATATCACCGAATTGTTCACATGACACATTTGGATCGTTAAAATTCATTACGAAACTTATACCTCCTTAAGAAAGCTTTTTAAGAAACTTATAAACCAAACTTGTAATTCATATTTCTTTATTTTCTCATGATTTCAACCATATGAAAATCATTATTAACTTCTTTTAATTCTATTCTCATTAAGCTATCTAATTTCCATATAAAACCTAAAGAAAATTAGATTAAATGTAAGCTTACTCTAGCGATTTACTAGCTTTTACGTTTCTTCTCTTTCTCCAATCCGAGCATCAAAGCTCTCTGTCCCTCTTTCTCTCTCAATTTCATGTGTTAGTTGAAAAACTAACAAATGAAATGAATTAGCTTAGCTTATATAGAATTTCAAAGCTTAGGGACATTTTGGTCATTTGGCAAACCTCCTTACTATTTACACCGCCTTACTATTCACGAAGCTTCCCTTGGAAGCTTCGTGCTTCCGTCTTGCGAAATTCGTCCGACAATTTTAAAAACCGCGATTCTCAGAATCCAAATATTTTTGGATATTTCGCCTTTCCTTTACAGTTTAACATTTATGCATTCTTCGAAACTTCGAAAAACTGAAAAATACTTTTTGAGGTTAAATATTTTCCTTCACGTTTTCCTCTAACGTAGCTAAACGTATGAAAAGTATATACCAATACTTTTAGTCATTTTTATTTCTTCCGATTTCTGCGCTTTTTTTGAGAAAAACTTTTATCGGCTTACTTAACTTTTCAGGATATATTATCCTGAAATCTTTCAACGGAATGTCATTCCAACATACTGAACTCTCGAAAAGGTTTAGGTTATTTAAACCCTAACGCTTAGGTTTCGTCAGGTGAATAGTGCCTATTTAATCTTTATATACGAAAGTCATACCTCCTTAAGAAAGCTTTTTAAGAAACTTATAAACTAAACTTCTAATTCTTATTTCTTTATTTTCTCATAATTTCAACCATATGAAAATCATTATTAACTTCTTTTAATTCTATTCTCATTAAGCTATATGATTTCCATATAAAACCTAAAGAAAATTAGATTAAAGGTAAGTTTTAATACCTTTCTTCTTAGATTTTATTCCATTTTATTCTTCCTCTTGCTTACTCTTGCAATTTACTAGCTTTTACATTTCTTCTCTTTCTCCAATCCGAGCATCCAAGCTCTCTTTCCCTCCTTCTCTCTCAATTTCATGTGTTAGTTGAAAAACCAACAAATGAAATAAATTAGCTTAGCTTATATAGAATTTCAAAGCTTAGGGGCGTTTTGGTCATTTGGAAAACCTCCTTACTATTCACACCTCCTTACTATTCACTAAGCTTCCCTTGAAAACTTCGTGCTTCTGTCTTGCGGAATTCGTCCGACAGTTTTAAAAACTGCGATTCTCGAAATCCAAATATTTTTAGATATTTCGCCTTTCCTCTACAGTTTAACATTTATAAATTCTTCGGAACTCCGAAAAACTAAAAACACTTTTTGAGGTTAAGCGCTTTCCTTCACGTTTTCCTCTAACGTAGCTAAACGTATGAAAAGTACATAACAATACTTTTCGTCATTTTTATTTCTTCCGATTTCTGCGCATTTTTTGAGAAAAACTTTTATCGGCTTACTTAACTTTTCACGATATATTATCGTGAAATCTTTCGACGGAATGTCATTCTAACATACCAAACTCTCGAAAAGGCTTAGGTTATTCAATCCTTAACCCTTAAGTTTCGTCAGGTGAATAGTGCTTATTTCGTCTTTTTCCCCAGAAATATTTTTGTTCCCGAAATTTTTTTATTTTTGTCTTGAAAATTCTTACTTGTTCAGTCTAGCTCGTAGCCAGAATACTCCCGACTCATAATCATCCTAGGTTTTAGAACGATTAATAAACACATACCATAAATTAGTATTAATAAAAATTCATTTTATTAATAACTAATTCTTTAAACTTAAATTCTGGACAATCCAGTTCTTCAGGTTGTTACACTTCCCCCCCTTATAAAAATTCGTCCTCAGAATTTCTTAAAACCACACCCATACCCGGGTCATCACATTTTCTTCACCCCTTCTTCATGGAATTTCGTCTTATGACGTCATGATATCGTACTTTTCACAGTATGTTGAGGACTTTGTCAGTTAATGACTTCGTCATTATACATCATATCATAAGCGGGTTGTTGATCATTAGATCACATCCAACACCAGGTTCAATTCCATTAATAACTCCATCCTTTTACCATCCTTGCATCAAATGTACTGATGATATAAAATTCATTTTGATATTTCAAATCAATTTATGTCTAGCCGAAACAATTAGTATAGACATATAAAGAATAGCTCTTTTAAAATCCGTTTGTTCCAAAAGTTGAACCAATTCTTTCCTTTTCAAAACGCACATATAAGCACGATTTCAATACACTTCGAAATCTAGCATAGCTAGATGACTTGGAATATCCTATTTCTCTATCTTCCTTCATTGTCTTACTTAAGATAATACTTAATCTTCTCTAGCACCTTCAATGCTAAGCCTACTAAAAAATACTTGTTTCCAGTCTAACCATTCCTATACCTTAGTATAGTCCATCAACATACCACAATTTATGTGTTTAGGAACTTTCCACAACCATATGTGTTTAAGAACTTATCTTTGCAATATGTAATCCAAGAACAAATCAAGGACTATCCATATGCTTATGGCTCAAAAACATAGCATATAACTATGAGTCACAAACTTTTCATAAGTATGAGTTTCAAGAACTCGCACCTATCCTAACATTCTCTACCTATCAAGTATATACATGAGAAAAGATTCACCTCCTCGCCACATACATATTGATAAATAGCGATATTACTATTCAAATGATTGTCACTATAATAACTAAGTAGTCACAAACCCCTTCCCATTCAGAGCTTCGTACTACTCGGCTATTGTAAAACCCCAAATTTTTCGAATAAAGATTTAATTTTCTCGAAATATTTTTTTGAATATTATGGTGTGGATTTGAGATAATGTTATAGTTGTGGGTAATATTTATAAATTTTGAAAAGTATGCAAGTTGTTGTATAATATTCGTTTGGTCGGGGAATATCCGTACAACGGCACAATCATTGGTGGACACCACAACAGAATTATTGTTGGATTGAGAAAACGACAAAAATATTTTTATGAAAATAACGACGAAAGTTTTATCGTTAAAACTGTTGAACTACTAGTAAAAGTACAGTAATACGCATGGTTGCATAGTAGCACACGGTATTGATTATTAATGCTTACGTGAGAAGTTACTCAGTTTTGTTCAATTATTGCTACAGTAATTGTTGCATAGTATCTCACGTTATTTGATTCAATTATTATCGATATTTTATATATTATTAAATCAATAATTGAGATGACAGAGTTATTAATATTATTATTTAAAATATTAACAATGTCTAGAAGTTCTGCCAAGGAGAGGTTTGGTCACCTAATTGCGCGTCAATAGGGAGAAATTTTTATTGGAAAGCCCCCTCTTTCCTGGGAACGACCTAGTCGATTAATATTGTGAATTATAATAATGATGATAAATGTTGTTAAATATATTGAGGTGTCTTTTTATGAAGTCACGGAAGTTTATATATATATATATATATTATATATATATAAATTTTGTTTTATTAGTATTATTAGTGTAATAAAAAGAAAAGCTTTTATATAAAATGTAATACTTTTATAAAGTTATTTGTTTTATTAGACAATAATTAGAATATAATATATTTTATTATTCATAGTGTTTTGTATAGTAAAATCTTTTATATAAAACAAAATACTTTTATAAAGTTATTTATTTTATTAGACAATAATTAGAATATATTATATTTTATTATGCATAGTGCAGAGTAGTATTTTGCATAGTAAATTTTTTTATATAAAATGTAATACTTTTATAAAGTTATTTGTTTTATTAGAAAATAATTAGAATATATTATATTTTATTATGTATAGTGTTTGCATAAAGGCCTATCGTCGAATAAAACAAGTTCACGAATTAATTTACCTGAAACTAATAACGTCCAAATTGTCAACATGATACTTCAGTAGAGTAAAATTCAAGAATGCTCGGAAGAATATTTCAATGAAAAGATATTTGGATGAAGCGCAAATATCAAGGATATTCCACTAATTTCATGGAGTATAGAAATCAAAACTTTAACCAACTGAGTATAATAAGGAATGGAATAACAAAAGAAATCACCAAGCATGCGGTAGACCATGATGCAAAAGTTATTCCAATGTAATAATAAAAGACGGAACTAGGTCCCACGTAAAACGCATGCATGTGGATATTCCAATGTAATAATAAAGATTTTAACCAGTCCCACAGAAAGCTGACAAACAGGATATTCCAACAGAATAATAAAGACGGAACCAGGTCCGACGTAAAACACAAACATGATGTTCTAACGGAATGGTAAAGAATGAAATAACAGAAGAATTTTACCATGTATGCGGTACTTCGCATAGATAGGTTATTCCAACATAATAATAAAGAATGGAATAACAGAAGTTCTCTTCATGAATAAAAAAGAAATAATACCCCTTACCTCAGAAGAAACTGGATACTGGAATAGTGAGGTAGTAGGCTTCTCTTCTTCTATAAATTTTCTCTCTATAATTTCTCTCTATAATAATTTCTCTATAGCTTTAGTGAATTGGTAGGAAATGAAGGAAGAATGAGCTTCTATTTATAGAAAAATATAGTTTCAATAATTGCACGTTTTGGGGCTCGAAAAATTACAATACAATACCTCCAACTTTTCCTTTATTTTTAATTTTGTCATGCAAGTATTATCAAACTTGCACCACCTCCCCTAGTAGTAAATAATGTGAATCAATAGTAAATTATGCGAATCAATAGTTCTAGACATGTGAAAATACGAATTACAGTATAGTACCTCCATCTATACCTCCATTTTTAACTTAGTCATGTAAGTATTATCAATCTTGCACCAACTCCCCTAATAGTAACAAGAATGTGAAACAATAGTATACACATATGAACAAATAGCTATAATCATGTAAAATAATAGAAATCAATTGCTCATTTATCTGGTTAAATACCCGATTGGTCAATATAACCTCCAGACATCAATTATTATCGAAATAAATGTCGATTTTCAATAACACAAATAATTCCAACACAATGAAACTATTTTTATCAACAATATAAATTTTGAAATTTTGAAGTTTAACTTTTCCCAAAAAAGTCAACTGTTGACTTTTTGATCAAAAAGTTAATCCCGAAAATTTTTGTGTTTATAGACTATTTTTACTAATTTCATCGTTTCGGACTCAAATATCACGTCCGCGTCTCCAAATTAAACTCCGAACACAACTTCAATTTTAATAACATTCATCATTAATATTATAACTCACAATATTTATCAACCGTGTCGCTCCTCAGAAAGAGGGGCTTTCCAATAAGGATATCTCCTATTGGTGCGCAATTAGGTGACCAAACCTCTCCTCGATGTAACTTCTGACATTGTAAATATTTCAATTTAATAATATGAATAACTTTGTCGTCTCAATTATTGATTTAATAAAATAACATATTATGCGGATGATCTTTGTGACAATAATATGAGAGATATGATGTTTGCATAACTTGTAGTAATAATTGAGTATAACCGAGTGACTTCTTCACGTAAGCATCAATAATCAATACCATGTGCTACTATGCAACCACGCCAGACATCGTACTTTTTACTACTACCGAGTAGTTCAACAGTTTTAACGGTAAAACTTCCGCCGTTATTTTCATAAATATATTTTTGTCGTTTTCTCAATCCGACAATAATTCTATTGTGGGGTCCACCAATGATTGCGCCGTTGTAAGAATATTCCCTGCTAAAACGAATATTCTCCGACCAATCAAATATAATATAACAACTTGCATACTTTGTAGAATTTATAAATACTACCCACAACTATAACATTATAACAAATTCATTCCATAATATTCAAAAAAGATAATTATAGAAAAATCATCTTTATTCATAAAAGTTGGGGTCTTACAACCTCCCCTTCTTATGAAATTTCTCCCTCAAAATTAGGGTACGTACCTGATAAGTCAAATAGGTTAGGATATCTTAACTTCATCTCAGATTCTAACTCCCAAGTCATTTCTTCCATGTCGTGGTTTCTCCACAAAACTTTGACTTGAGGTATAACCTTGGAGCGTAGAATACGATCCTTCTTATCCAAGATTTTAACAGGTAACTCTTCATACGTTAAATCTTCTTCTATCACGTCCGGTTCTAATTCAATAATGTGGTTCGAGTCTTCAACATATTTACGTAACTTGGATATGTGAAAAACATTATGAACACGAGACATACTTGGCGGTAAAGTGAGTCTATACGCCACAGTTCCTACTCGATCGAGGATTAAAAATGGGCCAATAAATCGAGGATTGAGCTTTCCTCTCTTTCCAAATCTCGTAACTCCTTTCCATAGAGCAACACGTAACAACACATGATCTCCAATATCGAATTCCACTTCCTTTCGATGAAGATCAGCATAACTCTTTTGTCGATCTTGTGAGATTTTTATACGTTGTCGGATTGTTTGAATCTTTTTCGTAGTCATACGTACCAAATTCGATCCCAACAACGCTGCTTCATGCACCTCATCCCAACATATTGGAGAATGACACTTTCTTCCATACAACGCCTCGAATGGAGCCATGCCAATACTTGCTTGATAACTTTTGTTGTAGGAAAACTCCACCAATGGTAAGAACTTGTCCCAACTTCCCTTGAAGTCAAGGACATAGAGTCTTAATAAATCTTCAAGAGTTTGAATAGTCCTCTCTGATTGTTCGTCCATTTGAGGATGATATGCCGAACTAAATTGTAAATCTGTGCCCATAGCTTTTTGCAAACTAACCCAAAATCTTGAAGTGAATCTTGGGTATTGATCAGAAACTATGGATACTGGCATACCATGCAATCTTACTATCTCGTTTATATACATACTAGCAAGACGTTCAAGTGTATAAGTTTCTCGTATCGGTAAGAAATGAGCAGACTTGGTCAATCTATCGATAATGACCCAAATCTCATCTATGCCTTGAGAAACCTTGGGAAGACCAGTAATAAAATCCATGGTAATGTGCTCCCACTTCCATTCTGGAATTTCAAGCGGTTGCAATAGACTTTTTGGCACTTAATGCTCTGCCTTGACTCGTTGACAAGTTAGACACCTTGAGATAAACCCCGCTATCTCTCTCTTCATATTGCTCCATCAAAATATATGTCGAAGACCATGATACATTTTGGTACTCCCAGGATGGATTGCAAACGGTGTGTTGTGCGCCTCCATCACGATTTTATACTTTAACTCAGGGTCGTTAGGAACACAAAGTCTGGAGTTGACTCGAAGTATTCCTCTTCATCGATTCTTACTTCCTAAGATAATAGCACTTCTTGCACTTTCTTTCTCATAAGCATCGCCTCCAGTCTCGTAGCTTGGCGGCTTTAACATTATCGATTAAAGTCGGTTCTACTCAGATATTTGCCATCATCACGGGGTCCCCGAGTCTTTATCTCTATCTCCATCCTTTGCAAGTCATACAAAATGGGCTTTCATAATACGTTGACAATATCGCACTTCATTCGCGATATGATCTTCTACTTAATGCGTCCGGCTACCACATTCACTTTTCCAGGATGGTATTGGATGGTATGATCATAATCTTTCAACAGTTCAAGCCAACGTCGCTGTCACATGTTGAGTTCCTTTTGAGTGAAGAAATATTTGAGGCTTTTATGATCTGTAAAGATCTCCACTTTTTCCCCATACAAGTAATGTGTGACGCCCCCAAAACCGGGTCTCTTCCAACCCGAAAGATGGTGCTACACGGTACTACCATTCATTCAATCATTCCATTGAATAGTCTCAAAAGGACTAGTATATCTCTTATATATTCAAAATAATATTACATTCCCCAGGTTCTTTGTAACCCTTTCAATTGTTCTTGTAATAATATCAATATATTACAAACATTAATCCTATACAATTACACAAGTATGCTACGGGTTCGTCTTCGCTTTGCCTTTATCATTGCCGGAGCCTTAGGTACGTTCGATCTTAGCTGTGTTCATATGGTTCAAGCAAGAGTGAGCTAGCTTAGCAAGTACTACAATTCTAATAAACAACAAGCTTGAAACATAGAACTCATATATCTTCAATAACTGAACAATAGTTAGAAGTACTATCGATAATTCAAAATAGCACTTCTTTTCATTCAAAACGTTTTCCAACAACAATATTCAGTAGAATATCAACTAAGGCTCGAGACCATGAGCAGTTCATCATTTCTTTTGAAAAGGATAACCCAACACTAAGTCCGTAAGTCCGGCATAGCTTACAAGCACTTCTGGGTGATCAGCCCATAGTACTCTATATTGATCAACACTGCATTCATTAAATGTGTATACGTTTAAGTTGTGGCAACCTCACGTGCCTGTCGTTAAACGACAAAAACATTTTAACATACTTGGTCTTCGATTGAAAACCATACCAATATAACTCGATAAACATTAATCATGCTTGACAGATTCATAATATAAGTCTAGCCGAAAGAATTGGCTTTGACTTTATCATTTAAAACTTCATGAGAAAGAATACATGAATTACACAGCTTGTCCAGACTGAACAGGAACAAGGGTTAGAATACTTGCCTTTAGCGTCTGCTTACTGATTAACACACGTACACTTTAAGTCTCTATGATTCTACAATACATAATCATATAACGTACCACATTAGGTCTTATATAATCAAGTATGTATACTATTATATCTTACCCTTCATCAAAATGTAAATCCTAACTTAGATCTACTATTAGGGTTTTCGGCTTTCATTACGACATTCATATTTCGTTCATCTTTGATTGATTATTAACTCTTAATCATCATGCATTAGTGTCTTACAAGTACCTTACAATGTCTTAACCATGTTATGATTACATCTTAATTCATTACTATCAAGTTCCCTTTCCTTCTACACTTGGAAACATTCTTTACTATCAAACTTCTTGGATGGCATACCACAAGACCAACATTCACTCAGTATTCGCTACTGCGATGCGAAGTTAGAAGTATCGCAGGTTCGACCTCGTCTTTGACGCGGCTTTAAGGCTATGAGTCGTCTTGCAATGACACGACTCTCAGGCCTCGCATACGGTTTGTGCGATCTTGAAAAATTTACGAACTTCCCGAACGCATAACTTCTTCGTTACAAGTCTGAATTGGTCCATTCAAAAGCTTACGGTTCACAAATTTCATAATCTACGCGCTCATGTAAGAATTTTATCTATTTGACTTCGTTTGCTAAAATTTCACCTATGAGTTCATTTTCAACAAAAATGATAAACGTTCGTGAATGTTCAACACTCATTTCTTTGTTCTAAGTTAGAATTCGGTCATTTTTGAGTCCGCAACTCTATAATGCCAAATATGATTTATCTCCATCGAAAACCAACATTTCCGACTTCAAACACAAAATACGACTTCCATTCCGAGAATTTCACGAATTCGACGATAATCGTCCAATCGTGTGAATTCCGGCAAAGCTACATTACTAAGCGTTCTAAATGGATTTTAACCAACACATGAACACTACAAGTTACTTATTAAACCAACTTATAATCAAATTATGTTTTGATTCATTCTCATAAGTCATTAACTTATTCAACTTATGAACTATAAATCTTCATGCTTATGACTTATTAATAACTTAAGTCCACTAATCAATGTTCTCATGCTATAATCAATATACTAACATCATATGACAAGTTCTTCATGATTCTAACAACTTATTAGAGTTCAAGTTGTTTATTCAACTTATTCGGCTTAGGTTCATTCCTTATTAACCTATTACATGATCTTAGCATACATGTTCATTAATAACACTTCCCTTATCATCCTATCATAATAGAGATGAAAGAACATTGGACACAAGAACATTACCTTTGAAGTCTAACTTCTTCTTCTTGGAAAATCTAACTTTAACTTAAAAGTGCTTATTTGCTCTACCAAATAAGTAGCTTATATTTGAGAGAAGAATGTTGGATGAAATAACAACCAACAAAATTGAAATGAGCTTGGTATTTATAGGCTATCAAAAGCTAGGGTAGAATGGTCATTAATACATCCCACCTCCTCATTCCACTTCCTCATCCTCCACCTCCTTAATATTCCTTTCTTGACTAGCACAACACTTGCTAGCCACTTCTCTTGATCACCACACAAAATCCTTGCCCATCAAGCTTATCCATTACCTACTTGGTTTGACCCATGGATCAAGGCTTCTCATTGGGCTTGGTTAATTAATCTAACTACTTTCTTAATGGGCTTGTGCTACCATAGTTTGGACTCATAACTTATCAAACATTTGGGCTTGATTGTCACATATATTAAACTTATACTTATTAGGCTAAAAATCCTACAAGTCCATTATCTTAATCTTAACAACTTAACAATTATACCCCACGTATAATCTTCGTATGCTAACTCGTATACTAGTTTATAATATACGTTATTTCATTCTTCATACATAATAGTACAATACGTCGTATTATACTTACATTCAATACTTTCATATAATGAATACACATTATACGATCACAACTCTCTTCCTTTAACGCTTAATAAACCTAACGTTCCCAAATTAAGTCCACATGCAAAATATTAAGTTTTCCATACTTAGATTATTATTACATAATCGATCTCACCTTGATATTATAACGTTACGGATTTCTCGAAAATTCAAAAATAATTCCTGAGCAGAAATCGATGAATAGTGTTTTTCGGAAAATCTCTCGGAAAACTTTTATTTTTGTTTTAGAAATTCAAACACTTTAATTCTCCCACATAGTTAAAATACTACGACGTTCCGACGTTTCTAGGTTATGGAACGACATCCATCTTATCAACACATAATAATAATAAATAATATTATTTTATTCATTATTAAAAGTTTTTACAAAGGTTCGATTTTTCGGGGCGTTACATAATGCCTCCAAATCTTTAGTGCAAAAACGACTGTTGCCAACTCTAGATCATGAGTAGGATAATTCCTCTCATATTCTTTGAGTTGTCGTGAGGCATAGGCTATGACTTTCCCATGTTGCATGAGAACACAACCTAACCCTTTGCCCGAAGCATCACTGTAGATGACAAATCCCTCCGATCCAGATGGTATTGTCAGAACAGGTGCTGAAATGAGTCTCCTCTTGAGTTCTTAAAAACTCTTCTCACATTCCTTGCTCCAATCGAATTTTGTATCTTTCCGAGTCATCTGAGTTAATGGAGCAGCGATTCGAGAAAATCCTTCCACGAATCTCCGATAATAACCAGCTAAGCTGAGAAAGCTACGTACTTCGGTCACTGATTTGGGTTGCTCCCAACTTTGAATAGCTTCAATCTTTGCTGGATCAACAGATATTCCATGACTTGATACTACGTGCCCAAGGAATGCTACTTCCTCAAGCTATAACTCGCATTTCTTTAACTTGGCATAAAGCTTATATTCACGAAGCTTTTGGAGTATCAGCCTCAAGTGTTGCTCATGATCTTCATGGCTTTTGGAATAAATAAGGATGTCATCAATAAAGGCGACCACAAAGTGATTCAAATATTCCTTGAATACTCAGTTCATCATATCCATGATGGCAGCAGGAGCATTAGTCAATCCAAAAGACTGACTAGGAATTCATAATGCCCGTACCAAGTTTTGAAAGCCGTCTTTGGAATGTCATCGGTTCTAATCTTCAATTGGTGATAACCGGAACGAATATTAATCTTTGAAAAGAATTTGGCTCCTTGTAACTGGTTAAACAGGTCATCAATACGTGGCAATGGGCACTTATTTTTGATGGTGACATGGTTCAACTCCCGATAATCAATACAAAGTCTCATACTCCCATCTTTCTTTTCACGAATGAAACAGAGCAGCACCAAGGAGACGTCTTAGACGAATGAAACCGATGTCTCAACAATTCTGCATTGGGTCTTTAACTCCTCAAGTTCAATAGGATCCATTCGATATGGGGCTTTGGAAATAGGTTTTGTACTGGGTTCAAGGTCGATACAAAATTCAATTTCACGCCTCGGGGGTAGGCCAGAAGTTCTTCGAGAATACGTCCGTAAAATTCATTAACAATAGAAATATCATTCAAAGCTGACGTATTTTTATTTAGATCCGTGACATGAGCTATGAAAGCTTGACATCCGTTTTTCAATAAAATAATAGCTTTATGGCTTGAGATGATAGTGATTGATTTTAATGGCTTGGTTGCTTGAATTCGCATAATAGGTTGGTTAGGAATATGAAAGCTAACAACCTTACGAAAACAATCAATTTTTGCATGATGAGTAGTTAACCAATCAATCCTAAGAATTACGTCAAATGTAAGTATTTTCAATGAAATAAGATTGACAGGTAAAGTGAGGGTACAGATTTAAACTAAACAAGACTTAAAAACTAGTAGATGTAATGAAGGTTTCTCCCAATGGAGTTTCAACAGATAAGTCAAAGTCCAATTTCTCCGGAGTCAAATTTAAACGTTGAGCGCAAGTAAGAGAAATAAAAGAATGGGTAGAACCAGTATCAAATAAGGTATAGACTTCGCTAGAGTTTAGGATAAACTTACCCATGATGACCTCGTTCGAGTTCCTTGCTTTCTGGGAGGTCACAACAAACGCTCTCCCTTACACTATCGGCTTTGACTTTTCTAGGACGGCCTTTGGTGCCTCTATCCTAGCTGAACTTATCTTTGGTGAACAATAAAATCGGGCTAGGTGACCTTCTCTTCCACAATTATAACATGCTTTGGACAACATCGCGCAGTTTGGATTAATGTGTCCCTCCCCTCCACATTTGAAGCATATAATAGGTGGTCGTTCTCCTTCATTCACAATGGGTGCTGGTGCTGACGTCTTTCCATTATTGTTGAATCTTCTCTTCTTGAAATGTCCATTCTTATTGTTTTAGCCCTGATTACCACCAAAGTGGTTACCATTTTTGGCATGCTGATTCCCTATATGCTTGTTGTCACCGCTTTGATGACTGCTCTCACTGGTATTATCATTTTGTCGGCTACTCTCTTATGGTTGGGTTGACTCGTTATCGCGTTCCAATAACTGAGCCCTATTAACAACATCTGAATACAAACACAGTTTGTGAGAGATAAGATATTGACGTATCTCAGGTTTCAAACCTCTTAGTAACATTCGCGTCATTCTCTCCTCATTATCAACCAAATGGGACGCAAACCGGGACAGCTCGGCAAAATTGTCTTTGTAGTGTAACACGATCATGTTGTTTTGCTCCAGTTTAATGAACTCTACCTCTTTCATGTGACGAATACTTTTGGGAAAGTACTTGTCATTGAACAGTTCTTGAAACTTCTCCCAAGACATCTTCAGTGCGGCAAGTTGGGTACGCTTTACAGATTTCCACCAGTAATCTGCCCCTGCCCACAACATGAAGGTGGCGAAGGGAACCTATTGCTCCTCGGAGAAACCCAAGACATCAAATATCTTGATGATCTATTTTATCCACGTCTCCGCCTTAAGTGGTTTTGGCTCTCCAAAAAACTCCGGTGGTCCCAGTTCCTTAAACTGCTTGGCGGTGATCGTCCGAGAGTTGCCAGTAATTCCACTTGCATTTTGGACAGGAGCCGCTCTTGCCTGATGTTGCATAAATTGCATAAAGCCTCTGAACACTCCATCATTCATTATTTGGTCAGTGTTGTTGTTTGCCTGAGGAATGTCACCTTCCTGATGCACATTATCCTGATTATTGATCTGTGGAGACTCAACGGTCTCCTGTGCTCCATTGATGTTCTCAACATTCTCGAATGCCATTTTCAAATCATCGCCACAAAACAAGGGTTAATTAACATATCACATATTATCCTATATACTCGACCGACCAATTAAATACCAAATAAACTTAGGTAGGTCATACTAGCGAAGGAATTCCCCGTCTCTCCCTCCTAGTTCTTGTCTCACATCTTAGCCAGGATCATATCCCTAAGCTTTGATATTAATCGTGACGCCCCCAAAATAGGTATACATCACCTATTCTCGAGTCGTCAAAATACATGGTACAAAATACAAATACAATCTTTAATATACAACAAGAGAGTCGAGAGTTTTAATACAAATCATCGCTTTCAAGACAATATCCACTCTCAGAATAAGTCCTCATTACATTTATTGTCACACAATTTAACAGAATAGTGAGGACTACTAATACTATCATCTGGTCCATCACACCATTCCCTGACTCATCCCAGCTATATTCCTATTTCCTGAAGAGAACAGTGAAAGAAAGGGTGAGCTCAACTAGCCCAGTAAGAGATATTATGACTAAGATAATGCAAAATAAATTATCATTAGTCTACAATAATGTTGAACTGATAAAATACAATAGACATCAAGTTTAACTGTAGCGGGACAAGCAATCCATTAAAAGAGTCAAGTAGAGAATAAAATCTACTATCTTTTATGATTTAAAAGGTTTTTCATCACTTTTATCACTGAGACTCAGCTTAATAAATAATCTACATCATGGAATCACCCCTGCACTACGGCCAAGGATATTCTTTAGTATCACGACCAAAAATTATCCATGCACTACGGGCCAAGGACATTCGTGTATTCATCAATGATCATGATCATGCCAACAACTGTCCATCAATGCACTAAGGGCCAATGAGGACTTTTATCACATCATTTGTAACATTACGGTCATGATTATACCGAATAATCCCTGGTCATAATCATACCAAGTCCATCTATACACTACAGGCCACATATGACTTTTAAAAATATAAACATGAGGATGATGAATATGATATAAGAATTCAATAAAACAAGTTCATGAATTAATTTATCCAGGAACTAATAAAGTCCAAATTGTCAACATGATACTTCTTTGTAGAGTAAAATTCAAGAATGCTCAGAAGAATATTTCCATGAAAAGATACTGGATGAAGCGCAAATATCAAGGATATTACACTAATTTCATAGAGTATAGAAGTCAAAACTTTAACCAACTGAGTAAAATAAGGAATGGAATAACAAAAGAAATCACCAAGCATGCGGTAGACCGCACAGGCAGGTTATTCCAATAGAATAATAAAGATTTTAACTAGGTCCTAATTAAAACGCATGCATGTGATATTCTAACGTAATAATAAAGACGGAACTTAGGTCCCACGTAAAGCGCACAAAACAGTGATATTCCAATAGAATAATAAAGACTTTTAACCAGTCCCACGAAAAACATGATGCTGTGGATGTTCCAACGGAATGGTAAAGAATTAACTAACAGAAGAATTTCATCATGTATGCGGTACTTCGCATAGACAGGTTATTCCAACATAATAATAAAGAATGGAATAACATAAGTTCTCTTTATGAATACAAAAGAAATAATACCCCTTACCTCAGAAGAAACTGGATACTGGAATAGTGAGGTAGCAGGCTTCTCTTCTTCTATAGATTTTCTCCCTACAATTTCTCTCTATAATAATTGCTCTATAGCTTTAGTGAATTGGTGGGAAATGAAGGAAGAATGAGATTCTATTTACAGAAAAATATAGTTTCAATAATTTCACATTTTGGGGCTCGAAAAATTACAGTACAATACCTCCAACTTTTCCTTTATTTTTAATTTAGTCATGCAAGTATTATCAAACTTGCACCACCTCCCCTAATAGTAAATAATGTGATTCAATAGTAAATTATGTGAATCAATAGTTCTAGACATGTGAAAATACGAATTACAATATAGTACCTCCATCTATACCTCCATTTTTAACTTAGTCATGCAAGTATTATCAATCTTGCACCAACTCCCCTAATAGTAACAAGAATGTGAAACAATAGTATACACATGTGAACAAATAGCTATAATCATGTGAAATAATAGCTTATTTATCCGGTTAAATACCCGATTAGTCAATATAACCTCCAGACATCAATTATTATCGAAATAAATATCGATTTTCACTAACACAAATAATTCCAACAGAATGAAACTATTTTTATCAACAATATAAATTTTGAAATTTTGAAGTTTGACTTTTTCTAAAAAAGTCAACTGTTGACTTTTTGACCAAAAAGTTAATCCCGTAAAATTTTGTGTTTATAGACTATTATTACTAATTTCATCGTTCCGGACTCAAATGTCACGTCCGCGTCTCCAAATTCAACTCCAAACACAACTTAAATTTTAATAATATTCAACATTAATATTATAACTCACAATACTTATCAACCAGGTCGTTCCCAGGAAAGAGGGGGCTTTCCAATAAGGATTTCTCCCTATTGGCGCGCAATTAGGTGACCAAACCTCTCCTTGACAGAACTTCTAGACATTGTAAATATTGTAATTTAATAATATGAATAACTTTATCGTCTCAATTATTGATTTAATAAAATAACATATTATGCAGATTCTATTGTGACAATAATCGAATCAATAATATGAGAGATATGATGCAGCAATTACAGTAGCAATAATTAAGTATAACCGAGTGACTTCTCACGTAAGCATCAATAATCAATACCGTGTGCTACTTATGCAACCATGCGTAGACATCGTACTTTTTACTACCGAGTAGTTCAACAAAAGATAATCAGTAAAACTTCCGTCGTTATTTTCATAAATATATTTTGTCGCTTTCTCAATCCAACAATAATTATGTTGTGGGTCCACCAATGATTATACTAGTGCATGAATATTCCCTGCTAAAATGAATATTCTCCGACCAATCAAATATAATATAACAACTTGCATACTTTGCAGAACTTATAAATACTACCCACAACTATAACATTATAACAAATTCATTCCATAATATTCAAAAATGATAATTATAGAAAAATCATCTTTATTCATAAAAGTTGGGGTCTTACATATGATCCCTGGCTGAGACGTAAGACAAGAACTAGGAGGGGAGAGACGGAGAATTCCTTCGCTAGTATGACCTACCTAAGTTTATTTGGTATTTAATTGGTCGGTCAGAGTATAGGGATAATATGTGATATGTTAATTAATCCTTTGTTTTGTGGCAGTATTTGAAAATGACATCCGAGAATGTTGAGAATAGCAATGGAGCACAGGAGACCGTTGAGTCTCCACAGATCAATAATCAGGATAATTTGCATCGAAGGCGTAATCCTCATCACAAACAACAACACTGACCAAATGATGAACGATGGAATGTTTAGAGGCTTTATGCAATTCATGCAACAACAGGCAAGATCGGCTCCTGTCCAAAATGCAGGTGGAAACACTGTCAACTCTCGGACGGTCATCGCTAAGCGATTCAAGGAACTGGGACCACCGAAGTTTTTGGAGAGCCAAAACCACTTAAGCGGAGGAGATATGGATAAAGCGGATCTCTACAAGATATTTGATGTCTTGGGATGCTCCGAGGAGCAAAGGTTCCTTTGCCACCTTCATGTTGCAGTAGAGGCGATTCTTGGTGGGAATCACAAAAGCGTACTCAACTCTGCCGCCTGACCGAAGATAACTTGGGAGAAGTTCCAAGAATTAGTCAACGACAAGTACTTTCCTGAAAGTATTCATCACATGAAAGAGGTAGAGTTCATCAAGCTGTAGCAAATCAACATGACCGTGTTGCAATACGAAGCCAAGTTTGCTGAGTTATCCCGGTTTGCGTCCCATTTGGTTGATAATGAGGAAAGAATGACGCGAATATTTCTAAGAGGTTTGAAACCCGAGATACGTCAATATCTTATCTCTCATAAACTGTGTTTGTATTCAGATGTTATTAATAAGGCTCAGTTATTAGAGTGCGATAATGAGTCAACCCAACCAAAAGAGAGCAGCCGGCAAAATGATAATACCAGTGATAGAAATCATCGAAGCAGTGACAATAAACGTGGAGGGAATCAACATGCCAGAAATGGTAACCACTTCGGTGAGAATCATGGCCAAAATAATAAGAATGGAACCTTTCAAGAAGAGGAGATTCAACAATGATGGAAAGACGTCAGCATCAGCACCCGTTGTTAAGGAAGGAGAACGACCACCTATCATATGCTTGAAATGTGGAGGGGAGGGACACATCAGTCCAAACTGCGCGATGCCATCCAAAGCATGCTACAATTGTGGAAGAGAAGGTCACCTAGCCCGATTTTGTCGTGCACCAAAGTCAAGTCCAGCTGGGATGGAGGCATCTAAGGCCGTCCCAGACAAGACAAAGCCGGTAGTTTAAGTGAGAGCGTTTATTGAGGAACCCGAACAAAGTTATTATGGGTAAGTTAATCATAAATTCTTGCGAAGTTTATACCTTATTAGATACCGGTTCTACCCATTCTTTTATATCTCTTGCTTGCGCTCAACGTTTAAATTTGACTCCTGAGAAACTAGACTTTGACTTATCTGTTGAAACTCTGTTAGGAGAAACCTTCGTTACCTCCACTGTTTATAAGTCTTGTTTGATTCAAATCGACACTTTCACGTTACCTATCAATCTTATCTCTTTAAAAATACTTGCCTTTGATGTAATTTTAGGAATCGATTGGTTAACTACTCATCATGCTTTTCGTAAGGTTATTAGCTTTCATATTCCTAACCAACCTGTTATACGAATTCAAGCAACCAAACTACTAAAGTCAATCATTGTTATATCAAGCCATAAGTAAAGAGCCCCGATCCTTTCGTTGTTGACTTCCTTGTAATGCACCGAAGCCAGACTTTTTGTAGGCGACGTCGTGAATGACGATGACAAGTTGATAGGTATCAATGTGACGTGCTATCCAAGTCTTGGATGAGAGTCACAGTTTTGAATGATATTTCTATTGTTAATAAATTTCCTGACGTATTCCTGAAGACTTCTTGGCCTACCCTAGAGCGTGAAATCAAATTTTGTATTAACCCCAGTACAAAACCCCATTTCTAAAACCTTAAATATTTCTTCAACTAAAACAAACGTAACATGCGCCAAAGACGTTGGCTCGAGCTGTTGAAGATTACGATTGTACCATTCAATACCATCATAGAAAAGCGAACGTGGTAGCTGACGCGTTGAGTATAAGATCATATGCGAGTGCGAATATACGAACCTACGTGAAGATAACGAATATACGATTAGAATCGACTTTAATCGATAAAGTTAAAGTCACTCAAGTTACAGACTCAAATTTGATGAATGTGAAGAAGAAGGTTCAAGAGGGCGTTATTCTAGAAGTAAGAGTCGATGAAGAGAGAAATTTCAACCCTCGATTTAATTGGCCCATTTGAAATACTTGATCGAGTAGGAACTGTGGCCTATAGACTCGTTTTACTGCCAAGTATGTCGCGTGTTCATAACGTTTTTAACGTATCGATGTTACGTAAATAT
Source organism: Panax quinquefolius (assembly GCA_020205615.1). Classification (NCBI taxonomy): domain Eukaryota; kingdom Viridiplantae; phylum Streptophyta; class Magnoliopsida; order Apiales; family Araliaceae; genus Panax; species Panax quinquefolius. The sequence goes on from CM035159.1 coordinate 50,277,022, forward strand.
GTGGACGATCCGAACCACATTATTAATTTAGAACCAGACGAGATAGCAGATAATTTAACATATGAAGATGTACCTGTTAAAATCTTAAAATATATTTTGCGCTCAAAGGTTATACCTCAAGAGTTAGAATTTAAAATGAAGTCAAGGTATCCTCACCTCTTCGGCATACCAGGTACGTACGTAAATTTCGGGGGTGAAATTTTATTAGGAGGGGAGATTGTAAAATCCCAAATTTTACGAATAAAGATTTAATTTCCTCAAAATATTTTTTTTGAATATTATGGTGTGGATTGGAGATAATATTATAGTTGTGGGTAATATTTATAAATTTTGAAAAGTATGCAAGTTGTTGTATAATATTCGTTTGGTCGGGAAATATCCGTACGACGGCACAATCATTATTGGACACCACAACGGAATTATTGTCGGATTGAAAAAATGACAAATTTTTTTTTTATGAAAATAACGATGGAAGTTTTACCGTTAAAACTGTTGAACTACTCGGTAGTAAAAGTACAGTAATACGCGTGGTTGCATAGTAGCACACAGTATTGATTATTAATGCTTACGTGAGAAGTCACTCAGTTTTGTTCAATTATTGCTACAGTAATTGTTGCATAGTATCTCACGTTATTTGATTCAATTATTGTCGATATTTTATATATTATTAAATTAATAATTGAGATGATGAGTTATTAATATTATTATTTGCAATATTAACGATGTCTAGAAGTTACGCCAAGGAGAGGTTTGGTCACCTAATTGCGCTACCAATAGGAGAAATTTTTATTGGAAAGCCCCTCTTCCCGGGAACGATCCTAGAGATTAATATTGTGAATTATAATAATGATGATAAATGTTGTTAAATATATTGAGGTGTCTTTTTATGAAGTCACGGAAGTTTATATATATATATATATATATATATATATATATATATATAAAATTTTGTTTTATTAGTATTATTAATGTAATAAAATCTGAAAAGCTTTTTATATAAAATAGAATACTTTTATAAAGTTATTTGTTTTATTAGACAATAATTAGAATATAATATATTTTATTATTCATAGTGTTTTTATAGTAAAATCTTTTTATATAAAAATGTAATACTTTTATAAAGTTATTTGTTTTATTAGACAATAATTAGAATATATTATATTTTATTAGCATAGTGTTTGCATAGTGCTGCATAGTGTTTTTCATAGTAAATTTTTTTATATAAAATGCAAATACTTTTATAAAGTTATTTGTTTTATTAGACAATAATTAGAATATATTATATTTTTATTATGCATAGTATTTGCATAGTGCTTCATAATATTTTGCATAGTAAAATCTTTTTATATAAAACAGAATACTTTTATAAAGTTATTTGTTTTATTAGACTATAAATAGAATATATTATATTTTATTTAAAAGATTTTGTTTTATTAGAATATTTTATTAATACTGCATAGTAAATAAAAATGGACCGTCCGTTTAAAAGTTAATCAATATGGACCGTTCATGAATTAGTTACTATTCAGTCCATTCTCCTATAAATAGAAGCTCATTCCTTCATTATTTCTTACGAATTCACTGAAACTCTAGAAAGAGAAACTATAGAGAGAAAGAAGAAAAGTATTCTGCTACTTCACTACTCCTATATCCATTTTCTTCTAAGGTAAGAGGTATTATTTCTTTCGTATTCATGAAGAGAACTTCTTTTTTCCATTCTTTATTATTTTGTTGGAATAACCTATCTATGCGAAGTACCTCATACATGGTGAAATTCTTCTGTTATTCCATTCTTTATTATTATGTTGGAATAACCTGTCTATGCGAAGTACCGCATACATAGTAAAATTCTTCTGTTATTCCATTCTTTATCATTATGTTGGAATAACCTATCATCCAAGTCTGCGATACGTGGTGAAATTCTTCTCGTTATTCTATTCTTTATTATTCATTTGGAACATCCTGTGCGTGCATTTACGCATACCTAGTTCCGTTATTTATTATTCTTTTGAATATCCACGCCGCGTCGTATTACGCTGACATGGTTTCATTAATTATTATTCTATTGAATAACTCTTATGCATGCGGTCTATCGCATGCATGGTGATTTCATTGTTATTCCATTCTTTATTATTCATTTGGAATATCCTCGTCATCCGAATTTCACGACTCGGTTCTCGTTATTTATTATTCGGAATAACTCATGCATGCGATCTATCGCATGCCCCAGCGATTTCTTTTGTTATTCCATTCTTTATTATACTTAGTTGGTTAAAGTTTTGACTTCTATACTCCATGAAATTAGTGGAATATCCTTGATATTTACGCTTCATCCAGTATCTTTTCATGGAAATATTCTTCTGAGCATTCTTGAATTTTACTCTACAAAGAAGTGTCATGTTAACAATTTGGACGTTATTAGTTCCTGGATAAATTAATTCTTGAACTTGTTTTATTGAATTCTTATATCATTGTTATCATCCTCATGTTTATATTATGTTGAAAGTCATCTGTGGCCTGTAGTGTATAGATGGACTTGGTATGATTATGACCAGGGATTAATCGGTATAATCATGACCGTAATGTTACAAATGATGTGGTAAAAGTCCTCATTAGCTTTGTAGTGCATTGATGGACGAGTTATTGGCATGATCATGACCATTGATGAATACACGAATATCCTTGGCCCGTGAGTGCATGGATAATTTATGGTTGTGATACTAATGAATATCCTTGGTCAGTAAAGCGTGAATGATGTGGATTATTTATTAAAATTTGAGTCCCAGCCGATAAAAGTGATGAAAACCTTTTAAATCATAAAAGATAGTAGATTTTATTCTCTACTCGAATCTTTTAATGGATTGCTTATTCAAATTGCAGCTTAAACTTGATGTCTATTGTATTTTATCGGTTTAACATTGTTGAAGACTAATGATAATTTATTCGCATTATCTTGGTCATAATATTTCTTCTTTGGCTAGTTGAGCTCACCCTTTCTTTCACTTTGTTCTCTTTAGGAAATGAGAATATAAATTTGGACGAGCCTGGGAACCTGAGTGATTTATTCAAATGTTAGCATTAGTAGTCCTCACTATTTTGTTAAATAGTGTGACAATAAATGTAATGAGGACTCCATTGAGCGTGGATATTGTCTAGATGACAATATTCTTATTAAAACTCTCAGTTTATGTTTTGTCGTATTTTACACGACAGTTGTATTATTAAGTTTTATTTATATTTTTGTACCATGTATTTGGCGACTCAAGATGGGTGATGTATACCTATTTTGGGGGCGTCACAGCTATCACATGAGTCCTCAAATCAAAATCTTATAACTTCTAACTTCCCTTAACCTTAATATGAATTTTCTGTAATTCGTATGCTATCCTTTATAACTCAATCTGAGTTCTTCTTCCTGTACTACTTCGTAGTACCATTCATTTATAGCATTAGCTATAAATCATCCATCATTTTAACAGAATAACTGTTATTACGATTCAACATGATCACGTGGTGATCTTCTCCTTTAATCGTTTAACTCAACGATCTCCTTATCATACTCTCTACGATTATAGTCTTAGGTATTCATACCTAAGGTTTATAACCTATCATCTCTGTTACCAACATGTAACGCCCCAAAATCCGGTTTATCTTCACACCCGGATTCTGTGACGCCCCCAAATTCTCTACATTCACTGTAGCCAATTTGGCGCTCACGTAAATATTCTATAAGATAATAATTCCTATAAATCCAAGATTCACAGTACTCATAATAAATAGTTGTTCTCGTTAAAACAATCATTGTAACTGAGTACCCTCACTTGAATGTACAAGTTTAGTATCTTATAGATATTTCTTCCATATCTATAATTCTTATCTATTTGACCTCCATAGTATTAATGGTAGGGTTCTTGGAACTGAGTGAAGCGCTACCTCAGTGCATCAGAGAAGCCCAATGTTTGTTAACACTATCATTCAGATATATTGTAAGACCTCAAAATTTTTTAAATAAAAGGAATTTCCTTTATTTATTATTTTGAAATAGTAAGGGTTGATTTGATTAATGTGGATAGTTAAGGGTTAAATCATAAATATTTCAAAATAAACAAGTGGTTATAAAATATTCATTTTTGTCAAGGGAATATTCGTTTGGTCGTGGAATATTAAGATCTTTGTGGGAATATTAAATGCGATGCCAATGCGCCATGTGTGGGCCCATAACGAAAGCGATTGGATGAAGAAAACAGCAAATATAAGTTGGTTAAAATAACAGGCGTAGTTGTTATCGTTAAGATTGTTGGAATACGGTGGTTAAAATACGATGTCTGGCGTGGTTGCATGTGAGTAGCACGGTATGCAGTATTACGATGATTGTTGAATTATTGATCCTTACGTAAGAAGGCACTACTCAATAATTTTCACGATAGTTCTTGTTCGATATTTTATTTTATTGATTCAATAATTCTTTGCGTTGATATTTTATATTATTCATTGTTCAATAATTGTCCTTTGCACATTATCTCCATTATCGGATCAATAATTCATATTATTTGAATAATATTATTAGATAGCATTATTGGCAATGTCTAGAAAGTTACATCGAGGAGAGGTTTGGTCACCTAATTGCGGCGCAAGAAGAGGAGAAATCCTTATCGAAAAGCCCCTCTTTCTGAGGAGCGGCACGGTTACATAATTGTGATTACAGAATATTATTTGTGAACAATTAATTATTGATTCATATGATAAAGAAATATTTATTTTATGTGGATATAAATGATGGATTTATTTATGTGGTTATAAATGAAGAAATTATTGTTGAGGTGTTTTATCGATTATTTTACAGTTGGAGGTATTAAAAATTAAATCGAGGGTTTTAGAGATATATTGCGGGGATTATAATTTTTAATCCGACCGTTGGATTGTGGTAATTTTGGATATGTTATACATATATAAGTTGAGTATATGTCCACAAATTTTGAACAGTTAAAATGTACGAATGATTTGTTATGAATTTTAAGAGGTGTCCGATTAGGAAATTAGGGTTATAATTGATTTTGGTGGAAAATTCTAGAATTATTGAGTAGGCCCCACTTGTGGTTGGTGAAGAAATGTGCTGAATTTTATTTCAAATGTGGTGGGTGGCAATAGTAGCGAGTAAAGCCATCGTGTGCTTGGTCAAATGCCTTGGTGAGCTAACATTTTCCTATAAATAGAGGGCTAAGTTAGAATTGAAAATCACACGAAACAAAGTTTTCTCTTTCTCTATATTATTGAGCGTATTTTGTGAGTATTTAGATACTTTGAGAGTTCTTTATTCAAGATAAGTTTCATTCGGCATCACTTGAGCCTTTCCTTAGAAATCTTGATTCTTTGAGGTAAGGGATATTATTTTTTTGTAATGATATTATTTCTTCAATATCATTATGCTGAAATGTTGATCTGAAGTTTTTATCAAATTTGGAACTTTTTCATGTCGGGGTTACTATTCATGAGTTACTATTCACGAGTTACTATTCATGAGTTACTATTCACGAGTTACTATTCACGAGTACTATTCATGAAAGCGTGAAGATGTTTTTGTGGAATTTCTATCTTTTGGTGTCGGATTACTATTCATGTATACGATGCTATTCACGTATACTGGACTTATTCACGATATCTGACACTATTCACGTTTACGGCACTATTCACCAAAAATAAAATTTCTTCTTTTTGTCCAAAACATCTATTTTGGATACTAGCTTTGATTGTATCCATGTTTTGATCATTCTTGAATTTTACACCACTTGTGATTATTTTTGGGGTATTGTTGGACATGGATAAAACAAAGTACTAATCCTTAATCCTTAATCCTTGTCATTTTGTTTCACCGGATTCGTTCTTTAAAAATATTTTTCATCATCCTCGGTCTTTAAATGATGATATTATTGAATATCTTTGGCTTTTAGTGCAAAGAAGATAATGATTTCGAAGAATATATTTGGCTGTAGTGCAAAGATGAATGATTTCAAGAATATCTTTGGCTTTGTAGTGCAAAAGATGAGCGAGGTGTTGAGATGAACATGACTGGCATTAATATCTTTGGGCTGTAGTGCAAAGATGAGCAGTGTTTAAATGAACATGACCAGTGATGAATATCTTTGGCACATGGTGCAAAGATGAATATTTGATTCGGATGTATATTGATTGTTGTTCTGAGGGGATAAAAGATGAGGCGATGAACTTTTAAATTCATACATAGAAGATAGTAGTTTGCATTCTCATTTAACTCTTCTAAATGAATTATTATTTCCATTTGCGAATATTGATTGAAAATTTGTTGTCTATTGTATTCTATTAAATTTTTCCTGTTGAAGACTAACGATAATTTGTTGTATATTATCTTAGTCATAATATTCTTTCTTGAGCTAGTTGAGCTCACCCTTTTCCTTTTTTTCCATTCTTCTCGGGAGGCGAGAATATAGCAGTATTTAGCCTGGGTATGGAATGAAGGTTTTAGAAAGGATTGTTTAGTAGTCCTCACCATTTTGTAAAATAATGTATCAATAAATGTGATGAGGATTTATGTGAGTATAAATATTATCTGAGAAGATAATATTTGTATTTAAACTCACAGTTTTCTTGTTGTAATAATAAAGTTGTAGTTGTTTACATACCATGTATTGTGACTTTCGGAATGGGTGATGTATACCTATTTTAGGGGCGTCACAATGGGTATCGAGCTTAGGGATATGATCTCGGCGGAGATCGGGAATAGAAACTAGGAGGAGAGAGACGAGTAAATCCTTCGCTAGTGTGTCCTACCTAAGCTTATTTGTTAGTTAGTCAAGATATAGGGATATTATGTGATATATTTCCTTAATTAACCCTTGTTTTATGATGATTTGAGAATGTCGTGAGAATATTAACGATTAGATAAATGAGACCGTGGAGATGCTGTATTTACCAACGAGGAGAAGCGTGCAACAGTCGGCAATGTTCCTCCCAACAAATAACACCACCGAAAGATGATGATGAACGAGGGATGTTTGAAAGCTTTTTGCGATTCGCTACAAAATCGAATTTGAGGAGAGACTTCGTGTTCAAAATACAGGAGAAATGATAGCAATTCACGGGTTGTCACACCAACAAGCGGTTCAAAGAGTCAGGGACCACTGAATTTAAGGGAAAGCGGATCCGATCATGCCGGAAACATGGGTCAAACAAATTACCAAGATATTCGATGTCTTGGGATGCACGGAGAACAGAGGGTTCCATTCGCCACCTTTATGTTCGTGGCGAAGCGATTCATCGTGGGAGTCGTGTGCGTACCATCCAGGCCTCAAAGATGTCTTGGGGAGACGTTTGAGAGACTATTTAATGACAAATACTTTCACGAAAGTGTTACGTCGTATGAAGGAAGTGGAGTTCATCGATTAGAGCAAAATAACATGGCAATTGTCTCGATGCAGGCAAAGTTTTGCGAGTTATCCGGTTTTGCACCTCATTTGGTGGAGAATGAGGAACGCATTATACGCGGATGTTTCTTAGAGGTTTGAAACCCAAGTCAACAAGCCAAGATCTCATTTCTCATAAACTTTCTCTTTATTTAGATGTTGTAAAAGGCTCTCAATTATTAGAAGCGAGATACTTAGTACGCAGTCCAATGAGGACCATAACCAGGATCGTACCGGAGATAGCGATCAATGAATGATAACTCTGCGGAGAAAGAAAAGATTTTATTGTAAATGGTAACCACTCTGGTGGTAATCATGGTCGTAATGAAAAGAAGCGAGTCGGAGGAGATTTTAAAGAGGAGATTTAACAACGACTATGTGAAGACGCAAAGGCTTGGCAAGAATCGGGTTCTAAGGGAGGAGAATCGACCACCCATCATGCGTATACTTCTAATCTGAAAAGGGACATATCACCAAAACCGCCTGCCAAGCTTCAAGGTATGCTATAGTTGTGGAAAGGAAGGACATATCGCCGAGATCGAGATTATGCGAGTATGAAACCTAGTTCAGAAGGGGACGGTGACTCGAAAAGACCGTCCCAAAAGTCAAAGTCAACGATTCCGGAAGCGTTTTTATTGTGATCGGTCATAATGCGAGGAACCCAAACGAGGTGATCACGGGTAAGCTATTTATAAATTCTTGCGAAGTTTATACCTTACTTAATCTTCGATGCTACCCATTCATTTATCTCTCACTTGCCAGCTCAACGCTTTAAACTTGACTCTAGGAGAAATTAGACTTTGACTTCCTATCTGTGGAAACTCCGTTAGAGAAACTTTCATCACATCCACTGTTTATAAATCTTGTTTGATTCAAGTCTGGCACCATTACCTTACACAGTGACCTTATCTCTTTAAAGATACTTGCTTTTGATGTGATTTTAGGATTGATTGGTTAACTACTCATCATGCCAAAATTGATTGTTTCGTAAGTTGTTAGTTTTCATATTCTAACCAACCCGTTATGCAATTTAAGCAACTAAACCATTAAAATCAATCACTTTGTCATATCTAATCATAAAGCTATTCGTTTATTGAAAACGGATGTCAAAGCTTCTTAGCCCATGTTATGGATTTGAATAAAGACACGCGTCAAATTTGAATAATATTCCTGTTGTTATCGACTTTCCGGCGTATTTCACAGAACTTCCTGCCTACCCCGAGGCGTGAAGTTGAATTCTTTATTGATCTTGAACCCGGCACAAAGCCCATTTCTAAAACCCCATATCGAATGGCTCTATTGAACTTCAGAGTTAAAGGTCCAACCAGAATTGTTGGACTGGACGGTTTCATTCGTCCTAGTACATCTCCTTGGGGTGCTCCTGTTTTATTCGTAAAGAAAAAACGGGAGTATGCGACTTTGTATTGACTATCTGGAATTGAACCATGTCACCATCAAGAATAGGTATCCTCACCCTCGTATTGATGACTTGTTTGACCCGATTCTGAGGGCACAATTCTTTTCAAAAATCGATCTTAGCTTACGGATATCATCGGTTTGAAGATTAACCGAGGATATTCCAAAGACGCCTTCAGAACTCGGTATGGGCATTATGAATTCTTAGTCATGTCTTTTCGGACTAACTAATGCTCCTGCGGCTTTCATGGATATGATGAACCAAAGTATTCAAGGAATATTTGGATGGGTTCGTTTGTTGTCTTTATTGATGACATCCTTATATATTCCAAAAGTCGTGAAGATCATGAGCACCATTTATTTGGTACTCCAAAGGCTTCGCGTGAAAACCAACTATATGCCAAATTGAAGAAATCACGAGTTCGGGCTGAGAGTAGCATTTCTTGGGCATGTGTCAAAAACATGGAGTATCTGTTGATCCGTGAAGATTGAAGCAATACTGAGTTGGGAACAACCAAGTTCATGGCCCAAGTCACGTAGTTTTGAAATTAGTGGTTATTATCTGGAGATTCGTGGAAGGTTTTCTCGAATCGCTACTCCATTAACTCCGACTAACTCTTCAAGGATACAAAATTCGTTTGGAATGAAGAATGCGAGAAAAGTTTCCAAGAGCTTAAGGGAGATTTATTTCAAGACTGTTTTCTAACAATACCATCTGGATTCGGATGGATTTGTTATCTGTGTGATGCTTCGAGCAAAGGGTTAGGATGTGTTCTCATGCAACGTGGGAAAGTCATAGTTTATGCCTCATGACAACTTAAAGAGTATGAGAGGAATTATCCTACTCATGATCTAGAGTTAGCGGCAGATCGTTTGCTTAAAGATATGGAGGCACTATCTATACGGGAGAAAGTGGAGATATATTCGGACCATAAAAAGCCTTTAAATATTTCTTCACTCAAAAAGAACTCAACATGCGGCAATGACGTTGGCTCGAACTATTGAAAGACTACGACCACACTTTATTCAATACCATCCCGGAAAAGTTTAACGTAGGCCGTGGCGTTGAGTAGAAGATCATATCTGGAACGAAAAGTGCGATGATGTCAAGTATACGCACAGAGCCAACTTTAATAGAAAAGTTAAGGTTGCTCAAGCCACCCAATCTTGAAAATGATGTGTATGAAGAAGAAAGTACAAGAAGGAGCTATTCGTAGGCGAGAATTGATGAAGAAGGAATACTTGAGTCCACTCTGAGCTTTGTGTGCCTAACGACTCTGATTTGAAGTATAAGATTATGATGGAGGCACACAATACACCATTTGCAATCCATCCTCGAAGTACTAAAATGTATCGTGATCTTCACATACATTTTGGTGGAATAATATGAAGAGAGAGATTGCAAAGTTTATCTCGATGTGTTTAACTTGCCAACGTGTAAAGGCGAAGCATCTAGTACCTAAGGGTCCGTTGCAACCACTTGAGATTAGGAATGGAAGTGGGAACACATTACCATGGATTTCATACGGGTCTTCTACGGTTTCTCAAGGCATCAATGCTATTTGGGTTATTGTTGATAGATTAACCAAGTCCGCTTTCATTTCTTTGCCGAAATCACGGAGACTTATCCCATGAACGTCTTGCTAGGTATGTACGTAAATGAGATCGTGAGGTTGCATAGGCATGCCTGTATCCATAGTTTGGATCGTGACCCAAGATTCACTTCAAGATTTTGGGTTAGCTTGCAAAAAGCTATGGGGGCACGGATTTGTGATTTAGTTCTAAATACCATCCCCAAACTAGATTTTAGGACAATCGAGAGGACTATTCAAACTCTTGATGATTTATTAAGACTCGTGTCCTAGACTTCAAAGGCGGTTGGATAAGTATTTACCATTGGTGGAATTCTCCTACTACAACAACGCTTATCGAGCAAGTATAGGTGGCTCCATTCAAGCATTATATGGGCCGAAAATGTCGTTTCTCCAATATGTTGGGATGAGGTGGGTGAAAACAATGTTGTTGGGACCCGAAATTAAGTACGATGATGACTTAAATGAATAGATCCAAATAATTGAATAACGTGATATCAAGCTACTCAAGATCGATGAAAAGAGTTATGCGGATCTTCATCGAAAGGACGGGAATTTAATGTAGGGGATCATGTATTGTTGCGAGTTGCTCCATGGAAGGGAGTTACAAGATTTGGGAAGAGAGGAGCTCAATCCACGCATTTATTGGTCCATTTCAAATTCTTGAATTTGACCGAGAGTAGGAAATGTAGCCTATAGACTTGCGTTACCTCATAAGTATGTCTCGTGTTCATAATGTGTTTCACATATCTGCATTTCGTAAATAAAGACCAACCACGCTGTGAAAAGACCGAACCCATTTGTGATTATTCAAGACTTAAAGACTTAACGTGAGGAGGTACCTATCAAGATCTTGGATAGGAAGGAGCATGTCCTACTGCCAAGAAAGGTCATACCACAAGTTAAAGTTTGGAGGAGGAATGCTATAGAGGAAATGACTCGAATTGGAAACGGAAATGAAAGCGAGGTATCCTCACCTTTTTCAAACACAGTGCGTCGTGATTTCGAGGACGAAATTTCATAAGGAGGAGGTTGTAAAGACCGAGAAATTTTTTAAATAAAAAAGGAATTTTTATTTATTATTTTGAAATAGTAAGGTTGATTTGATTAATGTGGATAGTTAAGGGGTTGGGGACGCAAATATTTCAAAATAAATAAGTGGTTATAAAATATTCATTTTATGTGGGGAATTATTCGTTTGGTAAATATTCGCATCGGAATATTAAATGCTTGTCGGGGGATTTACGACATATTAAATGCGGCCTGTAGCAGATCGTATGTGGGCCCCCATAGCGGAAAGCGATTGGATGAAGAAACGATAAATATAAGTTGGTTAAAAATAGCAGGCAGTAGTTGTTACCGTTAAGGCATCACTTTGGAATACGGTGGTTAAAAAACAACAATGTCATCGCATAATGGTCGCACAATAGCTTTACCAGATTGCATAAAGATTGTTGAAATTATTGATCCTTACGTAAGAAGCACTACTCAATAATTTTCACGTAGTTAATTCTTTATCAATATTTTATTTTATATTGATTCAATAATTGTTGCGTTGATATTTTATATTATTGTTTGTTCAATAATTGTCACGATTTGCATATTATCTCCATTATTAGATCAATAATTCATATTATTTGAATAATATTATTAGATAGCATTATGGCAATGTCTAGTAAAGTTCACAAGGAGAGGTTTGTCACCTAATCATACGCCAAAGTTTGAGAAACTTTATTTGAAAAGCCCCTCTTGAGACGAGAACTATCGTCAGAGCCCCTCTTTCTGGGGCAGCACGTCAAACCTGTCGTCACATAGATAATGTACACTTTTTTAATTCCATTTGAATAACAACTAAATACTTCAACTAATAATAATACACTAAATTGATAATATCTTATTATACATTCAAAAGGTCGTTATTACATTATAGTTCTCATTAGGGTATCCATGTCTTAAACCTTTTTATCCACAATACTGGAAACTGCAGGAATATATTCTTTCTATCTACAAATGAAGAAAATATTGGCAGGGATGAGCTATAGAAAGCTCAACAAGTTTTGAACAATAAACGAATATTATACGTATATCAATTCTGAATTAAATGAACATAAAGTTCAGAGTTTTTCCACACACACCAAATCTGGATTGAATGAACATAAAGTTCAGACTAATGCCATAAATATATATACTGAGGTTTCTCAGTCAAACCCTGCCATTTTGAATTACTGTCAGTCATATAGACTTAGCAACCCGGGTTAATCCGCTCAACCAAACAAAACTAGGAGTATGCATATTATCCTCTAAATATTATCCGATCATTGCTATAAATATCGGAGACAGCTTATTACTGCCAAGGATAACCATAATTGCTTGCCGGCCCATGTCCTTCGATCACGGCTTCTAATAGTGTCAATGATATATATATAAGACCAAACCAAATTTCTTTTTCACAAACTGTGCTTTTATACATTAGTACCAAACAAAATTAGTTTCTCGCAAACTATGCTTTGATATCAAATTAAAAACAATTTTCCACAACAGTAGCTCATATGACTTGGTTAAGTTTGAACAATAAATCATAACCTTTGAATAACAGATATCATAAACACTATGTATCACCAGATCATAACTCATAAATATCAAATTTTCATTTAATAAAGTAATTTAAATGAAGCTGGCATTTGAAATATGAGATTTGCCCGAAGTGCAGAAAAACTTGCATGTATCGTCGACTACTGCTACACAGTCTATTTAACTTCATCTGAAGACCTAATATTAATAATATTGATCTCCAAGTTAGAATAATATCATCACAATGTATTACTGTGAATTACTGATATAAAATAACCTAAACAAATTATCACATAATCCTATCGGTCTATAAGACACATAAGACCTAACCTCAAGTCAAACTATTACAGTCTGAATTGAGTTTGGTACTATTTTGGCAGCCCGATTGCCTAATCCTAATAAAACTCTGCCTAAATACTTCACAATTATATTAAATGATTTAATCATCAGTTAAAACTATTTTTTCCTAGCTCATAAAAAATTATAAATAATTATTACTATATATCCAAAAATTTCAATCACTTATATCGTATTTATATGATATAAATACCACAATATTCCCTTATCATTAATATTTATTTAAATATTAATTACTAATGAAATTCATGTCATAATATTATAAATTATTTATAATATTACCAAGTATTTTTAATACTTTAATTTCACCTTTATATGATTTTTAAAAATTAAATCCTTTATCCAATAATTGCCATTAACATAAAAATAATAATATTTTTCATAACTAAATATCAAAAGTTATATTTTATAACTCAAAATATTTTTCTAACCCTTAAATCATTTTATATAATTTTTAAATCATTAATTCTAATTTTCCATAATTTAATTAATATATTCATTAAATAAATCCATTACCATTAATATTAATTTATTAATGAAATCTATCACAAAATATTAAAAGTCATCAAAAATAACTTAAAATATTTTCTAAACACCATAACATATTTTTAAATGATTTTCAAGTATTAAAATTATTTTAAAGTAATTTATTTAATATTATAATTAAATAAATTAAATACCATTAATATTCTAAAAATATTAAATATTTATGAAATATATTCAAAATTATTAAAAACCCATTTTTAGGCTTTAAAATAATTTTTAAGAATTTATTATGTCTTTTTCATAATTAAAAACTACTTTTTTCTATTTATTTAATAAAATAATTAATTTCAAAATTTAAAGTGTCACTAAAGGGCCCTATAGCGACAAAACTATCGCTATAGGTGTTCTTGAGATTTTTCAGAACATTCATGACAGTTTGCAGGGTTGCTAGTTTGACCACAAGTAGATTCTTGATCATTATGTTTATGGGCTGACTAAAGTATTGATGTAATACTATAATTCCCATCAAGTTTCCTAGCCAAACAACATCACATCTAGAAGTTATAAGCCATCAAAGTGGCTGTCAGATGTGTTCTTGAGTTTCTGGGTTGCCCAGAAACTCATACAGTGTTAAGGGTCTTAATTTGTAACTTTATTTCTTGGATTTCTAAGTATTATATAAGTGTTTTATTGTGTAATTATATAGTATACATGTCATACTTTAATATTACAGCATCTAATGTGTCAAAGTAACATCAGAAGATCAAAATTTAATTGGTCAAACTGGTTATCAGGCGTCGTTTTGCAACTTTTTAGGTTACCCAGAAATCTGGGTTTCCAGTTTCGGGACCCTACTTTTAATCCATCATATCTTGCACTAGTTTGATGTAATGAGTGATCTATTGGCATGGGCTTATAGTCTACATGACCCAATACACTTATATGATCCAAATACCTGTCAGAGTGAAGATCAAGGTCTTTAAACATCTTGTCAGACATTGTTCTTGAGTTCTGGGTTTTCCAGAATTTACAAACCTAGTCGGTCAACGGGGTTTGACCACTAATATCTTGTAGTCTACACACCAGATGATACTATTTTAACTTCTAAATTACTAATCTCACAACATACTACAAATATAATACATCAAACAACTCAAACATCTAACAGATTCGGATCTAAGGGGCCTGACATTCGGTTGTCAGATACACTTTTAGGGTTCTTGACGGTTTTCTCAAATCTTCATTTTGAAGCTTTTAAATGTTATGGATTGTTGTTTTAGCAACCCAGATCACTTATTAACATGTTATATCATATATATAAATATTAAATCACAACTTTTAATATAACTTCCAAGATCTAAGATTAGGGTTTGTATTCTTACCTTTTAAGCAAAACTTTGATTCCTTCCTTTATGATTCTGATTCGGTTGGATATGGGCTGATTTGGGGTGATAACATGAGATATTTTAAGTGTATAATTTGTGAGGCTAGAGAGCATAAGTATAGCCACACATGGGTATTTAAAGTAAGGGTTAAATGGATTTTAATCCATCTTAAGTTTGATTCATTGCATCCAATTGTTTCTAGATGTCATGGTATGGCTGGTGTAGTTTAATTTAACACATGTGGCAAATCTTTAGAGTGGTGAGTCATAGATTTACCACCAAAATTTGGAAGATAAAGGGTATTTTAGTAACTTCCTATGTACTAAGGGTACTTTTATGATTTCCCATTCAACCTTGAGGTTAATTTGGTCATTTATATATTGGATTTGGACACATGGCAAATCTTGGTGGTGAGTCACCAAAATTTGTGTTTATCTTTTGTTAAAAGATAAGTTCGAGGGTATTCGGTCTTTTTGCACTCACTAAGGGTATTTTGGTATTTTCCTCTACAATTTGAAGGGCAATTTGACCATTTCCCATTTATCCCATATCTTTTAACACATAAGCTTTTATACTTAGCTTTTAAGCTTTCGAATTAGGGTTTATAAATTCTAATTTAAGGTTTTGGATTCCCAGAACTGAAATTAGGGTTTTCTATTTCTCACTTGATTTCCCTGATAAATTTTATATATAATCTACATTCACATACTTATGATAATATTTAGTATATCAAACTCTTTATGTTACCCCTAATTAGGGTTAGGGTTCGTTTATTAAGGTTTAAGGTTTCTGAATTGATAATTAGGGTTTTTCGGCATTCGATTAGGGTTTCTAATCCCTTATTAGGGTTTACTAAGTTTATACCCTATCTGATCAATCATTGATCATCTATTCTATATCGTACAAACACATATTCATCAACACAATTGTTGTAACTGCATTTTCTACCGAATCCCTATCCAGGCTTAAGGTTAGGGTTTCTATTCTCTGTTAAGCACAACTCTACTCATATTTCTTGGTCAATACACAAATTAACCACTTCTCTAGACTTGTATCACAGATACTTAACACAATATTGATAATCAATATAAATATTAAATAAATAATAAAAAAAATTATTCGTAAAATTCCGGATCCTCACAGATTCCGTGCATCACGAGTACATCTTCTTCCAAACATACATCATTTTATATTCGATATAACAACATACATTCTCAAATCCCAGTTTCTATAACCTTATAACCTTGTTCATTATAAATAATGATAAATACATTATTCATTCCATCTTACAAGTGTGACTTTTATCCGCCACTAAGGATACATAACAGTTCATTAAACTAATCTATAGTTCCATTAAACTATTCTACATTACAAGTCTTTTCTTGATATTCATGCTCATTCACACACTGAATGACACTTCTTCTGGATACCGATTAGCTTGATCTTTACGGGATCCTTAAGTTCTTTCTAACCTCGTTCATTGAAAATGTTTTTCATTTAAAGCAAGTGTGAGCATTCAATTGCCCAGCAAGTCATAGTAGTTGAATAAACAACTTCAAGAATTTAAACATTCTTTTAAGACTTCAATAACCGAACACAGGTTTTGAAGCAGCTCGAATAATAGGAATAATCTCGATTCCTATCATTGTAAAATATTAGTCACATTCCCTTTCAAATACTTTCATTCTTTTACCTTTTTCATGCACATTCTGTCTGGCTAGAATCATTAGCACAGACTTAACAATAACGGTTCATGTATTAACAGAACATACTCATATTGAACAGTTCAACCACAGAAAAATTCATCTCATAGAAACACCAAAGTGTTCAAATTGTGGCACAAGGCCTCATACGTTCTACCACCTTGTACAAATATCGCACATTTGCACATAAACAAGACTTCTCAAGTTCAACATCTGAGAAGTTTAAGAACTAGCATCCATGTAAAATATGAATGAAGTTAGGAAACTTTCCTTACACACAGCTACAACTTATAGTTTATGCTGAACTGCTCATTCCAAACCCTATATAACACATAAGGAAATAACACATACACCAATTAGTCATATCCTTGACTTACGCATTGGTTAAACTTAACTTTACTTCTTAAGTTTATCGTTCTTGCAATCTAAGTTTATGCGACCAACCTTCTTTACCGGGTTACGGCTTCATGATATACAGAGATGTCTTACTCATACGATCATTATCTCTACTCAATTTCCTTATCGCTCATAGGTTTAATTATTATTCTTCATTACTTTATGGTTAAACCATACCCAGGGTGTAGGTTCTGCCCATTTAATATTCGTGTACACTCAACCCTCACGTCGGTTAAAGTGTTTAACGCTTACTTTCCTTCTATCCTTCTTTATCCGGCTTACATTCAGACTTTCCTTAATCTTATTACTGTTCGTTACGGCTTTCTTTCGTTATCCATTATGTGAACCCCACCTTCATTATTCTTTCTTAATGTCGAAGCCATACGGTTCGTTGTATGCTAAGATCGATCCCTTATTGCCACTGCATTGCGTTTACGTTCACTGTCTTTTAATCCCATTCGACCTTTATCAAAGGTTTTAATCACTTGTTAAGTGTTACGTTATGTAAATTACATGTTTTTTATCTTTCATGACGCTTTCCCGAGTTCGAAAGCGCTTAAAGCTCCTCATCGACCATTGCCTCTCACGCATCGGCACTGCGACGCTTGTTCCTTCTTTCTTCTCGCATCGCGGCAATGCGCTTACGCCACCTTATACCCTGGTCTAGCGTTACGGCGCCAAATCCTTCACTAACTCTCACGCTGCGGCACCAATTAACAGTGTATGATGCCCGAGTTGGTGTTGCGGTGCCGTCACCAAAGGCATGGCTGGCGCTATAACGCCAAGCATGAATTCTAGAAATTTTTCTAAGTCTTGAATCAATTTTCAGACGCCTACTTTGAAATCTCAAAACTTCTTCGTTATAACTCGGAACGAGATCGTTCCAAAGCCATTGTCTTCCTTATCTTACGTAATTCAACTTCCTTTAGACAGAAATTTATTTTGAATCCATTAACATGCCATTCAATTGGCTTAATCTACATCCTTCGTTCATTTTACATTATTAACGTTCTTCGTCCGTTCGTCTGTTATTCGGTCATCCGAAATTGGAACTCGTTCGTTCTTGAGTCCATGACTCACGTTTTCTACATTCTCTTATATTCTTATGAAACCCTACCCATTCGAGTTCACTTACATACTTTCTACTTCTCGTTCGTCATTCACGAAATCTTCGCCATAACTTCGTTATAGCTAAGTTCAATCCGCTCTTCATGAACGTTTCTACCATTCCTAACCAAGCAATAAACAACTAACTTATACACAATAATTTTAAACTTGTCCATCAATAACAATTATACTACGCTAGTTTTAAATTTGTCCATCAACAATGTTCTTCGTGTTCTTCGCGTGTTCTTTGCTTGTTCTTCATTTTTAATCGATATTTTGATTACAATTTCACTTTTCCTTGGAATTTGGTGTTATAAAACACCATTCCTTACTAATATCACCGAATCGTTCATATGATACATTCGGATCGTTAAAATTCATTACGAAACTTATACCTCCTTAAGAAAACTTTTTAAGAACTTATAAACTAAACTTGTAATTCTTATTTCTTTATTTTCTCATGATTTCAACCATATGAAAATCATTATTAACTTCTTTTAATTCTATTCTCATTAAGCTATATGATTTCCATATAAAACCTAAAGAAAATTAGATTAAATGTAAGTTTTAATACCTTTCTTCTTGGATTTTATTCCATTTTCTTCTTCCTCTTGCTTACTCTTGCGATTTACTAGCTTTTACATTTCTTCTCTTTTTCCAATCCGAGCATCCAAGCTCTCTTTCCCTCTTTCTCTCTCAATTTCATGTGTTAGTTGAAAAACTAACAAATGAAATGAATTAGCTTAGCTTATATAGAATTTCAAAGCTTAGGAACGTTTTGGTCATTTGGCAAACCTCCTTACTATTTACACCGCCTTACTATTCACGAAGCTTCCCTTGGAAGCTTCGTGCTTCCGTCTTACAAAATTCGTCAGACAGTTTTAAAAACTGCGATTCTCAGAATCCAAATATTTTTGGATATTTCGCCTTTCCTCTACAGTTTAACATTTATGCATTCTTTGAAACTCCGAAAAACTGAAATACACTTTTTGAGGTTAAATATTTTCCTTCATGTTTTCCTCTAACGTAGCTAAACATATGAAAAGTACATAACAATACTTTTCGTCATTTTTATTTCTTCCAATTTCTGCGCGTTATTTGAGAAAACTTTCATTGGCTTACTTAACTTTTCACGATATATTATTGTGAAATCTTTCGACGAAATGTCATTCCGACATACTGAACTCTCGAAAAGGCTTAGGTTATTCAAACCCTAACCCTTAGGTTTCGTTGGGTGAATAGTACCTATTTCATTCTTTTCCCAAAAATATTTATGTTCCTGGAAATTTTTTATTTTTTGTCTTGAAAATTCTTACTCGTTCAGTCTAGCTCATAGCCAGAATACTCCTGACTCATAATCATCCTAGGTTCTAGAACGATTAATAAGCACATAGCATAGAATAGTATTAATAAATAATCTTTTTTATTAATAACTAATTCTTTAAACATAAATTCTGGACAATCCTGTTCTACGGGTTGTTACACTCCCCCCTTATAAAAATTTCGTCCTTGAAATTTCTTAAAACCACACCCATACCCGAGTCACCACATTTTCTTCACCCCTTCTTCACGGAATTTCGTCTTTGAAATTTTAACCTACCCTACTTCTCAACTTCTCTTCAAAGAAGTTCTTATATTTCCAACATTTTCTAACCTTCATAACTTATCAAGAATTATGAAGTAGAATGAATAACGGGGAATATAAGAATTCCTTTAAAACATTTCATACTTTTGTACTTCGGGCGGCCAAAAATATTCAATTGTAATACCAATGCTCATGTCAGTCAACAGTTCATCTTTGCACTACAGGCCGAATGTAACGACCCCAAAATTTGTACAATTTAATTCTCGACTTTGGTCGTTAATAATACATTCAACCTCTAATTTTTACATCATTAAACCATAATACAACCATTGAAATTTGCGGAATAATTAAAATTTTCTATTACAAACTATTCTCGTTCCTAGAACTTTCAACCTTTACATCTAAATATCTCAGAATCATTTTTAATACTACAATAGTTTACATTGCAAAACAATATTACAATTCAACATTAATACATTATTCTAACCTTAAACATGGTTCAAATAATAATAACACACAACCAAAGTGTATAAATCTTCAAGTATCACATCCGATTCATGTCTTTCAAGTAACACATAACTTTACCTTGAATCTTGAACTCAAGCAAAAGTGGTTATTTACAAGGTTGAGCTTGGACAAACCAAAGAAAATCTAATAGCTTTTTATGCATCACATAGCACATAATAGCATGCTCAACATATATCTCATAAACAATGGACTAACATAACATACATGTTACAGTTCATATAACAAGTATAAAGATGTATAAAGATTGAGTTCTTTACTCAATTAACATGCTTTACTCAATCAACGTAGTCATAAGTTGACTTTAACATTTCATACATTCAACATATATATAACACATCATGCTCTTTGCAATAAAGATTTAAATCAATCAAATTCACATATTAAATAGGAACTGAAAGACTTGCTTGATTCGTTGCTTACCAACTATA
Source organism: Panax quinquefolius (assembly GCA_020205615.1). Lineage (NCBI taxonomy): Eukaryota > Viridiplantae > Streptophyta > Magnoliopsida > Apiales > Araliaceae > Panax > Panax quinquefolius. The sequence continues at coordinate 50,298,012 of CM035159.1, forward strand.
GCTTATTGCTTTGCGTTTATCCTACAATAATTTAAAAGTTCATATATACAAGCATCAGTTACATATACACAATGAAATCAATTAGATTGCATTGACTCTTCATCTTATCCTTTTATTTCAAAACATTTCCTTTTAATCGTCACTCGATGCTCAATCTAGTGTTTAAGTCTTGTTACGACATCTCTTTGTTCAATCAGTTTAATTACATTAAAATTCATTTTCCTTCTCATTACATTCCACTTTAATTGACACTTGACATTCAGTTAAGTCTTTAACCTTGCCTTTGTATCACCTTAGATATATAATGGTTGCTAACATTATTTTAGTTAACCTTCGCCTCGAATTTCTTTTTACTTCTCTTTTAGTCGACACTTGGCATTTGGTTAAGTCGTCATAGTTTGATACTACATTATATTAATGTATTATCTTCATTAAAGTTAATTAAATCAACTTCCATCTCCTGCTTTTAAGTTACTTCATTCAAATGGTTACATAACATTTAGTCAAGTTCTTACAATCTTGCATCTACATCCTTTTAGATGTATACTAGGTTAGTTAATAATTAACTTAACCTTCCTATCATTATTTAAATTTTATTTTATACTTTCAAGTTATTTCTTTTAATTGATACTTAACACGTGGTTAAATTCTTCACTTATGTCTCCGCATCATTATCTTGCATGCTAAACTAGATTAGACCCTTGCTTGACAACCCTCAAATTGACAAACTTCTCTGCCTAGGCTTAGGGCATGGCGCGCATTCTTACCTTAACCAAAGCTCTTGGCACCTGCAAGTAGCTGCTAGTAGTGCAGACATCATGAGAAGACCAATGGTGCAATTGCCATTAAGGTTTTTGGTCAGGGTACCGCCAAGCAATTGCATCGGACACGATAGAAACTACAAGCACTACGCTTGTGCCCCGACTCCCAAAACCAACCCCATTCCTATAGAAATTCATGAACTTAACATCTAAACTTATGTAATAACATCAATAAACATGTTATACACCATTCCAAATACATAAACATTACATAAACACATATTTGAATAATCAAAACCTTAATTTTCCAAATTTCTTCATTTTTTACACTTTTAGCGAATTCGATCGCCACGACTTCGTTTTTTAACCAATTGACACGATTTAAACTACATTGATTTCATTTCTTAACATACTATCACAATCCAACTTTAATTTGCAGATTCCAACACATATAAGGCATGAAATTTGGTACTTTCTAAGCTACTTCATATGAACATAAACACTGCGATATCATTTTCTTCTTCAAACCCAATTTCCCATGAATTTGATAAAAAATAACATGTTTACATGATAATTAATAGAGTTTTGAAATTATATATACATACATATACATCTCAATTCACGTGAAATTGCATCAAAATATACACATACTACCAAAACTAAAAATAAAATAGGAATAGTTTATACCTTGAATTTCCTACTAGCAAGATGGTAGAATCCTTCCTCAACCCTTAACAATTGGCAGAGATCACACTCAAGCTCTCTCTAACCCTCTGTGTTTCTCCTCTCTGTGTCTCTATGCTATCAAGCATTAGGGAAAAATAAGACGCGAAATATAACTGGCCTCCCACTAACCCACGCAACTTCAGTTAAAAATATAAAAAGTTGCGATCACTTGAATAAGCCAAAGGCCACAAGGCCTTGTTTGGCTACCACATAAACCCCATAAACTAAATTATTTAAATAATATTTATATCATATAGTTCCAATTGTCACACTTTAAATTTAGTTAATGTAAATAATTTTAGTTTAGCTAATTTAAATAACTTATATTACTAATAAAATTCTTATTATCATTATATCTTACAATTAATAAATAATTATATATCTAATTTAATTAATAAATTAGATACATCACTTTATTTAATTTATTTATTTCCATTAAATTAAATAATTTATTTAGCTTAATTATTTTCTTAAATATTAAGCAATTGATTTAATTTAATTATTTCCTTAAATTAAATCCTTCAAATAAAATTATCAATACTCAATTTAATTAACATTAATCAATTTAGTTACTAAATTATTTCACCACAAATTTATCAACCATTTATTTATCTCAATAAATAATAAATTTAAAATATTTATTTAATTCAATAAATATTTAAAATTAATTACTAAATTCATTTAATTCCTTCAATAGTTAACTTACTATTGATCCTCACTTTCCCAATATATGAATTTATATTTCTCTTCACACTGTATTATATATTTCAACATATAAAGCACGTATATATACATACTCAAACTGAAAACATCTCATAATAAGAATTTTAATTATTAAATTCTTATTTTAATAACTTACAAAAATTCGGGTTGTCACATCTTTCCCCCCTTATAAGGATTTCGTCCTCGGAATCAACGAAACCTCCCTTACTCGATTTTCACCAAATTTCTTTTCAAAATTTATCGTTGAATAACTTCATCACATTATCTTAATATAGATTTTATATTTCTTACTCCCACCATTACTCATAATAAATTCTTGTAAGTTTTATTTCATAACATTTACTTAGACTCAATTATGTTTGAGTATTACATATTCTTTAACCCATTCATTTCCTTTTCTAAGGATCGTTATCATAAACACTTGGGATATTACATTCACCCATTCTTCTAAGAATTTCGTCCTCAAAATTTTATTTATTAATCCTCATTCATTAAATCTATCAAAATAGTTTTTATGTTAATATTTTATTCATTAGGTTCTGCAACCACATTCTTTCTCTAAGGATCTTTCTAAGATCATCATATTCCTCACCTCTTCCTCTTTTAAGAGTTTCACATTTTCTCTTCTTCTGGAATTTCATTTCTTTCTTGAAATTATTATGTTTTACTTAATTTTTCTCATCCTTCCCACTTTCACCTTTTAGAATAATAAGAATCTTCCACAATTGCTCAATAATTGGGAAGCGATATGAATAACAGGAATTTAAAAGATTCCAAATCGTGCTGAGGGGTCATAAGACCTTGAACTACGTCCCTAGGTTATCAAGTATCTCGACTTGAACCTTTAACAGTCATAAGACTATTCGGACCTTGAATTCTTCTCCAGGTTTAACAATGCTTCACCACCATAAACCATCTTTAACAGAATGTTTAGCAATCACACAGACTGAAAACACTCTCTGCAAGTATTCTATGTGATCAGCCTATCGTACCCCTACGCCATGCACAACGTATTACATCTTAACATCGTAACGACTATATGCGTTACTTTCGGAACCATTGTCTCTGATAACATGTCCCCTTTTATAGGGTTGTTCACCTCAGCTTTTCAACATCTGAATCCGCACCAAAACAATTTAGTTTGGCATAACTTCTCAAGAAATGCTTGAATTTTATGAACATCTTTCAATATTCGTCTAGCTGAATCAAATAGCATAAACTTCTACAACAATTCGGACATCAATCAAAATATATATACATATATAAATATATATATATATATATATATATATTCTCATATCTAAAGAAATCTCAAAAATCTTTTTATGGCGTCATGATTATGACGTTGTCATACTACATCTCTCCACAGTGGGCTGACGATCATATGATCACATCCAACACCAGGTTCCATTGCATTGATGACTCCATCGTTTATCATATCACATGATATATATAATTAAAATATATTTTGAAAATTTAAAAATCATCATTTTTTTTATCTAGCCGAAACAAACAACATAGATATGTGAATAATAGCACTGTTTAAAAAAAATTCTTTGGTTCACTAATGTGACCTAATAAATTTCAGAAATCAAAAGTATAACCATTGGTACGAAGTCAATAAATTTCAAAAATCTAGCAAAGCTAGAAGATTTGGAAAACCTATGTCTCCACTTCCTATACTGATCCATTGCTTAATAATTTTATCTATTCCCATAATTCTCAATTCTTCATTCATAACTTGTCTATACCCTAGTATAGTTCATCAAACTTATCGCACATTAGAAATTCAGGAACTTGCCACAATAATATGAGTTTAAGAACTTATCCTAGTCAGACCATAGGCGTCCATTCGCTGAGGGGTTCAAAACATACCATATTATTGTGAGTCACGAATTTACCATATGCATTAGTTTTTAAAATTGCACCTAATCCTAATAATATCTGACTAATCTTAATAGTTTCTAACTATCAAACATACACATGAGAAAAGAATCACCTTTTCGCCACATATACATCGATAACGCGACACCAATATTCCAATGATTATCAATGTGATAAACTGAGTGCAAGCACAAAACCCTCGCCCATACAAAGATATGTACAACTTAGCCATCACATAAGTCCTAAATTGAAATCCCACCTAACTCTATCTTACTCTTAACTTGCTCTTTTCTTGATACCGATTCCTCGTATCACATTATCTATAACTCCTCGTGAGTTTATTTCGTACTATATCATAATACATTATCTTCATAGCATCAAGCTATAATTATTCAAACATTAAAGACTATCTTTCTTTTATAACTTAAACAGATCACGTCGTGATCTTATTCTATAATTATCTCCCTTAAAAGTCTTTTCTTAACTCGTAATCGTTTTGTTTTACGATCCCCTTTCTTTCCTTTTTCATCATTATGACATTCTTCGATTTCTTGAGTATTGGAGTTAGGAACTGATCCATTTTTTTATCACTTCAAGATTCTTCTTTGAATTTTCTTGTTTATATAACAATTCTTTCTTTAAGAATTTCTAACTTCATTCACATTGCTCAACATTTCATCATACGTATCCATTTTCTATACGTGGTACACATCGAGTCTCTAATAGTTTCAATATGGTACGCTGAGTGGTTTCCCACAAACAACCAACAAACTAGATTCCGAGTTGCTAGTTCATATATACCTCCGCTCTATGAAGGAATCGTTTAGCCCGGATACCATACATTAACCATTAAAGAGTACAATTGTACCATACTTAAATATAATTTTTTTGATTCTTAACTTCTTTATCATTCTCTTCTTATAGACATTGTCTATTTATCATCACCTTACATCCTTATTATTGGAGTTTGGTAACCCCACATTCATACTCCTTATAACTCTGCGAGATTCTTCTTTGAATTCTCTCACACATGTTTTAAAGCCTCCTTTATAAATTTCTTAAACTATTTCTTATTGTTCAAACTCTATTTGAGCTCATTCTTTCATTATCTTCACCTCTCTTCTCTAAGGTTATAGCCTAAGGTACTCCTACCTAAGGTTTATAACCTACTACTGATACCAACCAGAATTTACCCCAAAATTCGCACAATTTAATTCTCGACTTTCTGAGTTAATAATACATTCAACCTCTAATTTTTACATCATTAAACCATAATACAACCATTGAAATTTGCGGAATAATTAAAATTTTCTATTACACTAAAAATTTTCTATTATAAACTATTCTCGTTCCCAGAACTTTCAACCTTTACATCTAAATATCTCAGAATCATTTTTAATACTACAATAGTTTACATTGCAAAACAATATTACAATTCAACATTAATACATTATTCGGAACCTTAAACATGGTTCAAATAATAATAACACAACCAAAGTGTATAAATCTTCAAGTATCACATCTGATTCATATCTTTCAAGTAACTCATAACTTTACCTTGAATCTTGAACCTGTAAAAGTGGTTATTTGCAAGGTTGAGCTTGACAGCCCAACAAAATCTAACAGTTTTCATGCATCACATAGCACATAATAGCATGCTCAACATATATCTCATAAACACTGGACTAACATAACATACATGTTACAGTTCATATAACAAGTATAAAGATGTATAAAGATTGAGTTCCTTACTCAATCAGCATGCTTTACTCAATCAGCGTAGTCATAAGTTGAATTTAACATTTCATACATTCAACATATATATAACACATCATGCTCTTTGCAATAAAGATTTAAATAAATCAAATTCACATAGCAAATAGGAACTGAAAGACTTGACTGATTCGTTGCTTACCAACTATAGCTTACTGCTTTGCGTTTATCCTACAATAATTTAAAAGTTCATATATACAAGCATCAGTTACATATACACAATGAAATCAATTAGATTGCATTGACTCTTCATCTTATCCTTTTATTTAAAAACATTTCCTTTTAATCGTCACTCGATGCTCAATCTAGTGTTTAAGTCTTGTTACAACATCTCTTTGTTCAATCAGTTTAATTACATTAAAATTCATTTTCCTTCTCATTACATTCCACTTTAATTGACACTTGACATTCAGTTAAGTCTTTAACCTTGCCTTTATATCACCTTAGATATATAATGGCTGTTAACATTAATTTAGTTAACCTTCGCCTCGAATTTCTTTTTACTTCTCTTTTAGTCGACACATAGCATTTGGTTAAGTCGTCATAGTTTGATACTACATTATATTAATGTATTATCTTCATTAAAGTTAATTAAATCAACTTCCATCTCCTGCTTTTAAGTTACTTCATTCAAATGGTTACATAACATTTAGTCAAGTTCTTACAATCTTGCATCTACATCCTTTTAGATGTATACTAGGTTAGTTAATAATTAACTTAACCTTCCTATCATTATTTAAATTTTATTTTATACTTTCAAGTTATTTCTTTTAATTGATACTTAACACGTGGTTAAGTTCTTCACATATGTCTCCACATCATTATCTTGCATGCTAAACTAGATTAGACCCTTGCTTGACAACCCTCAAATTGATATACTTCTCTGTCTAGGCTCAGGGCATGGCGCAATCAAGGCCGCCTCAAGCCTTAACTCTCAAGCCAGCGCATATACCGGTGCGAACTCATGAGAAGTCCAATGCTGAATCACAGACTTTTTCAAGCTATAATGCTGCATAAGCAATTGCTACTTTACGACACGTATGTAAACTTCAAAGAACTCTGCTTTAGGCCTGACTCTCAAAACCAACCCAATTCCTATAGAAATTCATGAACTTAACATCTAAACTTATGTAATAACATCAATAAACATGTTATACACCATTCCAAATATATAAACATTACATAAACACATATTTGAAGAATCAAAACCTTAATTTTCCAAATTTCTTCATTTTTTACACTTTTAGCTAATTTGATCGCCACGACTTCGTTTCTTAACCAATTGACACGATTTAAACTACGTTGATTTCATTTCTTAACATACTATCACAATCCAACTTCAATTCGCAAATTCCAACACATATGCCTCATACTGGGATACCGTCATGTTGTTCTGATCCAGTCTAATAAACTCTACCACCTTCATATGACGAATACTTTCAGGAAAGTACTTGTCATTGAACAGTTTCTGAAACGTTTCCCAAGACATGCTGAGTGCGGCTGGATGGGTACACTTCACAGATTCTCACCAGTAATCTGCCTCATTACGAAACATAAAAGTGTCGAATGGAACCTTCTGTTCCTCCGTGCATCCCAAAATGTCGAATATCTTGGTAATTTTCTTAACCCACGTCTCCGCCTTAATCGGATCCGGTTTTCCCCAGAATTCTGGTGGTCCCAACTCTTTGAACTGCTTGGCTATGATAAACCGTGTATTGCAATCATTTCCACCTGTATTTTGTACATGAGTCTCCTTCGTCTGATTTTGCATGAACTGCAAAAAGCTTCTAAACATTCCGTCTGATCAGTGGTGTTGTTTACAGGAGGAACATTATCGCCCTGTTGCACAGTTGCGAAAATAAAAATGATGACACATTTCATATTATAAGTTCAGTTACAGGATTCTCAATATAGATATTTTTATTACAAAAGTCTTACAAGTGTTACATTATATTGGACATAAATTTAAAACTAATCTAAACATGGCCTCTTTCCATTGTTGGTTCTAGAGGTGCCAGGATTACTATGTAATAATGCAAAAGAAATGATTTGCAAGAATGAGCTATGACATGCTCAAGAAGTTTATATTTATAAACATAATGTTGGATTTGAGGAAAAGATAGTTCAATAATTTTACTCAACTGAGTGTTGATGACCATTTTTGGAATTTTTTTATATCAACCATTTCTATCAGTCACAAAGACTTAGAAATCTTGTTTAGTTTAGATATGAGATTTGTATATCATCCTAATCGTGCCCACATGCATACAATGTCAGTTTGTCAACACAGTATAAGCCCCCTCAAGGGAGATTTAAACTCAGTATAGGATGTCTTACCAAATCAATTTGGTTTGACACAACAATTTATGCTTTATAAATAATAGTTCATAAATAATATGTTCCTTCTTATCCAAGATTTTAATAGGTACCTCTTCATACGTTAAATCTTCTGCTATTTCGCCCGGTTCTAACTCAATAATGTGGTTCGGGTATTCCACATATTTACGTAACATGGATATGTAAAAAACGTTATGAACATGAGACATACTTGGCGGTAAGGCGAGTCTATAAGCCACATTTCCTACTCGATCGAGGATTTTGAATGGGCCAATGAATCAAGTGTTGAGCTTTCCTCTCTTTCCAAATCTTGTAACTCCTTTCCATAGAGCAACCCGTAACAACACATGATCACCAACATTGAATTCCACGTCCTTTTGATGAAGATCAACATAACTGTTTTGTTAATTATGTGAGGTTTTTATACGTTGTCGGATCATTTGAATCTTCTCCATAGTCATATGTACCAATTTCGGTCCCAAAAACGTTGCTTCATCCACCTTATCCTAGCATACTAGATAATGACATTTGCTTCCATACAACGCCTCAAATGGAGCCATGCCAATACTTGCTTGATAACTGTTAGTGTAGGAGAATTCCACCAATGGAAAGAACTTGTCCCAACTTCCCATGAAGTCAAAGACACAAAGTCTTAATAGATCTTCAAGAGTTTGAATAGTCCTCTTCGACTGCCCGTCAGTTTGAGGATGATATGCCGAACTAAATCGTAAATCGGTTCCCATAGCTTTTTGCAAACTAACCCAAAATCGTGAAGTGAATCTTAGGTCTCGATCAGAAACTATTGATACTAGCATACCATGCAGTCTTATAATCTCATTTATGTACATACGAGCAAGACGTTCAAGTGAATAAGTTTCTCGTATAGGTAAGAAATGAGCAGACTTGGTCAATCTATCAACAATGACCCAAATTGCATCTATGCCTTGAGAAACCTTTGGAAGACCAGTAACGAAATCTATGGTAATGTCCTCCCACTTCCATTCTAGAATTTCAAGTGGTTGCAATTGACCTTTTGGCACTTGATGCTCTGCCTTGACTCATTGACACGTTAAACACCTTGAGATAAACTCCGCGATCTCTCTTTTCATATTACTCCACCAAAATTTATGTCGAAGATCATGATACATTTTGGTACTCCCAAGATGGATTGAAAATGGTGTGTTGTGCGCCTCCATCATGATTTTATACTTCAAATCAAAATCATTAGGAACAAAAAGTCTAGAGTTGACACGAAGTATTCCTTCTTCATCGATTCTTGCTTCCAGATTAGCACCTTCTTGCACTTTCTTCTTTATACACATCAGCTCCAAGTCCGTAGTTTGAGCAGCTTTAACTTTATCGATTAAAATCGGTTCTACTCGTATATTTGCCATCATCACATGGGTTCCTGGAGTCTTTAACTTTATCTCCATCATTTGTAAGTCATACCAAATGGGCCTTTGCAATGACAATATCGCACTCATACTCGCATATGATCTTCTTCTCAATGCGACAGCTACCACGTTCGATTTTCCAGGATGGTATTGAATGGTATGATCATAATCTTTCAATAGTTCTAGTCAATGTTGTTGCCGCATGTTGAGTTCCTTTTGGGTGAAGAAATATTTGAGGCTTTTATGATCCGTAAAGATCTCCACTTTCTCACCATACAAGTAATGCCTCCAGATTTTAAGTGTGAAAATGACTGCTTCCAACTCTAGATCACGAGTAGGATAATTCCTCTCATATTCTTTGAGTTGTCGTGAGGCATAGGCTATGAACTTTCCATGTTGCATGAGAACACACCCTAACCCTCTGCCTGAAGCATCGCTGTAGATGACAAATCCCTCCAAACCAGATGGTATTGTCAGAACAGGTGCTGAAATGAGTCTTCTCTTGAGTTCTTGAAAACTCTTCTCATATTCCTCGCTCCAACCGAATTTTGTATCTTTTCGAGTCAGCTGAGTTAATGAAGTAGCGATTCGAGCTTCCATGAATCTCTGATAATAACCAGCTAAGTCCAGAAAGCTACGTACTTCGGTCATTAACTTAGGTTGCTCCCAGCTTTGTATTGCTTCAATCTTTACTAGGTCAACAGATATTCCGTGATTTGATATCACATGCCCAAGAAATGCTACTTCCTCAAGCCAGAACTCATATTTCTTCAACTTAGCATAAAGCTTGTTTTCACGAAGCTTTTGGAGTATCAGCCTCAAGTGTTGCTCATGATCTTTATGGGTTTTGGAGTATATGAGGATGTCATCAATAAAGACAACCACAAAATGATCTAAATATTCCTTGAATACTTGGTTCATCATATCTATGAAAGCAGCAGGAGCATTAGTCAATCCAAATGACATGACTAGGAATTCATAATGCCTGTACCGAGTTCTGAAAGCAGTCTTTGGAATGACATCGGTTTTTGTTGGTTGATTTAGCTATTGCCAAATCGCGTGCAAGCATACGCGGTCCACAAGTAATATATGAAAGTAGAGTGTCGAACCCACGAGGACAAAGTCTTAAAAGAAAATAATTACTAAGGTAAAGTCTTTACTTATCTTATCTAAACAAGTGAAACAAAGTGGTTGGTTAAGCTATGTTAATAAGACTATAAGAATAAGAGAAGTAGCTGTGCTAGGAAGTTAAGATAGGATTACAACTCCCCTAATGCGTCACCTAATCTCCTAACTCTCCATAATACAAACGAATCAAGGAATGGTCAACCGAGAACAGTAAATATGTATAAGCTTCTGTCGAAGGTCAAATGCACATCCCTAACCAGATAAATCATAGTATGTCGATTGGTGAAAATAACTAGGTCAAGGTAATTAAGCTAAGTCTCAAGGCGACACAAGGCAAATAGGGATATGTCTATCCTATTAGCATTTTATGCACATATTCCATTGACATGGTCATAACAGGTGTTGTTGTATTTAAAGATAGATAATAACATCCATTTGTCAATTTTCATTACTATCAATACGAATTTCTTTATCAAGCAATCAGTCATTAAATAAGAAATACAACAACGAATTCCAAAATGATTCATTATATAAAATAGGAGAGAAAGTTAATTAAGCTACACAAAAGGTTACATTGCAATCCTAAAAATGGAGTTAGTTCATATCTATGGTACTAACACACATTTTCAAAATATTCCACATTATCAGAAATACATAAATAAATGGGAGATTTGGAATAAGAAAACCCCTATTTTGAAGTGTTCTTCCTCCAAATCTTCTCTACACTGTGTATAGCTCCTGAGCTCTGTCAGATGCAATATCTCTCTTTCCCTTGAAGCATAGCTTCTTTCTCTTTTAGAAAGTTAATATTGTAATAAATATCCTAAGCTAAGCTCTTTGTAATAATTTCTATCACAGGCGGCTGTTGAGAATTAAGTCTGAACCCTCTCCCTCCTTATGTCATTTAAAGCTTCTTTACTGTCTAAACACTGGAACTCGCGCTGCGGCGCGAGTATTAGAATAGCAAGTGGCGCTGCGATGCCATGTAGGGCTAAAGAGATCGGAGGTCGCACTGCGGTGCGACTTCATAAGAGAGGCTCAACATTGCGCACGAGACGAGGAACAGTTTGAGGGCGCCAAAATGGAGTCAAGCGCTGTGGTATGGCATTGAGCGCCTTTTTTCCAAAGGTGCTCTAATGAGGAACAATACAATATGGGCGGATATTTATGCACTCTTTGGCGTCGAGGTGCCACTTTCTAGTAGGTTCACAATAATAGCCGATGCGTCATAGCAAGTGAGTATGGTATACTGGGTGCCACTTTCTAGTAGCTACCAAAGTGGGATTTGTCTTTAAACGCTGCTCTAAGTATAACACCATGTCATGCAAGCGGTGCCAAAGACAACAAAAACGCCCATGGAAGTTAGAAACAATCTGCAAAGCCTTATATGATAGAAATTAAATGTAATAACAACAAAATATAAATAAAAGCTAACTAAACAACAGAAAACATGCAACAACTTAAGCCACAAAGGATCTAAATCGCAGGTATAAATCCCACTCATCAAATACCCCCAAACTTTAGCTTTTGCTTGTCCTCAAGCAAACTATCAGACAACCATACCCCATTAGTGCTAGAAACAAAAGAAGTCCAATCCTATATACTAATATTATGGCCTCTAAACATAATCATAAACATCCTCTGAGAATAGGACAAAACGCATACAAACGAGGGCTTAATGTCTATTAATAAACATGAGACTGTAATTGATCCATTATGTGTGTGTGTAGACCAAACATCTTAACTAGCTATAACCCAAATTAAGATCACACAATCTACTGTGATAACCAATAAGTTTACTATGCAACTCACATAATTAACAAGCATTAAGATATGACGCAAAAACATGAAAGGATCAAAAGTTCTAGTATAATGAAGTAAATTCTTACTCAGACAGTACTTGATTACTTATAGGCTAAATAGAGCACCCATTAACAAGCTTTTGACCAATGACTCCCAAGCCTGATGACTTTAGGGCACTAGGTGTAGAACATCCATAACTCAAGCAACAAAGGCCACATAATCAAAATAAGTCCGGAAAAGATTTTACCACCGACTGCGTTTGGACGAAAAGTGCGTTCACGCCCATTTCAACCCACCATTGATCATATATATATATATATATATATATATATATATATATTAGAACTATAGATCCAAAAGTATAAAAATGTCTAAATCTTTAATTACCTTGAAATCAACAGAGATTAACAGTATACAAATTTTCAACACAATAAATAGACAACCTAAATCTGGACACAAAACTAAAAACGACAATTGGTCAGTGCTCACTAAAAGGATGGATCTAAAATAGTCTCTAGTTATCAGATTAACACGCCCCAAGTTCACATAAATTTGACACTACTCTAAGAACATAATATAGTAATCAAGCGCTTATCATCGGCCACAATCAAAACCTAAACTATCCTAACCTAGCATATAAATAGTTAGAGACTAGGGGTTAGGGCTAATCATCCTGTAAAAGATAAAAACTATAACTATAGAGTACCCTGTCAACATAGGGTCAAAAATAGGGCAAAACCCATATCAAATGGCTTTAACTATACCAATGATCAATGTAAAATATTCCCAACTATGCAATCCCAAAATGATAATAATTATAAACAAAAGATAAACCAGCAAAAACATGCATTCATATATCACTTTAAAAAACTACTATGCGAAGCATGCATTTAAAATAACCATTCACCATAAGCAAAAACTTAACCACAATAATAATAATAACATAATAAAACATAATTAAAACATAGTCTAGGGCCATCTGGCCCAAATGATCCATTCAAACCCTTACAAATAAACATAAGCAACATACCAATTCAGATAATATAAGACTAACACAATTCAAATAATAAAAATAAAAGGAAGTCTTTCCCCCAACTTGCAATTTGGCCATTGTTCTCACTGGCCTCTTTTCATCTTCTTCAAGCATCAGGAGCATCACCGCCTTCATCACCATCAAGATCAAGATCATCATCATCGCCGACCACCTCCAGATCATCATCATTTCCATCATCCTCCACGTTCATTGGATTATCTGTGCGGGCCTCCTTAGTAGGCGGCATAAATTGTGGCGGATACAGCGCATAAATTGGAGGTGCTGGAAATGGAAATGGCATGAAATCAGGGTCATCTCCTCCCTGAGCAGCCTGATTGTTGGAGAGTGTATTTTTAAACTCTACGTGGTAATGGTGGAATTGATTCTGCCACTGAGCGATAGTGTTTACCTTGCAGTGTAAGAAGTTTAGGCTGTTTAGGATCTCCGCGAGGGCCCCAAGTAGAATGGTTGCAGATGACGGAGGCTCAGGCACTTGAGTGGATGTCCCCGCTTCATTGGTTGGCGCCGGATCATTGGAAGGCTGCTGCTGGGGTGCTGGAAAATATTCCTCTCCTCGGAGGTGTGGTGGTGCCCCTTCCAAGACTGCATAGCGGCCTATGAGATGATGGTCAATTACCAACATTGGCGGTAGGGTGACATCTTTTAAGTCCCACTGAACACCCACCCTTTTGCAAAGATGGGTAATAAGAGATGGGTGAGGGAGGCCTGCCATGACATTGCTCTTTATTGCCTTCTTGATGGGCTATTTGAGTAATACCCCTACATCGACTTTTAATCCCGTAACAATGGCATAGAGCAAAATTGCCCTTTCTCGAGTTACATCACTTTGACTTCACTGCACGATAAACGCTCTCCCTTGAACTACCAGCTTTGACTTGTCTGGGATGGCATTTGGTGTCACCATCCCAACTGGATTTGGCTTCACTGCGCGATAAAATCGAGCTAGGTGACCTTCTCTTCCACAATTGTAACACGTTTTGGACTGCTGCGTGCAATTTAAACTGACGTGTCCCTCCCTTCCGCATTTGAAGCATATGATAGGTGGTCATTGTGAGACCCCAGATTTTATCAATAAAGATTTAAATTTTGTTGAAATAATTTTTTTAATATTATGGTGTGAATTTGAGATAATATTATAGTTGTGGGTAGTATTTATAAATTTTGCAAAGTATGCAAGTGGTTATATTATATTCGATTGGTCGGGGAATATTTGGTTTAGCAGGAATATTCGTATAACTACTCAATCATTGGTGGACCCTACAATGTAATTATTGTTTGATCGAGAAAACGATAAAAATATTTTATTGAAATAATCTGCGGAAGTTTTACCGTGGTTACTGTTGAACTACTCTCAGAGTAAAAGTACAAGAATAAGTGTGGTCGCATAGTAGCACACTTGGTAGATTGATTATCGATGCTTATGTGAGAAGTCACACTCATTTGATTCCATTATTGTTTATTAATAATATGAATTATTATAATGATAATGACGTTTTGTTTTATTCAGATTATTAACATAATAAAATGTAAAACATCTTTTTATATAAAATAGAATACTTTATTAAAGTTATTCTATAAATAGAATATATTATATTTTATTATGCATAGTGTTGCATATAAATGTTTTCCATAGATTGCATAGTTTTGCATAGTAAAATGTTTTTATATAAATAGAATATATTATATTTTATTTAAAAGATTTTCTTTAAATATGGACCGTCAGTTAAAGTAAATCAATCTGGACCGCTCATGGATTAGTTACTATGCATTCCATTTTCCTATAAATAAAGCTCATTCCTTCATTATTTTCTTACAAATTCATTGAAACTCTGAGAGAGAAATTATAGAGAGAAGCTATAGAGAGAAAATTATAGAAAGAAGAAGAGTATTCTCTACTTCACTACTTCTATATTCGGTTCTTTTACTTAGTGGTGTTATTCTTTCTTCTTGAAGAGAACTTCATTATTCCATTCACTATTATTCTCATTGAATAACTCGTAAAAGTGGCATACCCTATACATAACTTTGATACGCAGATACCCTATACTTGGTGAAATCCTTATGTTATTCCATTGCTTATTATTCTGCTTGAATAACCTTTATACGCTGGTTTACCCTATACTTGGTGACATTCTTCTATTATTCTTTGGAACATCCTCGCTCGTAGTGTTTTACACCTACCGGTTCCGCCTTTTTATTATTCTCATTGGAACATCCTGTCATGTGTTTTTACCGGACTGGTTCCGCCTTTTATCATTCTGCTTGGAATATCCTATCTGTGTGTTTTACACCGGATCCGGTTCCATCTTTATTATTCTGCTGGAACATCCTATCGGCAGTGTGAATTTCACGACTGGTTCCGTTATTATTATTCTATTGAATAACTTTATCTGTCGGCATCGCATGCATGGTGATTTCTTTTATTATTCCATTCTTTATTATGCCCAAATTAGTTAAAACTTTGACTTCTATACTCCATGAAATTAGTAGAATATCCTTGATATTTCGTTTCATCCAAAGATCTTTCATGGAAATATTCTTCCGATCATTATTGAATTTTACTCTACGAAACAAAGATCATGTTGACAATTTGGACGTTAATAATTCATGGATTAAATAATTCTTGAACTTGTTTTATTGAATTACTATGTCATTGTCATCATCCTCATGTTATATTATGTTATCTTTGGCTTACGTGCATAGATGAACTTAGTATGATTATGACCAGGATCATTCTAAGATAATCATGACTTGATATAAATGATGTGATAAAAGTCCTCGGTGGCACTCGTAATGCGATGATGGATAGTTTTTGGTATGATTATGACCGTGGGTGATTCGGTATAGTAAATGCGACCATTGATAATTTGATGAAAATCCTTGACCGTGGTACGAGGGATGATTAGATGTGGTGGTTTATTTATTAAAATTTAGTCTCGGCCGATAAAAATTGATGAAAACCTTTTAAAACCTAAAAGATAGTAGACTTTATTCTCTACTTGACTCTTTTAATGGATTGCTTATTCACACTTGCAGCTAAACCGGGTTGTCTATTGTATTTTATCGGTTTAACATTGTTTGAAGGCTAATGATAATTTATTCTCGCATTATCTTAGTCATAATATTTCTTCTTTGGGCTAGTTGAGCTCACCTTTTCTTTCATTTGTTCTCTTCGTGAAATGAGAACATAGTCGGGACGAGTCGAGAACGCAAGTAATGGTCCGAGGATAACATTAGTAGTCCTCACTATTCTATGAAATAGTGTGATAATAGTTGTAATGAGGACTCCTTTTGAGTTTGTATAATATCTAGTAGACAATATTTGTATTCAAACTCACGCTTATGTCGTATTGTACACAGACGCTTATATTAGTAAGTTGTATTTGAATTTATGTACCATGTAAGTGGCGACCCAAGATGGGTGACGTATACCTAATTTTGGGGGCGTCACAGTCATTCTCCTTCCTTAACAATGGGTGCTGGTGCTGACATTTTTCCATCATTGTTGAATCTCCTCTTCTTGAAATTTTCACTCCTATTATCTTGGCCATGACTACCACTGAAGTGGTTACCATTTCTGACATGTTGATTCCCTCCACGTTTATTGTCACCGCTTCAATGACCGCTACCATTGGTATTATCATTTTATCGGCTGCTCTCTCTTGGTTGGGTTGACTCATTATCACGCTCTAATAACTGAGCCCTATTCACAACATCTGAATACAAGCAAAGTTTGTGAGAAATTAGATATCAACGTATCTCAGGTTTCAAACCTCTTAGAAACATCCGCGTCATTCTATCATTATCAACCAAGTGGGACGCAAACTGGGACAACTCGGTAAACTTAGCTTCGTACTGCGACATGGTCATATTGTTTCGCTCCAGTTTGATGAACTCTACCTCCTTCATGTGACGAATACTTTTAGGAAAGTACTTGTCGTTGAATAGTTCTTGGAACTTCTCCCAAGACATCTTTAGTGCAGCAGGTTGAGTACGCTTTATAGATTCCCACAAGTAATCTGCCTCTCCTCGCAACATGAAGGTGGCAAAGGAAACTTTTTGCTCCTCGGAGTATCCCAAGACATCAAATATGTTGGTGATCTTCTTTATCCACATCTCTGCCTTAAGTGGTTTTGGCTCTCCCAAAAACTTCGGTGGTCCCAGCTCCTTAAACTACTTAGTGGTGACCATCCGAGAGTTGCCAGTGTTTCCACCTGCATTTTGGATACGAGTCTCTCTCGCTTGACGTTGCATGAATTGCATAAAGCCTCTAAACATCCCATCGTTCATCATTTGGTCGGTGTTGTTATTTTCATGAGGATTATTGCCTTCCTGATGCACATTATCATGGTTATTGATCTGTGATGACTCAATGGTCTCATGCGCTCCATTTCTTATCTCAACATTTTTAGATGTCATTTTCAAATACTGCCACAAAACAAGGGTTAATTGATATACCACATATTATCCATATATTCTGATCGACCAATTAAATAACAAATAAACTTAGGTAGGTCATACTAGCGAAGGATTTCCCCGTCTCTCCCCTAGTTCTAGTCTCACATCTCAGCCAAGGATCATATCCCTAAGCTTTGATACCAACTGTGATGCCTCAAAAATAGGTATACATCACCCATCTTGAGTAACCAAATACATGGTACTGATTACAAATACAAACTTAATTATCATAAACATCAAGTTTAACTACAGCAGAACAAGCAATCCATTAGAAGAGTCTAGTAAAACATGATATCTACTATCTTCTATGATTTAAAAAGTTTGTCATCAATTTTATCGTTGAGACTCAGCTTAATAAATAAACCACATCATTGAATCATCCCTGCACTACAGGCCAAGGATATTCATTAATAACACGACCATGAATTATCCATGCACTACGGGCCAAGGATATTCGTGTTTTCACCAATGGTCATGATCATACCAGCAACTGTCCATCAATGCACTACGGGCCAATGATGACTTTTATCACATCATTTGTAACATTATGAGTCAGGATTATACCGAATGATCCCTGGTCATAATCATACCAATCAACAGTCCATCCATACACTATGGCCAAAGATGACTTTCATCACAATATAATCACGAGGATGATAACAATGATATAAGAATTCAATTAAATGAAAGCAAAGGATAGATTTTTAAAGATTTACAATATAATTTATCCAGAATTCAATAATGTTCAAATTGTCAACATGATACTGCTTTGTGGAGTAAAATTCAAGAATAATATTGTATTAAAAATGATTTGGACCGAAAAGAAATCAATTTTTGTCATGAATAGTACCTCAGGTGAATAGTAACAGAGTGAATAGTATCCCATGAATAGTACTTCGAGAATAGTACTCGGTGAATAGTACTCCGACATAAAAAAGTTAAAACTTATCAAGAATGCTCAAAATAATATTTCTATGAAAAAATACTGGATGAAGCGCAAATATCAAGGATATTCTACTAATTTCATGGAGTATAGAAGCCAAAACTTAACAAAATGAGTGTAGAATTTGAAATCTGAAACGAAATAATATTACTCACATACTACAAAGTATGGAAGAAAATATTATTTCTTACGAATACTGAACAAAAATAATATCCCTTACCTTAAAAAGAAGAGTATTCTAACTGGTATAGCGGAGATATTCTTGAAGAAAACTTTCACTGTTTTCTACGCTCAAAGCTTCTTAAAACTCTAAAGAAATACACTCAATATTATAGAAGAAGAATTCTCTGAGTCTGGCGTGATTTTCAATTCTAACTAAGCATCCCATTTTAAAGAAGAATGGAAAGGATATTATTTGAAAAATTTATCACAGACTCACAGTGATGAATGTCACGAGTACGAATTCGTCGGCTGAATAATTTTCTGAATTTACTATCCAGTCACTATGCAAACACTATGCATAATAAAATATAATATATCTATTTTTCGTATAAAACAAAACTTATAATAATAATAAAAATAATAATTACACTCCCTCCTTTCTCAGCATCCAACCTCCCGTGACAAACATAATTTCCCCCCTGACCCCACATGTGGCCCCCACTTATTACTATTATTATTATTATTATTATTATTATTATTAATATTATTATTATTATTATTATTATTATTATTATTATTATTATTATTATTATTATTATACCGAATAACTTTCTACCAATTATTTTGAAAAATGGATAAATGGGGGATCCATAAAATAAGCAAAATTTACACCAAATACTTCATAAAAATCCCCTCAATATTTTTAACAATATTTATTCATCATTATTATAACTCGTAATATTAACAACCATATCGTTCCCAGGTAAGAGGGGGCTTTCTGATAAGAATTTCTCCCTATTGGCGCGCAATTAGGTGACCAAACCCCTTTCCTCGACAGAACTTTGTAGACATTGTTAATTATGCAAATAATAATATGAATACTTGTCATCTCAATTATTGATTTAATAATATAAAATATTGTAACAATAATTAAATCAAATATCGTGAGATACTATGCAGCAATTTAATGTAGCAATAATTGAAAAAAACTGAGTGACATCTCTCGTAAGCATCAATAATCAATATCGTGTGCTACTATGCAATTACGCGTATTACTATACTTTTAACACCGAGTATTTCAATAGTTAACAGTAAAACATTTGCCGTTACTTTTATAAAAAGATATTTCTGTCGCTTTCTAACTCCGACAATAATTTCATTGTGGGGTCCACCAATGATTGTGCCGTCGTACAAATATTTCCTATTAAAACTAATATTCCCCGACCAATTGAATAATTTATAACAACTTACATACTTTGCAAAATTTATAAATATTACCCACAACTATAACATTATATCAAATCCACACCATAATATTCAAAAATCTATTTCGAGAAAAATTAATCTTTATTTATGAAAGTTGGGGTCTTACATAAAGCGATAGCCGAGACATTAGAATGTGCCTATCAGATATAGATGGGTCATAAACCAGACATAAAGCAATACAACACTGCCACAGAAATACCCATCCAAATGAGCATGTTAATGAATAAGTGAAATGAAGGTCTCTGCTAAAATCATGGGAATAATGGTACAATCCTCTCGCAGAGCACTGACGGTTGTCAATAGGCCAATGTCTATGTGGTCCATATACACATGCATATATAAGTACCCCAAGATGCACATCACCAAAGTGTCCACTCGGGTAACTCTCCAAATCTCCTCTGAGGTAGCAAAATCCTCCTGATGCAACAAAAGCAATCAGATTCCCCAAAGTGGCCAATCAAAAAGTCAATAGAAATGACATGACCAGAGGTAATCTCATCTGAAACCACCGTGCGCCTCAATCGCATTATCATCATAAACTATCTACGCATATGACCAGTGGTTACCCGGGCACAAGGCATGTCCAAGAGAAAGTCGGTGATGTGGCGATACTCATCAAAAGTCGGAGTAAACTCGTATGAACAAAATCTGAAGACCTATCTCTAAGGTATCCAGTGTGACAACATACCATCTACAAAGCCCTCAGGAAACTAGAAAGTCAAAAATGACATGGAAATTCCCAACATGCCATCCGCTAATAAGGGATCTGAATCTGGGAGACTATCAAACCATAACTACAAGCACAAAGCAATACAGGTGGATGGAAGGTCATCAATACGTACTATGGATGATGAAGACATCTATAAAATTGTTTCACCAGACCATAAATGGGTCAATTCTAACTCATAAATATAAAAATGCATATCCATGACATATAATATATGCATCATGATAAATGACAATTCAATAAGTGCGGTAAATGAAAAGCATTATACATACATCCATATATAAAACTGAATACATTATGAAACTTAAATACATCATCTCTATCCTACAAATGAAAATAAAAAGTACAGGGAAATAGGGCACAGCCACCCAACGACTAACAAAAGCCTACATGAAGAAATTCCTAAAATCTACATCTCTAAGCCGAGTAACCTGATCTAACTCCTCCTAAGTAATGGTATCTTTGTCAGAGGGTACATCAGGACGGTACAAAAGGAGATCAACTCCTATCAAGTCATCAAAATATGGGCCTGCAGAAGGACCAACACCTGAGCTAAATGGATCAAAAGTATCTACTTCTGTTGGATCTCTAAATAAGTGGCGAATAAAGAGATGTGCCCTGTCCAGTTGCTGGGTCAAATATGCTATTTGATCCAAATGGGTAGGCTCTCGAACACAGGCTATCCAATTTATCGTCATCACAGAGCCAGGCACCATGTCCGCTAGGAACTGGGTAGCACGGGTCTGATCCCTAATAA
The DNA here is from genome assembly GCA_020205615.1 of Panax quinquefolius. NCBI lineage: Eukaryota > Viridiplantae > Streptophyta > Magnoliopsida > Apiales > Araliaceae > Panax > Panax quinquefolius. Next base: position 50,319,908 of record CM035159.1, read on the forward strand.
TGCGGGGAGCCCACCATCGGTAAAAAGCATCCTAAGAGCAAGGAACATCAACCAACATGAAACATCCAAGCCCATCAGGGGAATATCCATAACGGGATGGGACAAAGATCAGTGTCATCGAGCAGGAGGAAGATATGGAATGCGAATCTCCCCTATAATGCATCTAATAGCTCACTCACCCAGATAGAGCTCCCATCCTCCCTCAGTCAAGAAGGGGATCCGACAGGTCGACAAGGCATACTCCAGTTCTGTCGAAAATCCATCCGCAAAGCTTACTTTCAGATGCTTAGGGGTGTAAGGAATCCACGTGATGACATCTGCAGTCAACAGCTCCAGCTGTAAGAGACAATGTGTAAAGCCCTCAGCCATAGGGACCACAACCATGATAGAAATTGGATATATCTCTAAGCTTAAGGTGGTAGCTTGCCTAAGGCAAGGAAGCCTCTCGTAAGCCCAAAACTGAAAAGGCATCAATCAAATATATTAATTCATATATCAAAAATACCCGAAGGTGGGAAATTGAAAACTGATTCAAACTACTCACCAGTATAAATGGGTAGAAGCCTAACCAAGCCTCTGTAACGCCCTCAGAGCGTAGACGCATCCCACAGAGGAAATAGGAAAAGGTGAAGGATCCCCAATTAAAATTTTTGATGTAATCTACATCGCGGAGAGCTTCAATCAGTATAAAGGAGACAATCGAGGAATTATCTACAATAAAGAAGCCTTTAATGATCATCAGAAATAGACGTCGCAGAATGCGATCTTTCTCTACCTAATCAGCAGGAAAAGGCTCTGACAAAGCTCTGCTAGAAGCATCAATGCTCAAGGGATCAGAACGGATGACTAGACCCTTGAGGGCCGAAGGAAGTATCCCCAACAAAGATCTAACAACAATAGGGGAAATGTCCATCACCAGGGTCACCATCTCACTTGTAAACTATAAACTAGTGATTAATCGCCAATCCATCGGTGTCATCACCACCTCAAAATCCAGTAAATGGAGCTACTGGGTCTGATAAAACCATTGCTCAAATAAAATCTCTCAAATATCCCCATGGACAACGCCGCGGAGCAAAGGAAAAGAAAA